>OY856398.1:5302559-5880059 GCA_963693495.1 Malacosoma neustria | reverse complement strand
CATCAAAATTGGTTTAGCGGTTAGATGTGAAAACGGACAGGCAAAGGTACTTTTACATTTTATAACATTAATATGAATTTTATAAACATCGATTTCACACTATTTTAAAATCCCAGTTATCAAATATTTTTGCCGTGTGAACGCATTCATACGCTGGTTCCGTTACCGACTATTTCTGATCACGCCTTGTATTTACGCTACACTTTGTACAAGTAATGATTATTTATAAGGGAAATAATAACACTCAAACATAAGATATTTTTTTATAGTCCTTGTATAAATTGACAGTATTTATTGATATACTTTATTGATAGTGTTTTGGCACAATGCCATATAGAAAAATTATTTTTGTGTGATTTAATTTTTTTGTATTATATCTTATTTGTGCGAAAAGATCAAAATGATTATTATTATATATGAAATCGAATATACTAGAAGGATTTTTTAAATGCTGTAGGGCAGCAGACAGACTGACGGCCCGCTTGGAATTTAGCAGTTACCCTCGCCTATGGGTGTTTGCAAAGCCAGTGGCATCGCGAACACGCTGTTGTCCAGGAACTTGGGACACTAATGCCGGGACAATACAAGGTTATTATGGGACATACTTAAGACCAAAGGTGGTCGCATTCTAGACGGGCTTGGGGCCCTACCACGCAGCTAGGGTGGGTTGTTTTGTCGCCTTTTATGACAGGTCGACCCCGGCCGCAGAGGTTAGTATTATTTCTCCGCTCCTGCACGTATACATATGTTTGGTTTTTTACATACAGCTTTAAATTAAAATTGATTTAAACAGGTTCATTTAAATGAAACACTGAAAGCAAATATATTTTGTAGAATTAAAATATAGCTATTCTTAATTTACAGGGTTTACAGTTATTTTTAAATAAATGTGTGACGATTCACACAGCACCATCTAGGCTACGAGAAAAGTGGTATAGTGGTGTATACTTCTTCTTCTTCCCATTCCTCTCCTATCGGAAGTTGGACAACATCATGGCGATTCTGATTATGGAAGCCGCTTCTCTAAACAAGGAAGTGGTACTGCAGTTGAACCAGTCTCGCAAATCCTTCAGCCAAGAGTGTCTTCTCCTACCCACGCTTCTTTTTCCGGCAATCTTCCCCTGGATAGTAAGCTGGAGAACTCTGTACTTGTCGTTTCTTATCACATGCCCAAAGCAACACAACTTTCTATGCTTGATGGTGTTTAGAAGCTCAAGGTGCTTGCTCATTATTTGCAATACTGCCACGTCGGTTACTTTGTCACGCCAGGAAATCTTTAGAATGCGGCGGTACTCGGTAGTGTATACAAACATAATATTTCCCATAATCCCCTAATCAGGACCAGAATCAAACCCGCCTTCACCACCACCGCAGACGTTTATTTATAAACCCACCATTTCAGTGTCTAAGGTTGTTTGTAATCTTACAATTTTCTGTAATGTTGGTATTTCATATTACCAAACAATAATTATTCAAAATAACACGCCATAAGTTTTATTAATTCTATAAATATAATATTTCCAACTTAGAGTCTTACTTATGATACACAATTGTGTTGTACAAGTAAAAACTTGTACAAGCTCCTTGTAGTACCTCCTAACAGCATCCGGAAATCCTCGCTGAAATCCTCTTAGCGACATGAGCTTTAAACGACGGCAGGTGAGCCTTAATCCTAAGACAATGTTTATGCTGGAAATGTTAAGGTTGTGAATTAAACCCCAATTTTTAGTATATCAAAGAAAGGTATAATTTATTTACATGGGGATCTTAATGTGGAACTTCCAGGAAAGATGGCCAACATCCGACTATCCATTAAAAAACCGCTGTTTTGTGTTAGGGAAGGCCTCTTCCCGGCGCATTCCTGCATCAATTCAGGATTGAGGGGAGCTTGGAACAGCACACGGCTCTCATCCTTGCGGCGTAGGTGCGGTTCCTTTCCTGAGATTCCGCTGTCTACGGCGGCTAGAGGTTTGATGTCCTTGAGCGCCATCAGCTAGGCCTGTGTTGGAGCTGGATTGTTCGCAATCGCTCCCGCCCGACCGGGAGCTTCACTTTTATTTACTACTAGCAGCCCGCCCCAGCTTCGCACGGGTATTTAATAAAAATTTCAAAAGTAAAAATTATATACACACACATACCTAAACCCTTCTATTTTTTTTTCGGTCTTGGGGAAAAACCTCTCTTGACGGGTTCCCCCGACCCGGGGGGACCGAGGGACATGTGGGACCCCGGGAAAGATTTTCGACCATCCGATTACCCACTAAAAACCCCGCTATTCTCCTATTGCCTACGCCCGGGCCCACGGATATAAGGCCTGCCGATCTCGTGGCCCGGGCCGGCGCAGGCCCGCCCTTTGTCTTAAGGCGGGCCCCTTCTAAAGTGTTGGCGCCAGGGGCTCAGGGTTTCGTCCCCCCGGCGCTCTCCTAACAACTCTAGGAGTTGAGGGGGGCCGCGGAACAGCATGCGGCCCTCTCCCTGCAATAGTGCGGGCGTCGGATCCTCCCCCGAGGGGCCGCCCGCAGCCGCTTTCTACGGCGGCCGAAGGTCGTTGCCCACCCTCCGGTGCCGACGACGCGGCCTACGTTGGCGGGAGGGAGGGCGGTGGCGGACTTCCGCTCCCGTTCCGCCACCTTCCTTGCAGACACTCCTCCTCCTTGAGTCGTGTACCTCATTACTGAGGGTCGTGATTCCCCTTATAAGAACCCAGTTTCTCTTTTATAATGTTCTTCCACCTGTGCCTGTCCTTGGTGTGGTGGAGTGCATCACTACTGCCTCGCAAAAGGAGGTGACGGCCGTCCATCCAGGATCGCCCCCGACCATGGACAGAACCAGGGCCGGGAGCGACAGGTCCGCGGCCAATTCCGGACGGGACTCGCATCCCCGTCGCGTGCTAGTCAGGCGTGAGTACGACTACCAGACGACACTCCAGAAAAACCAGAGAGTCGCCTGACGTTGTAGCCGGCCCAGCAAGACCAACCGACAGCGAGGATGCAATTCCCGCCCTGGGAACACTCTCTGTGCAGGCGCAGTCGAAATAGGCATGGTTTCGACTACCAAATCAGGGCCCAGGGCAATCCCATTCATTGGGGGTCCCAATCAGTATTCGCAACCATCCCACCGGGGACCACGCCACAAACAGAGAGCTAAGTTGGAAAGGATGTAGGAGGTAGACGGGAAGAAAGGTAGGAAGGCCTCTGTCGCCTCAGACGGAGAGGGTAGTAAAGCGACGGATGCTCGGGCACCTCAGGTACGCACACCCGTGCACTCCTCAGACAGAGGAGCGCCCTTGAGGGCAAACCCTTCTATTTGCGTCAGGTTACTAAAAAAATAAAATTATAAAAAAGTTTGAATATTATTATTTCTATGAAATTTTATTTTAATGATTTTTTTGTTATTATTTTTTATTTATTTTTCGTTGTTTTTTAATAAGTTTATTTTATATTTTTGTAAAAACCCCAGTGACGCACGCCTACATTGCATAAGGTGCTGCCTAGCTAGCCGAACAGTGTGCGCAGCTACCACGCAACATTTTTCTAATACTTACATTTTTAAACTCGTGATATCTTTCGAATGGAATATCCGAATTGAATAATTCAAAAAGTTATATAAAGGTATTGAAGCAGTTTCGAATATGAAGTAATTTATTTTGATAAGGATTAATACCAAGATACAAATAAAGAGCCTTTTCTAGGGGCGGCATTTCAGTTAAAATTTTAAAATAAAAGAACACTTATTGTGGCATAACTATAATAGTTAGACATATGCTATCGCGACACTTTTTGTAAATAATGATGTGTTCTGCAAAGTCGTAGTACATTATTTTATTCTATCATCAATAGTTTTCGCAGCGCACGCGATTTAAATAATATTTTAGGTAATTTTTTTACACCTTGGGTTACATTATTGGAGTTTTAGTAAGGATCCCTAATTTTTTCGAAAATATAATATAGCCTATGTCACCCGGAGATAGTGTAGCTTCCCAACAGTGAAAGAATTTTTTAAATCGGGTCAGTATTTTTGGAGCCTATTCAATGCAAACAAACAAACAAACAAACAAACATACAATCAAATCTTTCCTCTTTATAATAGTAGTATAGAAATGCGTTGTAGTAGTTAACGAACTACGATGGTATGCAACGCTAAGTTTATTTATTTATCTTTATTTCTGTCAAAAGTATATAGTTCAGACAGCCAGACGTGGATAGTTTCAATCACATACAACGTTGAGTCGTAAATATTGGTATCGTACTCGAGATCACTGATGTCTGTCTATCAGTGAGAGCACTTGAGAGTTTTCGTGTGGTCTAAAAAATAATCGGTAGCGTTTTTATTTTTTGGTGTAGGACAGCAGGCAGTCTAACGGCCCGCTTAAAAATTACCAGTAATCGTCGCCTATGGGTGTTTACAACGCTAGTGCCTTTAAGCTGACCCGGGCCGCAGAGATTAGTATTCTTTCTCTGTCCCTGCACGGATATTCAGATAGTCATTGTCACAGATAGTCACTCGGGTTGTCACATTATCACAGATAGTCATTCGGATAGTCATTGTAAAGCGCCGTAATGTTTTTCTGTATAGTCCTCCCCTCCCAGTAGTTTACATAAAACCCAAGTAACTATTTTTATCTAAGAGTCACATTTATGTTGCACAAATTACCGGTAAGTTGCTAAAATATATTTGTTATTGTTTTAATCGCATTTGGGGTAGTTAATTATAAATAAAACAAGATATTACAAACCCGCAATATATGCTTTAATTGTTTATTTTAATTATTTTGACGACCTTCGTGGCGTAGCGGCTTACGCAATTCGGTACGCTTGCAGAGGTCACGGGTTCGGTTTCCATTTTGCGTCTGGCTGTACATGTATAATATATAGCTAAATCACACTACATTTTCAAGAAGTTGCTAAATAAACATGTCTATGACTTATGATTATAATTTAGTGAATATATGTATACATGATAATGTATAATTTTATAAACATAACAATATATATATGTATGTGTGTGTGTGTGTCTGTGTGTGCGCGCGCACGAAAGCGTGTGCGTTTTTAAGTATATATGTATGTGTGTGTATGTATGCATGTATGTATAATATGTATCCATGTATATGTAATTAATGTATGTATAAATCTAATATAAGAACACATACATATTTTATTTAATATAATGTGCCTCCCAGTGTTTACTTATCAAAGTATAGTCCAAACTCGGGTTGTCTGGAAGAGATCCCTATTTAGCGATTAGACCGCCCTTTGTGCTATCTAGTTTTATATTTTTATACCTTTATAAAAGAAAAGTACGAGTATACGTGTAGTACATGGGTTGTCTAGTACCCATAACACAAGTGCTGTGCTACTTACTTTGGGACCAAATGGCGCTGTGTCAATTGTACCAGTATATTATTTATAATTAATAGCGTATTTAGTCTACGAAGCTTCTAATATAACAGAGGCAAAACACTAAAATACTTTAATAATATCGCTATATCTTAATACTTGGACCATAAATTATTTATATATAACATAGAACAATTTACAATGTTTTGTACAATATATCAATATTGTTCTATTTATATGATTTTTGTTTCATTTCAATTATTTTCGTTCCGACATATTGTGATGATTCATGGGCCAAGGTTACTGAAGAACCGGACTTGAATGAGTGACGTCACGGTGATCCTCCCACGTAAAAGTTCTGGAGAAATTTAATTTCCATTTGTAATCCATTAATGTATACATACATCGCGCAATAGTTTCTAAATTATGTTTCATGTACTTATGACTCCTGACTCCTGATGCAAATGATGAGAAATCAGTTCATCATCTCGCTATCGTTATGTGAACGCATCGAAAAAATCTTACTAAACGCTCCATAAGAATTATACTTAATAATTTTTTTTTCACAGATAAACTGTACAGCGCCGTTTTTCGCGACCATCCGTTTCTATCCGTGAAGGGATAAGCATGAGTACTACCCCTGCAGCCGGCCGTGGCCTGTTGAAAAAGGCGAGAAGACAACCCCAGCTAGTAGGAACCCCAGGTGGTTGGGCTCACGAAAACCAGTTAGTTTTAAAACATGCCAACATAACAACCTTGTGTTGTGGTTCCGCCATCAGTAAACCAGGTTTTAGTTCCCTTTTGAGTCTGGCAGCGCGTTGGCTTCTGTTGTTGCAAACGTTCACAGGTGACGGGTAGATTGTTAGTCAGTGATGGTTATAGTATCCCCACCAAAACGATGACCTCTGTAGCGTTTACAAAAGAAGAGAATATCAGTTACCTATTACCCATAACACAAGTTCGCTGCTACTTACTTTGCACCTAGATGTGTAATTTTTATTAATTGCTGTAGGACAGCAGACAGGCTGACGTTCCGCTTAGAATTTAGCAGTTACCCGTCCCGTAAGGGTACAGGAATTTGGGTCACTAATGCCGGAACACAACACAAGGTTATTATAGCGGCATATTTAAGACTAATAGTCGTCATCCAGACTGGCTTGAGGCCCTACCATGTAGCTAGGGTGGGTTGTTTTGTCGCTTTTTACGACAGGCCGACCTCGGCCGCAGAGGTTAGTATTCTTTCTCCGCCCCTGCACGGATAATTGCCAACTGACCTTGCATTTCAAATGGAAAGCACTACCATCCAGTAGGTTTTGGTAGGACCCTATACTGATGTGACGTAATTCGAGATACTCTATACTTAATAAAAATAAATATCGTAAAATAATCTCTTATTAAATATGATAAACATACTTGTTGACTTTTCTGAGTGGGCTACATCGTGCTGCGTGTAATAAGATAACGTCTCGACAATTTAATAAGATTTCAGATCTAGGGTTACTCCAGATGTGTAAGGAGCTTCGCAGAGCAACGACAAAAAGTCGATCCCATGACTCCCCACTAATGGTGCATATCACGTGACTTATTTTTGTCAATTTTCCACCCCCCGTCTGCGCTTGATTATAAATGTACCTAAATGAGAAGTTTATGACATGACATTGTCAATGTGAAAGAAGTGTATCATACTATAATATACTATACTATATACTAATTACTATACTATATCATACTTTACAATTATCCGTGCAGGGGCGAAGAAAGAATACTAACCTCTGTGGCCGGGGTCGGCCTGTCGTAAAAGGCGACAAAACAACCCACCCTAGCTACGTGGTAGGGCCTCAAGCCCGTCTGGATGGCGACCACCTTTGGTCTTAAGTATGCCGCCATAATAACCTTGTGTTCCGGTATTAGCGACCCAAGTTCCTGTACCCTTATGGGACAGCAGCGTGTTCGCGATGCTACTGGCGTTGCATACACCTATAGGCGACGGTAACTGCTAAATCCTAAGCGGGCCATCAGCCTGTCTGCTGTCCTACAGCAATAAAAAAAATACTTTTAATATTAGAAAGTAAGTTTGTTTGTTACGCTTTCACGCGAAAACTACTTAACCGATCATCATGAAACTTTGTACACATATTCTTGGAGGTATTAGAAGTAACATAGGATATTTTTTATTGATTATTTTTAGGAATACATTGATATTACCCTTTCTCATATTTTTCGATTTAATTTTGCCTGTTATCTGCTAGTAAAAATATATATGTATATGGAATTCAATATTATGAAATTGTTTCAATATATAAATATTAATGGTTTTAATTCATAAAATGTAACACCAAAGTGAACGTGATAAGACTTCTTCCTCTTTAGTTTTCACTTAGTTATTCTTTAACAGTATTTATATACTGTTTTCAATCATTTTTGCATTATTTAGTCATGCAGGGGCGGAGAAAGAATACTGACCTCTGCGACCGGGGTTGGCCAGTCGTAAAATACAACAAAACAACCCACCCTAGCTACGTGGTAAGGTCTTAAGTCTTAAGTATGCCGCCATAATAACCCTGTGTTGTGTTTCGGTATTAGTGACCCAAGTTTCTGTACCCCATATGGGACAGCAGCGTGTTCGCGGTTAGCGTCCCAAATATCCATAGGCGATGGTAACTTACTATTAAGTAGGCCGTTAGCCTGTCCGCTGTTCCTCATCAATGAAAAAAGACCTTATATCGCTAGTTTTTAACATACACTTGTCAACCCTACTTATGACTGATAAACAAACGACCTCTACATATAATAATTATAACACATGATAATAATTAAATAAAATGTAAACAATAGTAAACGACACATTATTATATTATTATGTTAAATTAGTCTTTCTAAATATATCATAAAAAACGGTTAACTTCCCAGCTCTGAAATATTTAGTAGCGTGTTCGATAACGACGCTCGGCAAATCATCTCCCAGTGGTTCCGTACGTAAGGAATTACGTAATCTCTCATGACGTTGGAATCGACTTGTCCGGAAGACTGTGATGTATCCTCACACAGTTCCACGGCATTAGCTCTATTCATCTGACTATTAGAGGAGCTAATAATATTAAATAAGTAAGAGATCTAAGAAATAATACGAGGTAAGATGAATAATAGGGTCAAGAGATTTACGCTGCAAATGTGGATGAACGTGACTAAAATGAGACTAGTTCGAACATTGGTATTTTCAATTTTTCTCTACGGGGCAGAATCTTGATGAAAGAAATCTTGAGGCAAGCATCCGAGCGCAAAAAAAAAAATAGATGCACTCAGAATGTGGTGTTGGAGACGAATGCTTCGTATACCCTGGACGGCCAAAAGAACAAATAAATCCATTCTGGACCAGCTTCGCATTAAAGTCAGGCTCTCAACAATGTGTTATCGGAAGATTCTTGGATAACTTAGTCACATTTTAAAAAATAGCTCTCTGCGCTCCTTCTTCCTGTAAATTTTAACTGTGTCAAATTTCATATCCCTTTATTCACGCCATGCCACTCGATCTTGTGATAGGTATCGCCAGTCACTATGGCCGAGGTTGAGCAGGTCTTGAGCTAATTAGAGCTCATTAATTATGAATAGAGATAAATCTATAGATTTTTTATTGCTATGTAGGAAAGCAGTTACCATCATCTATGGGTGTTTGCAACGCCAGGAGCATCGCGAACACGCTGCTATCCGCGTAGTCGTACTGGAATCTGGTCACTTATGACCGAACACAAGGTTATTATGGCGGAATATTTAAAAACTAGGGGTGGTTGCCATCCAGACGGGTATGGAGCCCTACCATCAAGCTTGGGTTGTTTAGTCACCTTTTACGACAGGCCGACCTCGGGCGCAGAGGTCAAAAAATTCTTTCTCCGCCTCTGCTCGGATAGATTTAGCTCTATTAATAATTAATCGCCTCTATTAATTTATTTTGTAGTATCCTTAAAAATTATTAATTCGACTGTGTCTAAAAGGATCATAGCTGAGTATGCATGGGTACACCTTTACCGGCCTTGCAGAAGTACAGAACTATTGTGTCGTTCTTCACTTTTATTTATTTTAGTTGTAGAATTACGAGTAGCTCTCGTTAAATGATAGGGCTGTTAGGAATGAACATTGAATTTTATCGATAAAAATCGGTTTTGATACCGCTAGTGATGTATTTATAAGTACTAGTAATCCATTTTTTTACCCTCGTCACTCAAGTTCTCATTTCAGACCCTAAAGTCTACTGTTAAGTATGAAAATAGAGTGTGTCATTGTTTTCAATTTCCATTGTAGCATTTTTGTATTTTGACGAGAATTAAGGCTTAGCAACACTGCCCAAGTCTAAAGGAGCATGTTATCATCGTCGTCAACCAACTATCGTTCACTGCTAGACGTAGACATCCCCAAGTTTGCGCCACACGTCCATACTAATATTAAAAACGTGAAAGTAACTCTGTCTATCTGTTACGTCTTCACTACAGACCCAATTTTTATGAATTTCGGTATAAACATAGATTGGACCTTGGATAAAGATGTAAGCTATATTTTTGTCGCGAAATAGTATTTATTTTGGTAGAACAACGTTTGCCGGGTCTACTAGTCATATATATAATGCTGGTAATGAATATGGTATTGAAGAGCTGGCCTGGCCTTATTGTCATCAACGGGAACTTGTGTGTATGCATGTTCCAAATCTAGTGTCGAAAAGAACCTGCCACAATGCTGAACACTTCAGTAGCTGGTGGCATCGGGTATGTATCCGACTCTGTACTGTAGTTGACTGCTGCGATAATCACCACAGTTATATGTCTCCACTCTTTTTAATAATTGGTACTAATGGGGTAGTCCATTCAGAAAATGATGTGGGTTTCAATACAACCTCCGACTCTAAGCCATCAATTTCCTTCTCTACTCTAGCTTTAATAGTTCTAACACTTACTGGCCGTGCTTTAAGAAACTAGCTATTTATGTATTTATTCATAGAAGAGAAGTATATAAGAGCAGTAGCAGCAGAGCTTTTATGGAAAATTATGCAAGATATATTCTTAAAAAGCTTGTATTTCCTGAATATATAATTTTCGTATATTTAAAAATACGTCAATAAATTAAATTTGTATTATAAAAACAACAATAAGGTTTTAAGTATAAAGTTCCTTATAAGTTGTCTAATATCCATTACACAAGCGCTCTCCTATTAACTTTGATATTAGATAGCGCTGTGTGAATTAACATTTTTCTCTTTTAAAACACAAAAAATATTTTCGAATATATCGGAATAAAGATATTTGATGGTAGTTATAAAACAAAAGACAGCCCTATTCCCGCTAATCCCAACTCACACATACAAACAACATTGCTGTTACGCCTGAAATACTATTGTTTACATTTTATTCGTTATATTTTAAATAAAGCTCATTGTATTTATACAAAATTTATCGTATATTACATCCGTTTGTTGAGTAGTTCTATGTTGTATGGCAAATATTTTCTTTCTTAACTGGAATATTATTTGTATTGAAACTAACGCAAAAGGTTTCATATTTTTCTTAAATTTTTATAGCATATAGTAAAAAATATCTTATTAATTTAAACTTTACATATATAATTAAGAGTTACAATTGACTCACCAAACTGCGCAGCAGTTTATCGGTGGGAACAAGCATAATATCATCTCTAAATATTAACTGCCATTTCAAATAAATAAAAAAACAATCGAGAGACATGAATAACTTTTAAAATGTTGTAATTATTGAATTATAATTTTTATAAAATAACTTTTCATTAGATCTGAGTGGTTGGCACACAACATGAGTCTTATTCCCCTTCCGTGCAGGGTGCAGCGACGCATGGCAATCTCCAAATCAGCTATGGATAATCTGAAGAAAATATGGAGGGATCGAAACATCACCAAAGCCACCAAAACCAGACTTGTCAGGGCTCTCATATTCCCCATATTTCTTTACACTGCGGAGACATGGACCCTACGAGAAAGTGAGAAAAAACGGATTGATGCTCTTGAGATGTGGTGCTGGAGAAGAATGCTCGGTATATCGTGGACGGAATTCCGAACCAACGAGTCTATTCTTCGAGAGCTGGGCATCAATCAGAGGCTATCAAACACAGTGCAGGCTCGCATTCTCACTTTCTTTGGACACGTATCACGGCGCGGAGGCGAATCCATCGAATGCCTGTAGTGCAGGGCAAGGTTGAGGGCACCCGACCACGCGGGAGATCACCGATGAGGTGTCCACCTCAACCTTGTCCGTCCGGACCAAGTGAAAGGCGCCGTCGACGTTCCTCTGCACGAATGCACAAGGAGAGCAGCAATTCGCGAACAGTGGCGTCGTATTGTAAAACAGGCTACAAAAACCTCAACGTGACGGCCACGACCACTCTGGCAAGAGTGTAACGCCAGAGAAGAAGCAGGGGTGGTGTAAAAATATGCGGCGGCCGGGGTCGGTCTGTTGTAAAAGGCGACAAAACAACACCAGCTACGTGGTAGAGCCTCAAGCCCGGTTGGATAGTGCCATTCTTGGTTTATAGCCAACCTATATAGTTTATATAGTTTAACCTTGTATTATGTTCCGGCATTAGGGGGGAACCAGGTGCTAGTACGCAGACAGTAGGGTGTTAGCGGATTACTTAGCATCGCATACATCCATAGGCTAAGGCAACTGGTTACTAATAAGTGAAAAGTAATAAAAAAAATTTAATGGACAGGCGTTATACGCGGTTCCGAGTATTTGGTAGTTTTGTCTACATTTTTTTTATAGCGAGAGTTCAGCAGACAGGCAAATGGCCCACCCTGGCAGGTGGTCACCGTCGCCTATGGACGTTTGCAGCACCAGAGGCATTACCAATGCGCTGCCGGCTTCGAAGAAATTTTATAACACCTTTTTTGAAGAACCCCATATCGTACCGCGCTGAGCAAACCTCAGCCGGAAGTTCATTCCAGATCCTGAGAGTACGCAACATGAACGTTCTTGAGAACCGTTTTGTACAAGAAAGAAGAGGCTCCAAGAAACATCTACTTTATTTTTATTCATGTTGTTAACTAAATTGACCACAACAGTCATATAAGTAGCTGTTACGATCATATATACGAAGAGAAGAATGTCTTATAGCAAGGAAATTGCTAGGAATAAGAGTGAGTGGATAATAAACGGTAAACCAGAGAAAAGATGTATGGATTGTAGAAAAAATATGGCAAAAAAGGTATGAATGTTGAGGTGACTAATAGAGAATATTGGAAGGTGAGAATTAGTGACGACACCACACGGGATTAGGTGCGAAAAAAGCAATTATTTAATCCAATTGACCTATTAATATATTATTTGGGAGAAAAAATTAAGAAAAAATTACTGTTATTGAAAATATACTTTTACCGGGAAATTCCCGAGACGTCTTTTACTACAGAATGTTCCGACTGAATATTTACTGTAGAGTAAAAATATTTTTATATTTTGTTTTGACAAAGTAATTGATTTTTAAATTGGACGAATTGTTTCGCGTACTTTATTCCTGGCGTGAATTCGGATCGATTACATTCGACTGCATTTGAGTCCAACCTATGGGTGCTATGTCTACGTGCCTGCTGGTGCCCGAAAAGGATCTGATTGTCTTGGTCTAAGGCTTCAGTTATACATTGGATCAGTCAGCTTTGTGCAAATAAAATATTTCCCAAAAAAAAAAAACAGCTCAAAACGTCCAAACTGGGCTCAGGCCTCCTATTTTTTATTGCTGTAGAACAGCAGACAGGCTGACGGCCCACTTAGAATCAAGCAGTTACCGTCGCCTATGGGTGTTTGCAACGCCAGCGTCATCGCGAACACGCTGCTGTCCCCTATGGGTACATGAACTCGGTTCACTAATGCCGGAACACAACACAAAGTCACTATGGTGGCATACTTAAAACCATAGGTGGTCGCCATCCAGACGGTCTTGGAGCCCATTAGAGATAACCGACAGTATATCCTCCACGCTCGTTGGGTTACACACACCGGTGACCTTGATATGAAGTTTTCCTCACGGTTTTAATTCAACGTCGGCACATGGCAACTGTGCTGTAAATAATAGGCAACTTCTTGGCGTAATGGCTAACGTACGTCGTTACTCTTGCGGAGGTCACGGGTTCGATTCCCGTCCAGCGTCTGGATGTTTATAGATATATAATACTAGCTGACCCGGCAAACGTTGTTCTGCCATATAAATAATAAAATGTCAAAAAATTAAAAAAAAATTTGGGGGTGGGTCACCCCTAACATTTAGGGGGATGAAAAATAGATGATGCCCGATTTTCAGACCTACTCAATATGCTCACAAAATTTCATGAGAATCGGTCAAGCCGTTTCGGAGGAGTATGGCAACGAAAACTGTGACACGAGAATTTTATATATTAGATGTATTTATTTACAAAAACAAATATATATGTAATATATCAGTTGTCTTCTGCCATTAGCCCTGTCCTTTTATACGGCTCTGAAGCATGGCCGGTGTTAGAGCGACACAAGCAAGAACTGCGTGTCACGGAGATGAATATGCTGCGGTGGATGTGTGGAGTGAAGCGCAAGGACCGCGTTAGGAACTCCCGCATTCGCGGCAGTCTTCATGTCCGTGACATTGCGGATAAATTGCAGGAGAGTCGGCTCCGTTGGTACGGCCACGTTTTACAGCAACCGGATGCTTACGTGGGAAACAAATGTCTGGCCATGCTGCCTCCGCCGGGCCCCAGCAGGTGGGGTAGACCCAAAAAGTGCTGGCTTGACGTCGTAACGGGTGATATGCGTGCCAATGGGCTTAGTACCAGGGATACTGAAGAACGTGCGAAGTAGAGTAGAAAAAGTCGGAAAGCGGACTCCGGACACCGAAACGGAAGTTTAGATTGCAACCGCGATACTTATCTTAGATGATGAATATATCAGTTGTCTAGTATCCATATCAGAAGTGCTATGCAACTTAGTTTGGGACTAGATGGCGTTGTGTGAATATGCACCTAAAGCGAGAAAAACTGTGTAAGCGGTGCATGCTATAATGCAATCTGAACCCGGGAGCTATCGCTTGGTCTCCGACTGTAATGGCATTGAGATACCGGGTACCTCAACAAATAAATATACGGTGTCAACGCATACAGCATCTTCTAATCCCAAAGTGAGTAACGGCATTTGTATTATGGATATTAGACGACTGGTATACTTTTCGTTTGTTAATAAAACATATTATACAGTCTAGGAATAGAACCCGTAACGTAACAGTAGCGTTAGCCATTGAGCTACAGAGATCGTCATTAACGATTATATGTTTATTTTTAGAATAAATTATTTTATATTAATCAATTAACTTAAAACAAATTACAATAATTTAGTAGCCTAATCGATAAAAAAAACATTTTTTTATATAATATTATAATAAAAAATTATTAGACGATATTAAAATTAAAATAAAAACTTACAGATTGATAACACGCTTTTCCTATTAAATTTCACGCATCTTCCATTAAAATATAATAACACGTAACACTAACACGCAAACTACTAATGCTTCGTATGTTTATAATAATTTATATATTAAACACAAATAACCTACACTATTAAATAAAATAAACACATAACAAAAACATTTTACCATAAATATTAATAGCCGATCATATTCGTGATCATTACGGGAGAAAACAACGCGTCCTTCCGTCGGGACGTCCCGATTCGCACTGAAAAAGAAAACCGCTTTCCATTCCACAGATCTTTATGGAAATTGGAGAATGCAGCCGTCTCTTTCCAGATTTATAGTTATATATAACGTTGTCTTGCTCTTACATTTATCCTGGCTGTTAAGGAAACCGAAAACATTGGACAAAAATAACAAAATTACACAGACTCATTATGGAAAAGTAGAACGAGGACGTAATTTTTTTTATTTCCTTATATTGAATGACTTTGACGTTAATTTAGGCGGGAATTTTTATTAAGTCGTTCGGAAGCAAATACTTGCTTTCTGTGAAGATTATATTGTTATAATCGGTAATTTTTACACACTTTATATAAATTGACTTGTATGTTTGTGTGTATGTATTTTTTATGCTCTGGATCAGCTGACAGGCAGACGGTCGACTTAATAGTAGTAATCAATTACAGTCACCTATGGAAGTATGCAACACACTACCGTTCGCGTAGGAGTACTGGAACCTGTAATGCAACGGAATCTTTGAAAATAAAAGACTATAAATGTGGAACTTGCGAATCCACGTGTAACAAGAGTGACTGACCGTTCCCTTATGTATATGTAGTATATGTTCTGCTAAAACCCAAAATTCGTGAAATCAACCAAATACACGTGTCAAAAACTTTATAGACAATTTAGGCATATTTTGAAAACTATAAAACTCTAGGGCTAATGTAGGGTTTCGCACTCGTCGCTGGAGGTTGGCCGTGTAGGAGCGGAGAAAGAATACTAACCTCTGCGGCCGGTGTCGGCCTGTCGTAAAAGGCGACAAAACAACCCACCCTAGCTACGTGGTAGGGCCTCAAGCCCGTCTGGATGGCGACCACCTTTGGTCTTAAGTATGCCGCCATAATAACTTTGTGTTGTGTTTCGGCATTAGTGACCCAAGTTCCTGTACCCTTATGGGACAGCAGCGTGTCCGGGATGCCACTGGCGTCACAAACACCAATAGACGATGGTAAGTTAATGAATGAATGAAACTCTTTATTGTTCACCAACTAAAAATACAGCATCAGCAAGAAATATAAAATATCTATATAAAGGGTTTTTCAACAAGGACGGGTCGATGTTGAAATTAAATTAAAAAAGGTGTATGTGACATATTAAAGAAATTATTTTTTTATTTGAAAGGCCCATTTATGCCATTATTTATGAAATATGACATCGTTTAAATGTCCACCGTGGCTTCCAACTTACTTATTAATTACTCTACTGCATAGATCCGGCTGAATCTGAGCGATGGCCTGCGTTATGTTGACTTTCAGGGCATCGGTTGATTGCGGATTATTGGCATAGACCTGCGATTTGAGAAAACCCCACAATAAAAAGTCTAGCTGGGTCAAATCGCATGATCTTGGTGGCCAATTCACGTCACCTCTGCGAAAGACCCTCGAACCGTTCATGCAAAATGTCCATTGTGTCGCTCGCTGTATGGCAGGTAGCGCCGTCTTGTTGGAACCACGTGTTGTCCACGTCCATATCAGGCCAAAAGAAATTGTTAATCATTGATCTGTAGCGCTCGCCGTTGACAGTAATGCCCTCGCCATCATCGTTTTCGAAAAAGTACGGACCAATGACGCCGGCGGACCAAAATCCGCACCAAACGTTCTATAGCCCAGTCAGCGAACAAACGGCGTTGTCTATGGTCATTCACTTTGAGCTCCTGGGTCAGTTGTATCTTGTACGGGTGTAGGCCCAAGTCCTGGCGCAAAATTCGACAAGTTGAAGTCTGCGAAAGGCTGAGTTCTTGTGAATGGCGAGAAATTGACTGTCTTGGAGTCTCCTGCACACTCTCACGGACAGCAGCGATGTTCTCGGCCGATATGGCGTTCCTTTGACGTAAGAGTGTTGGTTGGTTGTTTACCGAACCAGTCGTCTCGAATTTGGTCACCAAACGTTGGAGAGTCGACTTTGAAGGGCCACCGCGTCTGCCGTAAAATGGACGTAATACGCGCAACGTTTTCACTAACGAACACTCATTTTGATAAAGTTTTATCATTTGGACGTGCTGCTCAATCGTGTAACTTGCCATGGTGATTTGGCATCAGTAACTGAAGAAATAACAACGCATTTGACAGATGCCGCCAAAACAACATGGCCGCCACAAACTGTCAACATCGACCCGTCCTTGTTGAAAGACCCTTTACATAGCATGAACTGCTAAATTGGTAGACTGCTAAACTCTAAGTAGGCCATCAGCCTGTCTGCTGTCCGACAGCAATAAAAAAAGACCTCCGGCCGCTGTAGTAATTGGTCACGGGCGCAGCACTCTGGCAAAGGGTTTCAGCCTACGTGTACACATGGCTGAGAAAGGGGCGTGCGTGCGTACTCCGTGCACCCAGCTCACCTCTGCGTGAAGAAGATGCCGGGGTTCACCAACCCCCCCCCCCCCTCCCCACTCCCCCAGCTTTGAAGAGGCTCGCGAAAGCGGGTCGGTGCTCGTCGGAGACGCGGTCTGACTAACCCGTCGCGTCCCGCAGCCACGGCACTTAAGGCATGTGAAGGAACACCGGGGTGGTTTTAGTGGTTATATCGCCAACGTGCATCCCCCAGTCTAGAAAAGGGGACGTACGGGCGCATTGCACGGGTCCACGAGTCCCACACTATCCCGCCGCCCGTTCCCATGCAGCGGGGTGTGCGTCATGCATTTCCACCTCCCAATAAAAAGGGTTTTCAATAAAAACTCCACAAAAGCAAATGACAAATTGAATTTAATATTTTTAAAATAAGCCCATCCATTAATGTCAAGTCGTTTTTACGACTTAAAAAAATAAAGCGGCACAAAGCAATTCCTTAAGCAAGCAATTTATAAAGAAAAATGTTCCATTTTCGTTTTCCTTTAAGTTTTGACATCATTCTCTACAGTAATTTAAATTTGGAATACATTTTTGTTATCTTAGATTTGAAGGGTAGGTAAAAACTACAGACAAATTGTGCAGTTTAAAAACCTACCAGGATGCGGCGCTACTGTATGTTCTAAATGTAGCTGAAGATGACAAAAGGAAGCCAAGTTAAAATTCTTTATCTCACTCTAATATCTTTTGGCGTTTTCTTTAAAAATTACACTAATGCTATTGTGGCGCTACCATAATTTAACGTATTTTGAGGAACATTTTTTTAATAGAGATAGTATTTTTTACCACTTCCATGATCCTGGAATATTTTCTAATGCTTAAATAATAATAACAGGCTTTAACGTCTCACTAATTGGCTCGGGTCGTCTCTTTGATCTTTCTACCTTTCAAATCAAATCAAAATATACTTTATTGCACACATTACATTAAATCAAGTGATACATATCTATATAAAAGCACAATGGGCGGTCTTATCGCTGAAAGCGATTTCTACCAGACAACCTTTGGATGGATTGAAACATACAGTTAAGAAGGAAGAAGGTAATATTGCATGCTATTACATAATATAAATAAATATTCAATAAGAACAATAAGAAATATATATATACACATACATACACACACATACATACATACACACATACACATTCATATATACATACATATTCATAAACAGAAAAATAAAATACATTAGATATTCAATTATTCAAAGAATTATAGTCTATATTATGTACACACACAGCCATAGCATAAAATATGCAAAATAATAAACAAAACAAAATGAATGAATTCAGCTCACAGCTTCAAATAGTGCTCCTTAACAAGATTATTGAACGAATTTACGGTCTTAGCGACTTGGATGTAATGTGGTAGATCATTCCACAACCTTACTGCTTGCACCGTAAAAGACTTACTATAGAATTTAGTCGTGTGGGCAGGCATTCTCAGTCGTAGATGCAGTGATGGCCTCAAGGTTTTCAAATAACCGTCGGTGAAAAATTGGAAACGGGATTTAAGATAACAGGGTAATTTAGGGTTGTACAAAACATTGTGTAGAAGAGAAAGAATATGTGCATTCCGACGAAGACGTATTGGAAGCCACTTGAGTCTGTTGCGAAATTCCGTAATGTGGTCATACTTACGTAAGCCGAAGATAAATCGGATGCAAAAGTTTTGCAATCGCTCAAGTTTGTCCAGCTGCTGTTCATTAAGGTCGAGATAGCTGACATCTGCATAATCAAGGATAGGTAAAAGGAGGGACTGTGCAAGCGCAACCTTAGTATGGTGTGGCAGAAAGTTTCTTAGTCGTTTTAAGGACGCCGCGGAAGCAAAGATCTTTCTGCTGACTTCCTGTAACTGAGGACCCCACGACAGTGTTTTGTCAATTAGTATTCCTAAACATTTTACTTTTTCGGTTATATCAATATTAACCCCATCAATTATTATTTTTGGAAGATAAGCTGAATTTATTTTTGCCATCATTTTAGAGCTACCTACAATAATCGCTTGCGTCTTATTCGGGTACCTTTGTATATCTTCTATGGCTACTTTGTTCACATTGCCCGATGACAGCTGGATAACTTGGATAAGCTGATCGTAACGGGCAAGGTGGAAGGAAAGCGACCCCGTGGCCGATCACCTAGCTGCTGGTGTTATCAAGTAAGCGCCCTCACTAGACTCCCAATAGCAACCGCTTTTCGAGAAACTGAGGATCGAACGAAGTGGAAACAGCTTACGAGACAGGTCACGGTCGATTTTCAAGGACACGACCTTCAGCAATGAAGAATTCGACCGTAAAGAAAACATATCTTTTACAATTTGCAATCTCATAGATTATGCTCCAGCCACTGCAAAAAAATTCCACCAACTGGTAAACAGGAGCAATAACTTTATTAGTGCATACTCTGGAAAATTTAAAGATACAAGTCACCTCCAGTTAATGAGCGTGAACTGAGAACTGCCGTTGTCAAAGAATGACAGAATTTACCTCCAGATACGGTCGATACCACCATTTTCAGTATGCCTAGGTTCTAGACTTTAATTAGAGCACTAGAAAGAAATACGCGGGAATAATTAGTTTTTTTTCACACATATTTTTCATTTTTAGTTTACGCGCGATATGTTTATTACAAGTGATTGCATTCTAAATTTAAAATGTGTAAATTTTAAGTAAAAGAGGTCATTTATTTCATTTTAATATATGAACATTTTTCTTGTAGTCTAAGATCCGAATCTATATCGACACCCATCTGGTTGATAATAGAATCAAACTTATTTTATAATAAATTTCGTATATTAGAAAATATATTAAAAATGGGTAGACAACAAAAATCCTGGATAGAATATTTTTTAATTATTTTTTAAAAAATGATTTTTCATAAAATGTTGCATGATGAAGATAATAATAAAATTTTATACTGGACTTAAAGTATAGAACATATAGAATGGGCAGACGTAGGGTAGACTATTATTTACCTTTTTTTTTTTTTGGTCTCGGGGAAAAACCTCTCTTGACGGGTTCCCCCGGCCCGGGGGGACCGAGGGATATGTGGGACTCCGGGAAAGATGATTGGCCATCCGACTACCCACTAAAAAACCCCGCTGTTCTTCTATCGCCTACGCCCGGGCCCACGGATATATATCCGCCATATGGCCATATGGCCTGCCGATCTCGTGGCCCGGGCCGGCGCCGGCCCGCCCTTTGTCTTGAGGCGGGCCCCTTCTAAAGTGTTGGCGCCAGGGGGTCAGGGTTTCGTCCCCCCGGCGCCCTCCTAACAACTCTAGGAGTTGAGGGGGGCCGCGGAACAGCACGCAGCCCTCACCCTACTATTATTTACCTGGACGAACTACTGGGTAGACAGGTTATAAACAGGTATGTCAATACTAGTTACTTTCACTAGATTTGAGAATAGAAAAAAATTTATATCAGCATAAGCGCTGTTTTATTCTGAACAAGATGATATAGGGTAGACTGCAAAAAATTCGGTCCTAAGAGGGGTATACAGATTTTAAAGATTTCAATTTCAACGCGTCCGGAAATGAGTGACAGAGATCCAAGGTAAGTATACCGTGTGATAATAAAGGACCGAACATTGCTATTGTGTCTGATAGGATCGTGAATATAAGAAAGTGCGCGTGCTCGGTATGTAAACTATATGGAGAGTAGAGGTACCCCTTCTACCCTCCATATTGTAAACAGTATATGTTATTTTGGAGCAACTGACATTTGAATTCAGTATGCGTTTTTTCGGAGCAACTGAAAACCTCAGGTAAATTTTGGAACTCTGTCGTCATGCGAAAAACCCCTATTGAGAGAGGACGGGAATTGAAAGGACTCGCCGAACTCGAGGGTCTTCTTTCTTGTACTGCCGTTGTCCACCTTTATATTCTTGTATTACTAGCGTGGTACACAATTACAGTAATAACACTGATCCGAAAATAACTTGTAACTATTCTTCAATTAAACGAAAGGCGCGTGCGCACAGGCACAATGTCAATCCTTAACGGGTTTAACCACACACTGCGAAAATACGTCACGGCAGCACGCCATCTCTTAGTGAGAAATAAGTATTAGGATAGTGTGAGGGAGACGGCATGTAAGGCGTTCTCACATGACTACTTATTAGGAATATATCAAGCGAAGTTTTAATAGTATTAACGGTCTAAACAAAAAGATATATCCAAAAAATGCGGCCCTAAGTCACTATATAAGTATTATAATATCCGGATGACCGAGCTTTGCTCGGTATTTTTTTTTTATAAATTGTGTTTTTTGGAAATTAACAATTGGTTTTCTTAATCTAACCTCAAAGCAAACACTCATTGACTTCGTGTTACTTAACAATGCCATCTGTTGGAATAGCCTTAGTGTTGTTGTGTCGTTAAATACTGTTTATTAAATATCTATTTAACTCTTATAAGACAAAAAATAGATTATGGTTCTGTGATATATGACTCTGCCAGAAAACGTACACTAGAATCGCTAGAAAGCATCCAAAATACGGCTCTTCGATTGAGTATTGGAGCGTTCAAAACTAGTCCTATCAAAAGCATCTTAGCAGAAGCAATGATCATGCCACTAGAATTTAGAAGGATGGAACTTGTAATTAAATATGCTATAAATATATTATCTTACCCCGATAACCCTGCTTACAATATTTATACTAAAACAACAGCTGTGGATACTGAATATGAACTGCAACCTAAATTATTACAGCCTCTTCGAATGAGAACATCCAAGTATTTAAGTGAAATAGATTTTAAGATTCCAAAAATATTTACAAAAAAACTACTTACTTTTGAACCGTGGACAATGCCTAACTTTCCGATTAATCTTGAATTAGCCAATTATCATAAAAACGATACCCCTCAATACATGTATAAAAATATATTTAATGAATTAAATAATAAGTATGTAAATTGTAAGATTTTTTACACAGATGGTTCAGTTATGAATGGTAAATCAGCCTGTTCAGTAGTATTTGGCGATAAATGTTATAGATATAAATTGGGGAAATTTAATTCTATATTCAGTTGCGAAGCAATAGCTATACTTAAAGCTTTAGATTTAGTACACAATGAAAATAAAACCTCCAAATATGTAATTTATACCGACTCAAAATCATGTCTTACTGCGTTACAAAGTTTTGATACAAAAAATACAATTATTTTAGAAATTAAACAAACAATGTTAAATTTAATGAAAGAAAATTATAAATTCGAATTAGTATGGATTCCTAGCCACCAAGGAATAGCTGGTAATGAGAAAGCAGATAGTGAAGCGAGAAAAGCATTAAATGATAGTGAAAATTGGCACGTAATAAAATCAACCCCAACCGAATTACACAAGTATATTAAACATAAACTTAAAATAAATTGGGATCGTAAATGGAAGACAGGAAATACAACGAAGTTATTTAGTATTAGAGAATCAATATTTGATAAACCACCATCAGCTTTCTCTTGTAGGAAAGATCAAGTTGTCATCACTAGATTGCGTATAGGACATACAAATATGACACATATACATCTAATAACTAAAAACAATATAAATAAATGCAAGTGTGGGGTAGATCTAACCGTTTCTCATCTATTAGTGGATTGTACAGAGTTTGGAAATGAAAAACGACTTTGTAATGTACCTAATAATCTAAAAGACTGTTTGAATCAAGATGGATATAATAAAACTCTAAAGTTTCTGAAAATGATAAATATGTATGATCAAGTATAAATTCATAAGGACCAATGTATTGTTATTAATTTTACACTATGTATGTAAACGTGGTCGCTAATGACCTGAGTTGTTAAAAAGCGACTTTAAATAAATAAATAAAAAAAAAAAAAACACTCATTGACTTCTTGTTACTTAACAACGCTATCTGCTGGAATAGCTATAGTGTTGTGTCGTTAAAGCAATTTAATAAAAATAGTATTACTATTCGCCGATAGATGTCAGGAAGAGTCACATTTTTGTTATTTTTCTTCCAATAAAAAAAAGCTAATAAAATGACATTTTCTAAAAATGATACCTAGCTAGATGGATTTATCGCCCCCGTAACCCCCCGTATATTAAATTTCATGAAAATTGTTGGAGCCGATTCCGAGATTCCAATTATATTATATATATATATATATATATATATATATATATATATATATATATATATATATATATATATATATATATATACAAGAATTGCTCGTTTAAAGATACAAGATATCTGTTAGAAGCAAATGCTTATAATGACTAACAGAGTAAAGTATTTTTATTGCTGAGGAACAGCAGATAGGCTGACGACCCACTTAATAGTAACCAGTTAGCGTTGCCTATGGATGTATGCGACGCTAGGGGCGAACACGCTGCTGTCCCATTGGGGTACAGGAACGTGGGTCATTAATGCCGGAACGCAACACAAGGTTATTATGGCGACATACTACGGGACTAAGGGTGATGGCCATCCAGATGTGTTTAGGGCCCTACCACGTAGGGTTCTTTGTCGCTTTTTACGACAGGTCCACCTCGGCCGCCGAGTATCTCCGCCCCTTCATGGAAAAAAAATTATCACACTTATTATTATTCGAAAACTTTTACAAATTTTACAATTTTCGTAATTTATGTATATTACCGAAAAGATAATAAAGGATTATTTATTTATTATTACCGACTTCTTCAACATTTTACATTCAAGTGAGTCTACTGCTTTTTTTTTTGCTGTGCTAGCCTAGAATCCTTGCCCACCGCTGAACCGTTTTAAGGCTGTTTCCGTTGGAAGGCTGCCTTGCGATTGGATGACTAAGCCAGCACCCTCTATTTAGAACTAAATCAATGGCATCTTTTTCTTCCTGCCCTTCTCCTAAACTATGTGGGGTCGACTCATGTTCTCTCCTTCCACTCTCCTCTATTACCGTCATCTGAACATTCGCACTTTTTTTAACAATATCATCTTTTACACAATCCATACCTATTTTCCATTTATAGCACCCTACTTGTTACTTGATGCTCCTCTCTTCGCATTATATGGCCATACCAGGCTAACCTACTACTATTCAGCACCTCAATCACTGGCGCTACTTTCAAACTTCCCCTAATATACTCATTTCTAATTTTATCCATTTTTGTAACTCCGCTCATCCATCTCAACATTCGCATCTCTGCTGCATGCAATATCCTTTCATCTATCCCCTGTGGCCCAGCACTCTGATCCATACAATATGACAGGTTTTATTTCTATTAACTATATTTATACAAATAAATAAAATTGGAGGGTTTGTTTGTAATATTAAAATAACCGCTTTTCACTAAGTTCATTCGGACGTATACACGGTACATATACCAAAACAACATTCTAAGGCTAATCTCTGAAATGGCTGCACCGATTTTGACGGGACTTTCACTGGCAGATAGCTGATGTATCAGGGAGTAACTAAGGTTATTTTTATTTTAGAAAAAAATAATAGTTTTTGTTAAAAATGATGTTTCGGAAATTGTGTTGTCCAATTTAAGTTGACCTCAGATTTATATTATTAATCATTTGAAATAGGGTTCAGCTTAGACTGGACTTATTAGGTTGAATTTCCAATTTAAGTTGATCTCATATATCCAAAAAAATGCTGCCCAAAGTCACTATTCCACGCGGACGGAGTCGCGGGCACAGCTAGTTGTATAATAAGTCTTATTAATCATCGTGTGAATCAAACCGAATTTAACTCCGAGAATTTTAGAACTTATAATTTCTAGTTTAAAATCTAGACCAGTCTAAACTTTATTTTCCAATTTAAGTTGACCTCAGATTTATATCATCAATCATACGAAATAGGGTTCAGCTTAGGCTGGAACTTGCTGGTTGAATTTCCAATTTAAGTTAACCTCAGATTTATGTCATCAATCATATGAAATAGGGTTTAGCTTAGGCTGGACTTTGTAGGTTCGAACGTACGTATTCCGGAGGCGCATGGCGTAACAGTTGCATTCGATAATACTGACTGTTGGCATATTTCATTTATATTTTAGGGTTTATAGTGTTAGTAATCCAAAATAAACCATAAGATCTATCCAATAACTTCTGCTTTAAGTCACTATTCCACGCGGACGGAGTCTCGGGCACAGCTAGTCTATTACTAAATCAACAGTATGTTTATACTAATTGAAACAGAAAGATCTATACATCAGTTTTTAGAACTTGAATATTGCAAACTCTATTTTGTTTATGTCGTGACAAAGGCAACAAAATTCAAAATTAACGCTCAAAACTTTCATGGCGGTCATAACATTATTTGAACATGGACGAGCAATAAGTATTAATTAAGACTTGAATACCGCAGATGTTATATCAGTGAGTCAATAAAAAACAAACTGCAAATAAATATCGATTAATAGCATCGTAACAATAAAAATAGCGAGCTAGCAAACAAATCTTTGAACGTGGGTTCTTGCAATTAAATTACTCAAATGAACTAGTGAATGATACAATTCTTGAAACAAATAATGAAATTGTATCGATACTTCATTGCACGTTTTTTTGGCGTGTTTGGCAAACATTATGAGAGTAAAGTTTTTATGACGCGCGCGTACACCGACAGCCAAAAAGCGACTCGATGAAGTTAGCTGATAACTGTATTTCAAGTTTCCGTGAAAACTGGTAACTATATTCACAGTAATTTCACTTCCCTCCTTTTCGTATAAGCGTTTCGTGTTGAAATATAAATAAATATACTAAATTTACGTTAAATTATTATTAATTTAATATATCGGATGGAATACAATAATTTAAGCAAAACACTAATTAATTTAAATACTAAGCCAATTATATGGGTCATGTAATATTGCATTGTATAAAACATTTTTAGACAGCCAAACAATACAGGCCAACGTCTCGCTTATTATTAAGCAGTTACCATCGCCTACGGATGTTTGTGATGTTATGGGCACCGCGAACACGTTGCTGTGCGCTTAGGAGTACAGGAACCTGACTTACTAATGCTGGAACACAAGATTATTATGGCCGCATACTTATAGACCAAGGGCGGTTGCTATGCTCACGGGCTTGGGATAGACTGGGCTAGATCACGTAGTTTGTGTTACTCCGCCCCTGCACGGATTAATGATTTTCCCTTGTTTTACAATGTTCTACATATTTATCTTGAGAATCATTGAGATAACAGAAGAGGACAGATGTTGGGATACTGGATACGACACGATGATTTAATCAAAACCATCATAGAAGAGAGAATTTAAGTAAAGCGGAAGAGAGGGAGATCAAGAAGGACGTCAAGAAGTCTAGGAAAAGGCTCTTTGTAGAAAGGACTGGAAGATGCTCCAAACTAGAGCGTTGGCTCTTAAATAAATTATGATATTTTATAATAATTTTACCTGGGTTCCTGTACCCTTATAGGACTGCAGCGGGTTAATGGTACCAATGGCGTCAGCCTATCTGCTGTTCCCTAATAAAATAAAAATCATTATATAGCGATTTTTTCTTCACTAGCCTGTGGTCTTTACAGTATAAATACATTCACGTTTTCTTAAATTATGACTTGAGAATAAAATATGGCGGAAGCAACGATACTCCATCCTGTTTTTAATTACACAGTAATCTTTGTAGCTTGGCTATAGGAAAAGCTTATTATTCGAGTGCTCTAGAATAATTTTCGGAATTCCTACACTAAGATGTTGCTTGCACAATATGTGTACAGAGACGCACTTGGAAGTTCGACTCATTTTTTCTTAAACTCTAAAATAATTGTATGATAGGGCACTTAGGGCGCGTTCCCACTTTGTCGTGACGACAGATAATCGTGTAGTTTTAAGTGTCGTGGCTTATATGTTTAAATGGAAGTGTTCACATATAGAACGACACGATTTACTAACGTCTACGACATTTTTTGCAGTGACAACAGATTGTCATGACAGTGGAAACGGCTAACACGACAGTCGTAAAACGGTAAAAAATCGTTCCGACTAAATCGTGACGGCAAATCTATCGTAGCCACGATAAAAATATCGTCTCGTCGTTTACACGTAGAGGTGACTGTAGATTTGTAACTTGCTAATGATGTGTAAACGACAAAGCGACTGCTGTGAAACGATAAAATGTCGTCGCGATCCAATGGGAACAGATAGATACGATAGTCGCTAAACGATAAAAAAATTTGACGACAAACAATCGTTATAATGGGAACAGCTAGAGACGACAGTCGTCCAACGATAAAGAGATAAAAGGAAATAAAATAAAATCGTATAATTTTGACAGAGGTGATCATTTGTGGACAAAAACCAGCGGTCTAGAAATAATACATAATAGCATGAATGTTTCTAGAATGACCTAGCGGTGAGCGTCGTACCTAAATACAAATAACAATAATTAACCTAACTACTCGTAATATGACCGGAATGTTGATAGAATTTTATCGAAATAGTAAAATGTAACGTGTATGAAAACTACTGTATGGACATCCTTATAGGTATCTTGACGCTTAATTTTGTTATTTATATCAATGAAGTATTGAAGCTATGAAAGCATTGTCAGTAAACTTTTCTTATAAGTAAATTTCTGCTTCGGTTGAAACGGCATGATTATTTGCTTCTTGGTCCTCTCAGCAATAACAGTATCACTCCAAACAACAAATTATAATAAATCGTGCAGGGGCGAAGTCAAAAATATTAACCCCTGCGGCCGGGGTCAGTCTGTGGTAAAAGGCGACAAAACAACCCTAGTTACGTGGTAGGGCCCAAGTCTGTCTGGATTGCAAACACCCTTGGTGTATAAGTATTCCGACATAATACCTTGTATTGTGTTCCGGTGTTAGTGACCCAAGTTTCTATACCGCTGGACAGCAGCGTGTTTACGGTGCCCCTAGCGTCGCAAACATCTATAGGTGGCGGTAACTGCTTATTATTAAGTGGGCTATCACCCTGGCTGCTGTTCTTCAGCATTAGAAAAATGAGCTCAAAGGTTAAGAGAATATGACATTGAATAAGTTCTCGTCGTTTTGTGCAGATTTCATATACATACCTATATAATACTCGTATGTATAAAATAAAAATGTTTTTTTTTTTGACGCACCATCATATTATTTCAAAACTACTGAACATGTGGGGCTCTGGCCATTCGACGTGAAATTTTTATAGATGGTTCTAGGGGGGCGTTCATAAAATACGTCACGCTAAAATCAGACCCCCGTAGAAATATTTCGTCACAAAAACTAAGACCCAGACAAGATCTCCTCCGCCCCCTTCCTGAGTATGATAAATTTCGAATTATAGTACACAAATTTTGAGAATAAGAAATATTTATATAGTTATTATAATAAAATTTAAATAAATCATTAATATCTTTTAGAACGAACATATAAATAATAAATAATATTTTTTATAATAAGAAGTCCAAGGATTGTTCGTTAATATTTTATCCGGATAACACTTTTCGATGTCATTGTTTTCTAAAATATATTTTAACTATTAAATCCAGGAGTTCCAAATTTCAGCGATAAAGAGTAGAAAGTAATTAACGTAATAAAGAGTATTAAATTGAGAAATATGAAAAAAGCGTCTGTATTAGTTCACTGATAAATGGCGACTGAAGGAATAAAGAATAATATAATAATAAATACATGAGAAACAGTATTTTCATTTGTTACTGAACGTGGCGACATGACGGGACGGCGAACGTCACGTTGCCGTAAACGCCCCGCCCCCCTTGTTACATCTTATCACACTCAGCAATTTTATTTTTTTTATAATTGTCTCTGTTATTCGCGCAGCGAAGCGGGCGGGAGCTGCGAAAATTATGCTAAAAAACCTATTGCCTATATTAATTGTATAATATATACCTATATTATTTTATTAATTATACAATGTTTCTAGTTAATATTTAAACTAGAAATCTGCAGCCGATGTCGGCCTGTCATAATAGGCGAGAAAACAATCCACCTTAGCTACGTGGTGGGTCCCCAAGCCCGTCTGAATAGCGACCACCTTTGGTCTTATGTATGCCGCCATAATAACCGTGTGTTGTGTTCCGGCATTAGTGACCCAAGTTCCTGTACCCTCATGAGACGACAGCGTATTCGCGATGCCACTGGCGTTGCATGTACCCATAGACGACGGTAACTGCAAAATCTTAAGCGGGCCATCAGCCTGTCCACTGTCCTACAGTAATAAAAAAACACAAAATAATATCCAAGTGGCTGGAATCCGCCCCATGCAACGTTCTCTTTACGACTTAATGACGTATCAAAGATGGCTGCCGTAGGTTCGTGCTGGTCATTAAATACGATTTACGATTGGCGTTGTGTAAGGGAGTTTATTGAGCCGCACGCTGAGATAATAAAAAGGTTACATTTAGATATTGTAGTCCACCAGGAAATAGGTGGATGCTGGTGACGCGGCAGATATTGTGAAATTTTATGCTTTTACTTCAACATAGCGTGGCTTGGCTTGTTTAATGTCAAGGTCCCTTTTTATTGCTCAGGAACAGCTGACATGCTGACATGCTAATAGTAAGCAGTCACCGTCGCCTATAGATGTTTGAAACGCTTGAGGCACCACACACTGCTGTCCCATAGGGGTACAGGAACCTGGGTCACTAATGCCGGAACACAAGGTTATTAATTATGGCGGCACACTTATATACCATGCAGGCAGAAGACTCAAGAGAGCAGATGTGCTGCCTTAATAAGGGGAGAAAGAGCAACGGCTCTGCCTCGCTAAACTAATTCACGTGCAACACACCTGATTATAGTAAAGAAATAAAACTTGGTATGTTAATGTTACAAAACTATTATAGGTGGATTTATAGATTCGAGGTAAATTTTTTTTAAATGCTATAGGACAGCAGACAGGCTGACGGCTCGCTTAGAATTTAGTAGTTATCGTCGCCTATGGATGCTTGCGACGCTAGAGGCATCGCGAACACGCTGCTGTCCCATAGGGGAACGGAACTTGGGTCACTAATGCCGGAACACAACACAAGGTTATTATGGCGGCATACTTAAGACCAAAGGTGGTCGCCATTCAGACGGGCTTGAGGCCCTACCACGTAGCTAGGGTGGGTTGTTTTGTCGCCTTTTACGACAGGACGACCTCGGCCGCAGAGGTTAGTATTCTTTCTCCGCACCTGCACGGAGAAGAAATGAAGAATGGCATGAGGATAATTCACTTCTCCCACTCCTCTCCTTTTTCCAGATTTATTTTTCCATTTAGATGCCCTCTTCTTTCCAGTTAGGCTCCCCTAAGAAATCGCCATTTTAACTCTATTCAACTGCAGCAGCGGCTACATGAGGTTCGAGGATTGACTGTAAACGATTCTACTTTATGAAGAAGATTGACGGAGCGTGGCATAAAATCTCATAAACCAGCTAATGGCCCAAAATTGACGGTAGATCACCGAAGAGCACGCCTCAAATTTGCACTTGAGCACTTAACTTAAATTGGTCATACCTTCAATGGAGCAAAGTTCGCTTTTCTGACGAGAGTAAGGTCAGTTTGGAAGGGGTAGACCTAGGCGGATGTTTCGAGACCAGATCAGGGACGTCTTGAAAAAAGGCCAGGTCAAGAGTACCCTAAACCGAAGGGCATGTATGAAGGGAATAATGAAAGTGGACGAAGCAAAACAAGTATTTAAGGATCGTAGCAATTGGAAAGAAGTGGTCTCTGCCTACCCCTACGGGAAAGAGGCGTGATTATATGTATGTATGTAGTAAGGTCATGCATGACAATGACGGAAGAATAATAAAAAAGAGTCTTGATTTAAAATTAGTCTGTGTTTTATTTAAGACATCCTATTCTGTTTACTTACAGAACACTTGCCCACCTACTTACTCGCGGTTAAAATTTAAAATAATATAATATGACAGATAACATATCCGCCAAAATATTACTCGGTAAGTTAAAACATAATCGCAAAGTAACTTCCGTCATTCCTTCAACAGTAACTTTCCGAGGAACAATGTCGGATAATACTATGTGACTGTGTTAACTCCAAAGTAAAATGAAGCATGTGATTTTTCTAGAAATCTGTGTAATTTTAAGTTATTATTTTTATTTTGTTTTAAAACTAACCCTTTTGTTTGCTTGTATGTCAATTTTCATAATTACAGAATTTGAATTAAAAAAGTTATGACAAAAAATCTAACATGATTATTTGAAATGGCTGCCCTGTAAAGTTTAATATTTGTCAGATCCGTCACTATTCTACGACTACGACGTATTGTTCAACCAGAAGTATATAAAATAGACAGAAAAAATTTAATCTCCTAAACAAGGGTGCGATACCCTATATCGCCTTTCTTAATCTATGACAAGGATAGCGAAAAGAGCCTTTGGTGGACCGGATTCCCATCTCCTTTATATATGTAAAAATATATCTTATTTTATAATTAGACAGAGTCCAAGGGAAGGGTTAGAGAAGTCCAAGGGTGTTTAAGTGAAATACATATCTAATTACTAAAAAAATATAAGTAATATATCGATTGTCTAGTACCCATACCACAAACGCTCTACTGCTTACTTTATGTCTAGATGGCATCGTGTGAATTTTCACTAATTACTCTTTTAATAATTATGTAAATACAATATATCTCACTTTAAACTGTTATAAATTGAAGTTGTGTAAGGCAACATCAATGATAACATAGCCCCTAAAATTATACTGCGAGCTTAACTTTATTAATGTGTAAGTAACCTGAAGCAATCTTTAGTACTTTTTTTTAAAGAAAGCAACATTAATATTTTGGCGGCCACTTAATTAACATTTTCATTTAACTTCACCTCTTTTTGACATTGGCCAAATGCACAAATTGCACTTATTAAAAAAAATATGTCATTACCCGAACGTCCCGAACGAACGGAACGAAAGAAGAAAAATAATTTCTCTCTTTTCAATATATACGAAGTACGATAGGTACAGTTTAAATATTTTGAAAACAAATTTGTTTTGATAACGTGTTTTTTTTTAAATGTGAATTCATTGATTTCGTATTTAAATAATTTCATATATTTTTAAATAATGTGTAAGACCAAGTTGAATCTTATTGCTGCGGCGTGTGAGAATATGGGAATTGGCGCGAATGGCTCCCTTCCATGGAGACTAAAGTAAGTTTAAATTTCTAGTTTTATGTTTTTTATTATCATAAAATCTCTACTGAATATGAATGAACAACACGCCCTGATCGTGTATTTCCTGCATATTTAATCTAACTATCTCGGTATCCTTATACTTAAGGTCTTGGACCTGCCCCCAGAATGGAAGGAAGCTCGCAGTCAACAGTAGAAAATTTAAAGTAGTAATATTTAAAGTTGAATTTCACTCTTAGTAGTCATCAGAGAAAGACGAAAACATTTTTGCCTAATTTATGCTATCTGTAATTAAACCTATCCTTATGTCGTAGCAGACGATGGTCACATAACCTGCAAGGTTTCATTTCCTAACATTTCCTTGGATCTCAGTGGTTAGTACACATGTATACCAGCCAAAATGAATGAATTGATTCCACTTGGAGCTGTGTCAACACTGTTGTAAGCCCTTTAATTAATTTTTCAAACTATAAATTGAGTTTGCATCACCACAAACATTTGGACTACTATGGACACCAGAAGCATTATCATAGCACTGATAGACTCAAGTAAATATTATAACATCTTATTTAAAAAAACCCATACCTTACTGCGATGGGAAGTTCATTACAAACCTTAGCTGGAAGCTCATTCCAAATCCAGAGAGAATGCAACATGAACAGTGATTATTTATATATTTTATTAAATCTTAAAATGCCATTACAGTCAACAACTAATCGACATTGCATAGCACAATGCATATCTCGTGAATTTCCCCAAGAAAAATGTAGATATAGGAATCTTTGCAGATTCTGTTTAAAATGCGCAGAGCGCTAGTCAAGGGTGCTTGGAAAATCACTTTGGTTTTACTGGCTGGCAAAGAAACAACCGACGCCATCTTAAAAGCACATAAAAATTAATACACATTAAGACATTGGGATTAAAAATTAGATCTCTCAATAGTAAAGAAGTTTCGTACACGAAAGAGGTGGATAACGCCGATAGTGGGCTATGCAGTGGTAGGATAGCGAAGTTAAGATGCTGTTTTTGTATTTGATTGCAGAAAAGAAATGGCGTACTTCACAACAATGACCACAAAGGTGAAAGACCCAAAGAAAGTGAATGCAGTGATCATGGGACGCAGGACCTGGGATTGTATTCCTGATAAATATAGACCTTTAAGGGACAGAGTAAATGTTGTACTTACACATAATGTGGATCATGTGAAGAAAGAGGTGAATATAATTTTTATTGGTGTGGGACCATAGACAGGCTGATGGTCCACTTAACAGTAGTTGTGATGCCAGGGGATCATTAACTCGCTACTATCTAAGTGTACTGGGAACCTGGTCACTTATGCTGGAATACAACAGGTTATTATGGCAGCTTATTCAGAAACAAGGGGTGATTGTCATCCAGACGGGCTTGGAGCCTTACCACCTAGCATGCAAAATAGATATCATTATAAAAGTTAATCATAACTGCCCCTTGCTGGGTTCATCTCCCCTTAAATGGGAATGGATCATATACCCGCCATCACAATCCAAGGTGGGTTGGTAAATTTCACATACCGATTATATCTGTATGCAGTTCATGGTTTTTTCTTCACTGTCGATATATGGTTATGTTATATGCATATTAGAGGATGAAAAAAATGCCCAAGCAGTGCATGAACCTGAGACCTCTTAAGTTACTATCCAAATGTGATACCACTTTGCATATTACATTAAAGGTACCAGAAGGTGTGATAGTGGTACCAGGTCTGGACGAAGCAATATCCCATATTGAAAATAGGGAGGACATTGAATCAACATGGGTTATCGGAGGTTCCTCCATTTACCAGGTATGTCATTATACATCATTATTAAATTTAATTTAAAAGGCCATTATTAGGCATGAGCTTGAAATTGTGGCCTGGTTGATACCATGGACAAAAGAAGGATCCAGTTCAAGGACATAGATGTGTAGAGCGATAGAGAATGTCAGAATTTTTTATTTATTTACAATAATTGTTTCTCACTTTTTCAAGGATGTTAATGATTTTTATTTGCACACACCCATACGCTGAAAGAAAAACCACACATTAATAACACTATACGCTAATCTAGCGTGGTATAACCATGACCAGGAGTTAATACTTGGTTAATGATTCTCTTCGTTTTTCAGGCTGCTATGGCACATCCTAATCTTGGTAAAATATACCTAACGGAAATTCAAAAATCCTTTGACTGCGATACGTTTTTCCCGAACATTGATAAACAGCAGTTCCATTTAGTCGATGAAGAGGAAATCCCAGGAGACAGGCAAATGGAAGGTGACATAAGTTATTTCTTTAGGGTATATAAGAGATTATAAATTTAACAAGCCTGACATGTAAATGCATTTGAACAAAGACATCTTTGTCTATGTCCCATTTTTTCTACTTTATTTCCCTTCTTCTTTGCCGTTCTTTTTTCAATCATTTTCTTGACCTTCATCCTTTTATACCACAAGGTACTCCTTTCTTCTCTTATAAATTTATTGGGCCAGTTTCTTTCGTTTGCCACCCTTGTCCTTCTTATCGGGCCCACTACTTATTTTGACTTGTTACTTTTCTTCTTTTGGTATGTTTTTTTCCTGGTCCATATCATCTCCTTCATCGTCTCCCTTATCTCTTTTTACATTTCTCTATTGGTCTTGTGTGAGTGTTTATTAATATATCACCATTCTACTGTGCTACAACTTATAAAATCATTCCATAAATTATAATTGTGCTCAAAATATGTTCTTCATTTTTTTAGCTTAAATATAAGATTGATTAAGTGTACACTATACTATTATGAAGATTTTCTCTTTTGGATAAGCTTATATTATTAAAAAAATTAATAAAAGCTGTTCTATTAGCTAGTAACATTTGTAGGTGCAATTTAACAAATTATCCAAACAATTTATCTGTGCAGAGATGGAGAAATAATAGTAACCCCTGCGGCCGGGGTCGGCCTGTCGTAAAAGGCGACAAAACAACCCTGGCTACGTAACAGGGCCCCAAGCCCGTTTGGATGGCGACCATCTTTGATCTTAAGACGACACTAAGTGCTAGCGACCTTGAGCGAGTGGGAGGAGTTTGAGCTAGTGAGAGTAGCACGCGCGGGGCCCCCCCGCAACCCGCATTGAAAATTCGCAGGCGACGTAATTGTACATTTTAGAGAAGTTCGTTGGGTAACCATACGTTACAGATTATGAAGACTATCTAATAATCATGAAATTTTTAACCGCTTATTTAATATTAGTTAGGATTATTGTTTCATGTTCTGTATCTTATATCATTCCCTGTGGTAGGATATAATATAATATAGGTATTTCAATAAACGGAAAATATAATTATATCAAACGAACACAGGTTTTCTGTCTACAGGTTTTGTAACTATAAATAAAAAAGTGAATTAGGTATTTATAGGATTTTATTTAAAACTCCTCGAAATTTAATACTTTCACAGCAACTATACTGTCTTCTTTTTCAGCCGTCACTGCTCGTTTTTTTATTAGTTTGTTTTTATTTTCTTTTTCCTCTTCCTTTTTCCTTTTGCGTCCGTGTATGGAACTAACTATATAAGAGGGGTCCCTAATTACCATATTCCTCGTATATCTAGGATCAACCAGTTCGGGAAGCATACAATCTGTATAAAACTTAATTAAATTATTTTTCATTTTAGTGTCCCAAAAAGCGTCATCCTTGTAAATTAGTTCAATTTTTACAGGAAAGTTTTCACCAGATCAAATACCAAGCATACATTTATCTTTTCCTGTTATATGCAGCTGTCCCTGTATTTGATACCACCAATTATGTTCTTTGTTTATTATGTAATTACCGTTTACCAGTTTTTTATAAAACAATATTTTTTTTTCATGGATGGCTTTATCTAGTCCTAGTTTGTAAGCTGTGAGTGGACATTTTATTTCTAAAATGGTGTTTTTATTAATAATACCGTCTGGTGATGCGCCGAGGAAGGGTATTTCTTCATCAAGAAAAAGTCCACACGGTTCTATTTTAATATTTTCTTGTTTCGACAATTGTTCTTTCGCAAAATTTTCGTTGTCTTGTCCATGTTTTATAGACTTAATGTGTCCTATAGACTCTTTATATAAAAGATCTTTAACTAAATTGCAGCAACTTATGTCATTGCGTCTTTTTATAACACGTCCAAAGTTGGAAGCGGTCAAAATCCGTCTTCGTAGTTCTAGCCACTCACTAGAACCACTTTGTAATATAGTCTTCCTTTCTATTTGTTCTCTTTGTTTGGCAGTTTCCGCCAAATTTGCTAAAAATATTTTTTTTTGATTCCTCTAATATATCATCATCCATATCCGGTCTTGAACATTGCTCACCATAGTTTTTATTACTTTCTGTGTAGTGTTCATGTAATCTCTTCTTTATTCTATGATAATTTTTTGTTAAATGTAGGCGTTTTTGTTTACGTATTTCCATCTTTTTTAATTCACCATTTGGACTCCTGCCCGTGATTGATTTTTGCAACAACGATAAAGGTTTATGGGTATTAAATGATAAAGCAGCTGCATTACAACGCATATGGTATTGGTTCTTCTGGGAAAAATTTACCCGCTTACCCCCTACAAATTTTGCAACAATACTATGGAAGCGCTCCACAGTGTTGCTGGCAACGTCTTCAATCAAGCTTCTTGCATGAGCAGCTATATGTGTCAATACAAATTTTATTCTATGCCACAAACTGTTTGTGAAAATATCTCTGTCTATGTTGTCATCTTCTCCCATTTTCGAGCAAAAATATGTCTTACAATTAGTATGAACTCCAAATGCATGTTCTGCGGCTAACATGATATCATTATGTAAACTAGTGACATTGCCAGAATTTTTATAATTTCTTATAGCGGTTACTATTACCTTTCTTATTGACAGTATTCTTTGTTTTGTTATATATTTTCTGTATTTAATTAAATATTTCGTGTCAGTGATAAGAGCTTGTAACTTATTGCAAAGGTTTCTTAACAGGTGGTTGCGGCATTCGATTTTTTCAATTGTTATATTTTCATACGGTCTTGACTGTAACAATTTTGCATAAGTATTTGCATCACCATCTGATATTAACCTTGAATATATTAAATTATGCATTTCTATGCTGTTCTTGAATCCTTCTACCAAGATCGTGGATTCCATTCCAGTTGAAGGACCTGAAAATAAAGTAATAATTATTCCAACCATAAAATTTTAGTTTCTTTATTATTATTACAACATATTTAATATTATGAATTTACCAGAATAATTTTTATAGCAAGCATGCTCCTTAGGTGTGACATTTTTCTTGGCAGCTTGGGCGCATATGCAGCAGTATTTATTTTTCACTGCCATATAAATAATTTTTCCAGTTCTTTTCCCAATTATCGCAGCTGCGCCTGATAGGGATGAGTAATTTTTTTTATAAGATCTTTTTCCCCAACATCCATCTGCAATAACGTCAATATATGGAATGCCATTTTCAGTAACTCTACCGTCTTCCAAAGCCATTTGACGTTCTTCATTAGCGGCTTCATTCATAGAATTCAAAGCTTCTTTTTCCCAAACTTTGTTAATTGTTCCCATTCTTTTATTAAATAACTCATAGGATATATGAGGCAAGTCCATTGCTGCCAATAATTCATTAAGCTGTGTATAGCCACAACCTATTGCCACTGCACCCGCAACTGTATTAATATTTAAGTCAATTTCAGGATCATTGCAACAAATGACAAAAGTTTCGTTACACATGTTGCATTTTAGTTTTAGTTTAGAAACAAGGCCCAGTTTTCGTTCAGATATAATTTCTACAGATTTCAAACCACAGTCTATATTACCATGTGAAGATATTTCTTGAAGCTCTTTAAAAAAATGTTTAATATTTAATATTCGCATTCCATTCACTATTTCTTGATTATTTCTGAAAAGGAAATATACATAATAAGAATTTTGCAATATTAAACAGAATAAGGCCTTTAACATTTGTTTTGTAATATCTTTTATTGTTCACATTCTTTGCTATCACTCACGGGTTCTGCAATATTATATTGAAAATTTTCTCCTTTTTTATTAATTTTATTTATCGAGAGTTTTACTATATAAAACTTTATATTGACAGACTATCCTGACATCATAGAAATAATAATACGTTTACCGAATTTGACTTCTCGTTTTCAATATCCATTTGAAAGCTTTCTTCCTGCTCAGCAAATATCGTTTCGGTTACTTGAGAACTGTAACAGTTATAGTAATTAATATAAGTTAATAGAATTAGGTTTCAAATATGCTAAAATCAGAATATTGAATTAGATATGCATTTACTTGTCAACAATCTTGTTCTCATTTTCATTGTCAATATGGGAAGATCCTTTAATCACTCCAAGCGTTTCCGTAAATTCAGACCTACAATATAAATGTATTTATATTTAGTTATACAGTGACAATAGTAATAGCATTCAAATATTTTTAAAACTCGAATCCGGACTGTCCCGACTACGATGTAGTATTGTCATACTACACTACAATACACACCTCGTCTCTGTCTCCTCATTTACGTCGCGATTATCTTTGTTATTATGTAATCTCATAAAAAGAAAATAATGTCACTTAGTAAAATAAAAAATAATAATATATGTAACAATTAAATGTTATGATTAATTTATCTGGTCCAATTTACATCAATGTGCTAAAATACACAAATGATAATTATGATTGAGAACACGTTACTTACCTTAGTAATCTATTTTTTGCGAGCGTTTGGCGTTTCTTTTTTAGTAATCTAGATTTACCAGCCATTTTAGCGCGAAACTTATAATAGAGTTAAATCGTTTAGTGATTGCTCCGAGCGTCAACGTCTACCCGTGACAGTGGTCAGCGATGCACTGCCGCCCGTCGCCCGCAAGGGCCCCTGCTAACCCGAGCATAAAGATTATTCGAAAAAGCATAATTGTATATTATCCTTTTACTTTGAAATAAAAAGTCGTATATTAAAAGATGGGTAATTAAATTGTGTTTAAGATGGTGAAGGTTTCATAAAAATACGCTTGATAGTTTTTACGTGATTCTCAGATTTTTATCTGCGTTAGACCTAACTTTACAAATTAATTACACTATGTAATATAAACATAATCTAAAATATTCACATATTAAGTTATTGAGAAAATGCTCAAATTTAACATATATTTTTTCCAGTTCATTAACACCACTCGTTTAGATGTGATCTTCAGAATAAAATCATTAAAAGTCTCTTGTCGTCGCCTTAAGTATGTGGGCATAATAACTGTGTTCCGGCATTAGTGACCAAGTTTCTCTACTCTTATGGGACAGCAGCGTGTTCACGATGCCACTGGCGTTGCAAACACCCATAGGTGACGGTAACTGCTCAATTGTAAGAGGGCCATCAGTCTGGCTGCTATCCTACAGCAATAAAATGTAATATTACTGGAGTAAAATCTACATCACTGAAGTTAAGCACCTTGAATGTTTCATTTCACACTTAATAGATGTCGCTACTTTATTTCTACATAAGACTAAGCTTTGGCATACGCCGCGGCAAGGCAATGTGGGCTAGTGTGGGGCTCTCCGTGGAATGCACTCGTGGGTCCCCGATACTTGGCTGAGGAACGCTGGTATGCCCACTAAAACCATTCCATTGTTCATTCGTGTTTTGTGACGGGGCCGTGGATCTAGACGCTCGTCAGGCTCCGGCCCCGAATTGGCGCTAGCTCGCTATCGCAGATCTACGGCGGTGGACGACTTCAGGCGACTTTAGCGTGGCCCTGTGGACATGATTGCCTCATAGGAGACAACGGCGTCCCGTCCTGTTTGGCTTCCGAGCATCGCTACGATAATGTATAAACTTACTTTAACTAACAAAACCGATTTGTCCTTAGCTGACACTCTTTCCAACATCTTGCTTAATAATAACAATATACTTTATTGCACTCAAAAATCATTTACAATAGTAAAAAACTATATATATCGCACGCTTAATCATAAACTGACCGATTACGATTTAGGTCTAAAGTGAGATAATATAACGGGCAGCATTGTATTGACGCCCTCTATCGGCCAAACTAAGATTTATTTCGATATCTCTCCCTCACTGAGTTACCACTATTTAGTTATAAGTCAATATATGGGATAAGTCGTAAATCACAAAACGTTTTTTGCGATTTCCCAAAAACAGGTTTTTTGAGTTAGGTCAGTTTATGATTAAGCGTGCGTGCGATATGTTAAAAATAGTCCAATCGGCGGTCTTTTGTCGCTGTTGTGAGCGATTTCTTCCAGACAACCACGTGGGCAAAAGCTTTTTTAAAATAAATCGGCCGGTATTGAGTGCGTATAACTGTAAACTTATAATGCTTATTTGAATGTTTCTTTAAATATCAAGCTAAGTGCTATTATTGTGAAATATATGCTATTGTTTTATATGAATAAAATTATTGTTGTATTTTTACCATGGTTTTATTAACTATATAATTTTGCAAACTTATCAAGACCTGATGATAATAAACAAATTCAAAAAATAAGCTTTATTTTCCTTCGGTTGGAAGATGGCGTTAAATAAAAAAAATTACCGATTGAGAATGACAACAAATTATAGTTTAAAAAAAATGTAATTGCATATACAACATATAGATACCTGGTAGTTCAGTGGTACACTTGGAGACCGATCTAAAGGAGTCGGGGTTCAAACCTCGCGGTGGCATATTATAGCATAATTGCGATGTACCCACGGTGAAGGAAAGCGTACATGCTTATTTATTTATTTATTTAATACGGCACACCAACAGCATACATAAGATTCAATTTACACAAAACTTACAACAATAAAATTCATATAATGTATGTATGCCAATTACAGGTGCACAATATTTGCCGTTATAAAACTAATACAATCATTTCTAAAACATTATTTTATAGAATGCTACCGAGATCACCGTAACCCGACAATCCGCCCTCCAAGCCCAACTGTGGGACGGCATTGGCTGTATTATATACAAATGAAATTGGATTGGTTAGGCCAAGACCCCCCCCCCCCCCCAATGTCCCAGCAACTAGACAATGGATGAGATTAAAGGATTTCCATAAAGGTCATATAGAAAATGCACATAACTCCTGTCAGAAGGCATTTTCGATCCACAAACATGTTGCTGACTAAAGGCTTTCACGCGGATTAATATGGACAATGCCTTCACCCGTCCTACAGGATAGTCCAAGTGTTGTCTTGACGTCAGTGTCAAGACTCGACCAGGAATGCTGTACCATGCGAACTGGAAGTCAGGGAGCTGAGCCTGGGCACCGGATTGCAGCCGAGATTTATTACCTCGACTGGTTCAATTCCCTCCCCGAGTCTGGATGTTTTATGTAATATTTGAGTTTTTTAATATCCGTAGCACTACTGTGTTTTTGGGAAGAACTAATAAATAAAACAAATTATGATTAATAATAAATTTTATTCATTAAATCAATACAGACTTAAAAACTATACTACGCGACTCGATTCCGTTAAGAAAGAAAAGGAAAACTGCTGAATTTGAATCGAGCCAAAATACGACTGAATTAAGGAAAATTACACATTTTTTAATATATTTATGGCCTGGTAACACGACCTTTTAGTAAATTACAAAAATTCTATCTGTAGCTATTACATGCAACTACTAAGACTACATCTATTTTTCACATCTAATCTGACAATAACGATAGGCGAACTGTTATTGGTCTATTATTGAAAAATTACTAAATATTTCCATTTATGTTAAAAAAATATATATTTTACACTAGGGATTCCCAATTTATTTTAGGCAAGAGGGGTCCCTTTTTCTAAAACAACCGGATACTTAAGACCCCCGTAACCAAATTACTTTAAAAATCCTCTCTAGTTTTTTATCTATGGATAGAAAATATTTAACAATTTAAAAACTTTGCGGTTGGTTAAGTGAGTAAATTTGACATTTTATCGAAATATAACAAAATAAATAGATATAAAACTCAGTACATAAATATCAAAAGTAATTATAATGATTATTCATACAAATTACGTTAAAATACATATCTTGAGTTTCAAATAAGAACTTGTGTCATAATAGGGGGTCGATTTGTAGACCTCATCAACCTCCAAAATCAGTTTTCGTTTATGTCGATCTCTGGGAAACCGAATTCGTCGCAAGGGGTCGATATCGACCACTTTGGGAATCCCTGGTTTACACTAAGCGGTAATTCAATTTTATTAGTGTAGCGTTATTTCCTTAAGATGACAAATCAGTCGTAAGAACAAAATCTTAATATTACTTAAACATACTAATATTCATATTTTTTTTATCATCTACACACTATTATCATTTTAATTAAAAAAAGTGGCAAAATAGTAAAATTAAAATCATGTAAAATAAAAAAAAAGACAATTCGTGGTGTCCAGTGATTTAATTTATTAAGGTCTGTTTCAATATTTGTCAAGTCAAAAAACATTAGGGATGTTATGGAGTAACCGATACTTTTTTAGGTCTCGGAGAAAACACTCTTGACGGGTTCCACGGTTACTATCCGATATCCGAAATAAGATTATATCGGAGTATACGAGTTTAGTGTAATTTTTTACGCAAATATGAAAACAGCACCTTAAACAAAATAAGCGAGGAAAAAGGGGGTGAATGAGAAATATTTTTAGAAATACATATTTTTTTATATTTTGCGTTTTTTTCAAGTTTTTTTTTTATTTTTATATTTTTTTCGCTCTATCCTGAATATTAATACACGACGACATACAACTTTTTAATAATGTAATAATTATTTAGTGTATATTAAAATGTTAAAAGAAATATTATCAGAAAAAAAACTTTTCTACAATTACAGATTTGATTTTAAAATACGAAGTGATTTTATTTCAAAGCTGAAATTGTAGAAATTATAATTTCTGCGAATCACTTTTGTATAATTATTTATTAAGAAAATAGAAAGAAATTTTATTTGAAATGTTTTTTAGATTTATTAAAAAATATTCATTGAAAAATTTGAAATAAAAAATATTGCCTTACATGAATATTTCGAATTAACCAATTATAGTATCGATATTAGAATAAAGTTGTAAGTAATCGATTATTAAATTAAATCGATACTCGCAAGTTGTATACAAAAGTAATTCGCCATAATATTAATCAATACAATATAAACTAAATATCTAAAAACTATACTTGTTGACGCTCAAAATACTAGAAAGCCCGTGATTTAGTGATTTCAATACTGTTCATCTAAACTCTCCATCTACATGATTGTTCGGGTGATCGCACATTGAGTGATTGCATGAAGACATATCTGCAGTGATTGTATGAAGATATAACTGCAGTGATTGTATGAAAATTAATCAATTAAATTTGATATATTAGATAAGATTTTAAAATTGTATTTAATAATGGTTTATATAATTATTTTGTTAATTAAAAAAATTAGTGCAATCACCCAAAACCGTCCCCCCTTTACTGCATATTGTAGTGCAGGAAAACATAATCGGGGTTGTTAATTTGAGGTGGCATTAGGGGGGAATTGGGGGCCAGGAGTTGGAACCCCATGAACATGAAAGTGCGGAGGATGGTCGCGCGGTCCTGACGGGACTTTTGCACACATATGATGCAGCTGGAAAAAGAAAACTTATTTCAATTTTATCACAAGTAGGTAAACAGCAATTGAAATTTCCGGTCACTTATCCAAGACCGATTGGCGAGTTACACAGTGATGATATCGGCATGCAGGTTTCTTCATCGGTACATGGCAATTATATGTATACTATAATATATACAAAACTGCCTAATTAAGAGGTAAAATAGTATAATTCAAAACCTTAACTTCTAGAAAGTTCTCAGAGTGATGCGAAATGGTCTTCCTGTCTGGTTGAGACGGTTTTGACCGTCACCCCTGTAAAGACCCTACGTTATTGTCTCACATAAGGTATTATGAACGAGAATTAATATTTCATTCTCTTCACAAACGGAACTACTGCTACCTAACCTATGCCCAGTAATATCAACACTTCGGTTATCATATTAGGTCAAAGTATTGGAAGATACAGTTAGTTATTAGTTTTATCCGAGCAGGGTTGGAGTAAGTATACTGATCTCTGCGGCCGGGGTCGGCCTGTCTAAAAGGCGACAGAATAACCCTAGCTACGTGGTAGGGCCCCAAGCCCGTCTGGTTGGCGAGCACTTTTGGTCTTAAGTATGTCGCCATAATATCCCTGTTGTGTTCCGGCATTAGTCACCAAGTTCCTGTACCCTTATGGGACTAACACTCATAAGCGATGGTAACTCTACGCGGACTCTAAGCGGGCCGTCAGCCTGTCTGCTGGCCTACAGCAATAAAAAAAAAGTATTTGGTACGATGGATCCATTTCTTATCCCACATGTTCTTGTTCCATATCACACTACGGCACACGCCTTAGTCTAAGTGCAGAGGTAGATTAAGAATAACCCCAGAGGCTGGGGACTGCCTGTAGTAAAAAGCAACCAATACCAGCTAGGCTTCTGTCTGTAGGCGAAGCCTGTTTGAATGACAACCCTGGTCTATGTAACCTTGTGTTGTGTTACGGCATACCTATGCCGGCACCTGCCTATGACGTCGTAAAAATCAATAGGTTTCAAAGACGTATATCTTACTTGGTGCAATTCAAACGTTCCTCAACGAAGTCTAGCAGGAGTATGAAGCTCTCCTTGCTACCAGCTTGGAGCACCCCCGGCATGCGAAGGTACACACAACTTCCCTGGACCACCTGAAATATGTAATTTATATAGTTTTTGTTATAATATATTGTCGATTTCCGAACTACTTTTACCAGTCATAAGCTCGATTCCTGTAAATACGAAACTAGTCAGTCTAGTACCTATAACACAAACGTTTTGCTGCTTAATTTGCCACTAGTATAATAATAACCTTGTATTCCGGCATTAGTGACCTAAGTTCCTGTACCCTTATGGGACAGCAGCGTGTTCGCGATGCCACTGGTGTTGCAAACACCCATAGGCGACGGTAACTGCTAAATTCTAAGCGGGCCGTCAGCTTGTCTGCTGTCCTACAGCAATAAAAGGATAGATATAGATTGGATCTTGGAGAAGGACATACTACTACTTCTTTCTTATTTATATGTCAAAACATAGTTGCAGGGTCGGGTAGTTCTTAAATATAAAAAAAAAACGAATTCACAATTTTAACAGGAAAATTGTTAAACTAACTTTCACTTTTATTATAAACAAGTAAAATTATGTAATACATAATAATATTCAAGAGGTTATCGCTGTCATTGCACTCAAAGCGTCAAGTAGTATACGACCGAACTGATTGGAAAACATGAATTATTATCTAGCTTTTAGGTGTGGCGACGCTCGTTACAATATTATTTTCTATGTCACTGTACTTTATGATATCATTTAAAAACACTAAGTATTTTTGATATTTAGAATTTCGTGATTCAATAGATCCTCTTTAAATCGAAAACCTCCCAAACTCCAAAATATTTTGTTTCCTTTCATTCAACTAACCAAACCTTCGTCGCTCGAAATCTGAATTCTCTAAGAGAATTAAAAAGAAAATTAAGGAGTTAAATCTCTTGTCGGCGTATTTCTTATACAGTATTCTCACTCAACAAACATTTAATCACAATTAGATCGATTTTGGAACGGATAGAGGACTTAAATTTTTATTTATACAGTCAAAACCTGCTGTAAGAACATCGAAGAGGCAAAGTCGATATTCGTAACAACCAGTGATGTTTTCGAGGTACAAATTTAGTCGGAACTTTTGATTTTGGTCAATAATTTTTTCGGTTTTAACTATATGGACTATATTTTTTTTTTATAGCGAGAGTTCAGCAGACAGGCAAACGGCTCACCCTGGCAGGTGGTCACCGTCGCCTATGGACGTCTGCAACACCAGAGGCATTACTAACGCGCTGCCGGCCTCGAAGAAATTTTATAACGCCTTTTATATACATGACATTGGCAAAATGTACAAGTCGGGCCGTGCCATTTCCTAAAAAAAAAAAAGTAGAACTGTATATAATAAAATACACTTACAGCTTCCCAACGTGTGAAGGTGTTCTCAGTTAAATAAATTTTGAACTCGACCTTAACGGGCTGCCGGTCTTTGCGCTCGAGGATCTTGCTTACAATCTAAAAAAAAAACAAGATATATATGATGATATATATCATCAGCGTATTGATGTCCACTGCTGGACGTAGGTCACTCAAGTCAAACACTAAGCACTCCTGAATAATTCACTCCCACAGTTGACTAGGGGACGCACGTTGCTGGTGTACCCGCAAAAACTACCCCAATATTCCTCCCCTGCTCAGAGGCCTAATGGATATGCTTTCACGGGCGCCTCTGGTTAGAGTGGGATGGCCGTATAACCCTGCTAACTTGGACTTGCTGACAAGGATGGGAAAAGGACAAGACAAAGAATCGTTTTTTATGGTAAAATATGTCGTGTGTGAACATAGGAATTTTAAATAATTCGAATCGAATTACTAGAATGATTTGAATTTAGAATCGAATGTCAATATTCGCACACCCCTAAAAATATCACGTGTTCAAAGCGGATTGGTGAGTAGTCCTGGGTTAATCGATACTTTTTAGCTTACATAACGATGTTTTTTTTTTCACTACAACTTCATATATGAAGTTGTTTCCTTATATCTCCCATATCATTGCTACAATCTTTAGAGTTAGCGTTAAATTCTAGTTGTAGGTTCGATTTCCCCTCTGGTTGTACAGACAAGAAGCGTGTGTACTCTCGTGTGCGTACACCAAATACAATAAGAATTATAAGAAAACTATTAACATTCGCGGCTGTCGGTTAGAAGGCGGTCGTACGCAGAATTTCGCTATGGCACTCGTTAAACGAGTTCCGTGGCGAGCCAATGCCTAGTGAGCTCCGTGGAACAGCTGTGGGCGGAGCCAGCGCCTTACGGTACACTCGTAGCCAATTACGCCGCCAAGCTCTATGAACCGAAGCGCGTTGTATGAGGGGTGACTGTATAATTAGTAGTTTTCTTCCTTGTAGGGGTGGAGTAAGAATACTAACCTCTGCCTTTGCCAGTGTCGTCCTGTCGTAATAAGCGACCAAACTACGTGGTAGAACCACAAACCCGTATACAAGGCAACCACCCTTGCTCTAAAATTATGCCGCCATAATATCCTTGTGTTGTATTTCATCATTAGTGACCCAGGTTCCTATACTCCTATGGGACAGCAGCGTGTTCACGGTGCCCCTGGTGTCACAAACATCCATAGGCGACGGTAAATGCTTGCTATTAAGTGGGCCATCAGCCGGTCTGCTGTTATTGAGCAATAAAAAAAGTAGTTCTATGTTTCCTCACCAGCTCTTGGTGTTGCAGCTGACTGGCGCTGTGCGACGGCGGCGGCGCCTGGTTCGCTTCTGCGGAGATGCTCTCCGCGCTGCCGCCAAGCGAGTTCGAACTGCACCATAGCAGGGAGCTCAACAAGTCACCTATTTCGACACAAGGGTATATAATAAATACATCTTGCAAAAAGTACCATCTGAGACCCGCGCAGTGTTGTAATGGTGGACGCGTAAACCCATTCGAGACTTCCTAATTTCCACTATTGGGCATGAGCGACAAAACATGTGAAAATAAAAAAAAGCAGCGCTTACAGCTGCTTAAATGCCGAAAGATGAAGCTAACTGTGTCCCGGCTTTAGTGTTAATATTTAATGTGTGCGATTTAGTCTGGTGTAATGGTGCGCATTGTCAGCATATCTATGCTATCATGCTTGTCTATGTATAGTTGTCAAAATGTCACTGTCAAGAGACATGCGAGTGTCAGTATAAAAACAAGACAGTTGTGTATATGTGTGTATGTAAGTGTTATAAAAACAAGAAGAGAATGTGTGTCAAAAAATTGTGGATTTTTGAGGGAGACAAGAAAAATTTGATTATGAAATAATAAATGTTGTTATTGGATTAAACAAATAGCCTGAAGATCTGAAGAAATTGGTACGTATGGTAGGAAATGAAATGCCGTTGTTTACTCACGGTTGTTGTCGTCGTGGATGGAATTGGTGGAAGAGGCGGGGCTCGCGGCCCCGCCACGCACCCCTCCGGGCGGCGCCGAGGCCTGAACCGGAACATCAGGACCACCTGTAACAGCATCCACAATTATCTCTATATGTAAATACATAGTTACTTAACCCTTTGCACTCGGACAACGCTGAAACGGCCACGGTTGATTTAAGGTCTCATCTTGAGATTACAGGGATAGCACCTATTAAGCATACCCTTTACGTCTTGCAGGGTGCATTACGAAAGTAATGCGCATGAATTTTTTGTGACGTAACTATACATCACAGCGCGCTCGGTCGGATAATGTGGTGGGGTCTGCCTTTCCAAACGCGCCTAATCTCAGTTTGCTACGAGCAGTAGGAAAGGTTGAACGTGTCTTCGAACAAAGCCCTTTTATCGAGTTTTTACCTGGAGGTGCTCAAAAGATTGAAATACATACAGGGTCGCGCGCGTCAGGACTGACATCAAAGATTACTTCAAGCTTTACCACGACAATGCCACACGGCCTTCGTCGTTACCAATTATCTGACCCAGGGCGAAAACCCCTGGTGCCCCAGCCTCCTTACAGCCGAGACTTAGCTCAGTGTGACTGTTTTTTTCCCTTCTAAAGAAAGAGCTGAAGGGAAAACATAGGGAATCAGTAGAGAACGTCCAAGCTCACGTTACGAGGTTTCTGAGAGGCATTTCAGTGCCTTCCAGGGGTGGTAGAATCGTCTCCGCAAGTGTATTGACGCGGGAGAATTTGTACCAATCGGATCAATAAATTTATTTTTACACGAAAATGCGCATTTCTTTCATAATGGACCCTGTACATGAGTATGTACAGGAGTCTATATTGCTTGAATTTTTTTATTCGCACAAGCGAAAAAGGCCATGAGAGTCCTGGGGTGAAGTCTTGGTTATGTGCGAGGACACCTTCCAGCTCTTTGGGTGGATAAGTCAGGGTTGAATGGAAGAAGCCCAGGCCGAGGTCTATATCAAGCAGTGGACGATTGTCTGATTCAACTATAAATATATTGTGACAAATTCACACAGCGCCATCTTGTACCTAATAGGCAGCAGAGCGCTTGTGTTATGGGCACTAGAACACTGATATAGTGACCCTCGCAAGTCGGCGTGCCAGAGCCGTTGTTCCACGAAGGTTGTCAAATATAAAAAGTATTATAACTGATACTCAAGCAAATGATATCTCAGAGAGAATTTATTGACGAAGTTAAGAGAGTGACATTTTCAAGTCCCTAAAGTGGCGTTCGACTTTTAAGACTGAAATGGAGCCACCTGCGCTAGTGAAGCTGAAGATCTAAATTAAAGCTAAGGGTAGGCATACATACCACAGAGGCCCGGCGCCCAGGCAGAGCGAGAAACACTCGGCGTCCGAAGCCGACAAAGCCGAACGCTTGCTGCCCGCGGCGCTCAACGATGCCCCATCGCCACTGTAACAAACGACATCGTTAGTTTCATATACGACTATCATGGATAAGGTGGATTTTATCAGGGTCTAGATATATAAACACCTAGTTATAATTTATCACTTTTATCAGCGCATGCGCACTTACCATTGACGTCCCGCATATCAAGACAAAATCTCCAACTAAACAAAGTTATCACAACTAACATAATACCATTAAAAGAAACAAATAATCTGATAATATTGTCGTATGATAAACCCAACATGTTATTGTGTATGCAGTATAACACTCACGTGGCCAAACATACTAAGCTCACTTAAAGCGATTACGCGCTTAAGTACTACCTCTAAATCGGCTTCAAGTATGACTTTACTTATGTCGAAAGGTAGCTATGCTAGTTTAATTCAACCTAGTATCACTGCGTCCAATTTTATGGACTCTTGTGATCGTCACGTTTACTATAGCTCATTGGCAAAGGTTTGGTTCCAGCATATGTTTCCCTAGTATGAGGTTACGTTTATGCATAAGGGAACAGCAGTGGCACAGAAGGCGCAGAGGCGTTTCATCTGCCTCGTTACAATATCTGCAGTCCGGTTAGCACCCTCGTTAAGGTTCCTGTTTAGTGCTAGTGCTTCGACCGCAAGTTTGCGATTGTAGGCTTTCACTTGCATTTTAGAATGATTTAAGCCTGGAATCGTATTCCAGCGCTTAATAGTCACTGGTACATTAATCCCTGAAGGTGAGCCGGATCAGGCTTTTAGGTACGCCGCAGCACGGTTCAGGTCCGTGCTGTGTCCCTTGGCCTCTATCCGGGCAAGTTCATTTTATTTTTTATTGTAAACTAGCTGTGCCCGCGACTCCGTCCGCGTGGAATAGTGACTTTAAGCAGCATTTTTTTTGGATATATGAGGTCAACTTAAATAGGAAATTCTACCTACTAAGTCCAGCCTAAGCTGAACCCTATTTCATATGATTGTTGATATAAATCTGAGGTCAACTTAAATTGGATTATAAAATTTCTGAAACTTATCATTTTTAACAAAAAACTATTTTTTTTCTAAAATAAAAATAGTTACTAAGTTACTCCTTGGTACTTCAGCTATCTGCCAGTGAAAGTCCCGTCTAAATCGGTGCAGCCATTTCAGAGATTAGCCGGAACAAACAGACAGACAGACAAAAATTGTAAAAAATGTTGTTTTGGTATATGTACCGTGTATACGTCCGAATGCACTTAGTAAAAAGCGGTTATTTTAATATTACAAATAGACCCTCCAATTTTATTTATTTGTATAGATAACTTAAAATCACTTTACTGGAAAGTTCACTCAATGTCGCTTAATAAAGGTTCTCTTTCAAGTGTCGATAGGTATTTTTTTACAAAGCGAACAAACTGCGTATTATTTTACTATATTTTAAAATATAGTCAGGGACTTGGGTCACTAATGCCGGAACACAACATAAAGTTACTATGGCGACATAGTTAAGACCAAAAGGGTGGTTGCCATCCAGACAGACTTGGGGCCTTACCACACGTAGCTAGTATTCTTACTTAGCCTCTGCACTGAGAAAAGACAAAATTTAAGTCTTACCGGTAGACCTGTACCACCATTCTCATAAAATACCACTATCGAATAAAGAATATACAAAAAAAATCAATCAACAATACTAAAATCACATATAATGGAATGTTTAAATTAAGAACAATAAACGAAAAAAAAAATAATTAAAATATAAAAAACCGGTTTTTTAAAGGCAACTTTATAAAGAACACTTTAACGCTGTATGCGGTATACAGCATATTATGTTATGAGGTTTTTTTTTCTTTTAAATATATTTGATAAGACCACTTTCACGGAAAAGTATTTGCACACTGGTAGAAAACAAGCTGCGCAAAAATAAACGCTTTGCCAAATCTAGAAATAGAAATTTCGGTGTACACTTTTACAGTCAAGGGTGGCTTGTATAAAAATAATTATAAAGTACATTCGACTTCCAAAGTGGTCTTGGAAATATACCTAGTACAAGTTTTATTTTTAATGATGTAGGACAGCAGACAGACTGACGGCCCGCTTAGAATTTAGCAGTTACCGTCGCCTATGGGTGTTTGCAACGTCAGTGACATCGCGAACACGCTGCTGTCCCATAAAGGTACAGGAACTTGGGTCACTAATGCCGGAACACAACACAAGGTTATTATGGCGGCATACTTAAGACCAAAGTTGGTCGTCATCCAGACGGGCTTGAGGCCCTACCACGTAGCTAGGGTGGGTTGTTTTGTCGCCTTTTAAGACAGGCTAACTCCGGCCGTATTTTTTCGCCGCCCCTGCACGGATAGAACTTAGTAAATTAGGAAAAAAAAAACGCACCAACAAACAGCAATAAAGTTTTTTTTATTGCTGACGAACAGCAGAGGGACTGACTACCCACTTAATAGTAAGCAGTTACCGTAGCCTATGAATGTTTGTGACGTCAGGGTCACCGCGAACACGCTGCCATCCACGTAGTGGTACTGAAACCTAGGCCATTTATGCTACACAAGGTTATTATGGCACCATATTTAGAAATCAGAGAAGTCCTACCACCTAGCTATGGTTGTTTAGTCGTCTCTTACGACAGGTCGCCCGCGGCCGCTGTAATCATCTTACTCCGAGCTTACACGTTCCTGCAAATTATTTTGGGACTACCTACATGGAAATATTTCTAGTCCCAACGTAAACAGTAGACAGTAGAGCGTATGTTATAGGTATATTCAAGCTCTGGAGGGAAATCAAACCCCGCTTGTGTTTTCACTTACAAAGACTTTGCGCAACGAAAGTTGTCAATTAGTGACGGTTAAACTTGCAATCATGCTCCGGGAATATACAAAACAAATTTTCTCCACGTCGATCACATATGTAAAACAAATTGCTTTACCCTAAATAACAATCTGATGATGCCAAATTTCTTTGTTTGCAACAATTTTGTAGAGAAATTGGCGTTTTGGCTTATTTCCACAATGGAAAATTCCTACGATTTATATGTGAAGATTAACTATATTTAAATCTTCAATTACGAGGGGCGTTCAATAAATAATGATAATGCGATACATTCTCCTTGAAAAGAAAAAAATAAATACTGATAAACATAGCACAGACATTAAATATAATAGGATAAGATTAAATATAAAAGAATAAGAAAAGCAATCAATTATCTTTTGATTAAAAAAAAAATAAAAGTCATTTGTTTTGCGTCGTGTCGGAACATGTTCTTAAAAATGGATAAAATTGAAGTTCACGCAGTAATAAAACATCTGTGCTTGAAATTTTTTACTACGGAGCTGGTATAAATCAAGACTTGAGAGCAACATTAGGGGTTCATGCTCCTCCATATTCTAACGGTTGCGCATTGGTGTGCTGAGTTCAAGCGAGGAAGAGCTTCCATTAACGACCAAGCCCCACGGGACGCCCTGCATCGTTAATGACTGCACAAATGATTAAAAAAGTTGAAAACATTGTCTTGGCGAATCGTCGTGTTACTGTTTTTTTTTTTTATAGCAGAAGAGATGAATATTTCTATAGGAAGTGTCCATATACACAGCCATTTGGGTATGAAGTGTTGGGGCGCTGGGTGCCTAGAATGCTTTCTGACGTGCAGAAACGAACGAGACAGAATTTCACAAAGCTATTTGGGTTTATTACAAGATCTTGACCGATTTTGGCTCGACTCATAACTATGGATGAAACATGGCTTCACCATTAGGACCCGGAAACCGTACCAATTGACTCAGTATACCAGGAATACTGAAGACCGTGCGTAATGGAGAATAAAAAGTCGAAAAGCGGACCCCGGGCATCGTATCCGAAGTTAGGGTCCCAACCACGATTCAATGGCAGGATAATGATGATGGTCGGGAAGGAGAGTATCAACCTAGCTACGGGTCGAATACCATGATGGCATGGTACACACACAACTTAATTCATTTAAGGTTATATTTTTTTTATTGCTGTGGGGCAGCAGACAGGCTGACGGCCCGCTTAGAATTTAGCAATTACCGTCGCCTATGGGTGTTTGCAACGCCAGTGGCATCGCGAATACGCTGCTGTCCCATAAGGGTACAGGAACTTGAGTCACTAATGCCGGAACACAACACAAGGTTATTATGGCGGCATACTTAAGACCAAAGGTGGTCGCCATCCAGACGGACTTGGGGCCCTACCACGTAACTAGGGTGGGTTGTTTTGTCGCCTTTTACGACAGGCCGACCCCGGCCGCAGAGGTTAATATTCTGTCTACGCCCCTGCACGGATAGATATATAGATTATTTGTTTTCTTTTTGCTCCAAATGCAGGCTGGTTCCTATAGTTTAAGAATCAGAGATCACTCATATTTCTTGTACTAATGTGCAAATAAAATTGCCACAGGACCCCAACCCAGCCGAGGGCTGTTCTTACCTACTGCCCCGTGAGGGAAAGGAACTGTATACGCGTCACGGTTGTCCAAGGCGGATAAATACCAGCGATCTGTCTGCTTTTCTTTTGACGTTTTCGCCATGCCATCGTGGTATTCGAACCCGGGACCTCTGGGCTAGTCAGTCTCCTAACGTGTTTTTTATTGCTGTGGGACAGCTAACAGGCTGACGGCCCGCTTAGAATTTAGCAATTACCGTCGCCTATGGGTGTTTGCAACGCCAGTGGCATCGTGAACACGCTGCTGTCCCTTAGGGGTACAGGAACTCGGATCAGTTGTGTGATACTACCACAATAACTTTGATGACTAATAATATATTATATCGACGCTTGAAAGTTACAAAATAATTATTTATTGTCCGTTGAATCATTTCAATACAACCCATTACGCGTGTTATAATATTTTTATTCTAAATAACTTCAAATCACTTTACTTGGAAGTTCAATCAATGTCACTAGAGTAAAGGTTAACTTTCAAGCGTCGTAAGTTTTTTTTACAAAGTGAACAAACTGCGCAGTATTTTATTATTTAAAATACAGCCATAATAAAACTACATCCGAATGTTACGATGTGGCAATGATTCAACTGTGTTGTGCAAGCGTACGTTGGATGATAACTATAAATAGTTCTAAATAGAATATAAATATATCAATCACGATTTGGACTGTTTAGTCGAATCGAAGATAAACGTGAATCCCTTTATAAATACAATGTAAACTCTATATAACAACAGTGGTCGTTAAATGGAGAGAAATAAAGAATTTTATTGTATTATATAATAATATGTATGTATTTACTAATATATTACACATACACACGAACATTAATATTCATCTTTATAACACTTATTGCGTATAGTCTGTTATCTCCGTCTGATGTTTTTGCTGTTCCAATATTTAAACAGTACCTTCTTATGTATTTTACTCATATTTTGAGATAGTATTTTATATTAGTTTCACTGCATCAAGTGCTTGTTTGATGCTTGGCGGAGAGACAGGATCGTCTGTGTTTCAACTTCTTCATCCAGTTGTTGTTCCTCAATGTTTCTCACCGAATCTAGAATTTATTCAGATGTCAGTGAAGCCAGTTTGTCATCAACTTCTACGTAGGTTTGGTAGATTTTCAGTCAATTTATTTGCCACGTTGAACTGCTTAACCCAGTCTCTGTTAATGGAAGATCCTCTTCACATTCAAACTCTAGTTCTTTTCCTACTTCGTCACTCATAGAACAGATACGAAATAGAGTATGATGAAAAGAGTGCTGGATAGTTGTTGCTGTCACTTCATCCCAGGCTTATGATAAAAAAAATTATTGCATGCCGCATATTAATAAAAATATCCGGATGACCGAGCTTTGCTCGGTATTTTTTTTTATAAATTGTGTTTTTTGGAAATTGATTTTCTTAGTCTAACCTCAAAGCAAACACTCATTGACTTCTTCTCGATTTATCGCCCCCGAAACCCCCCGTATACTAAATTTCATGAAAATTGTTGGAGCCGATTCCGAGATTCCAATTATATAAGTATATACATATATACAAGAATTGCTCGTTTAAAGATATAGGATTTGTACCCTCAGATTCAACTAGTCTGTCGTTCCATTTTCTTTCTGTTGTAACTTTTGAGACTTATCACGGTCTGATCAATTGGTTGCACAACACTTGTCGTATTTGTACTGTTAATGCTGTTACGAGTAGGTACCTACTGATTAATGACCGCATTGTTGTCATTGAGTAGAATGAGCGTGACATTAAATAGAGTGAATAATTATTGTATAAAAAACAAGGTAAACCAACCAGTCAAGCAATTTCGACGTTTTAAGGAGTTTGTCGTTAATTCGAGTGACGTTATAGAGTTTATAGAATAGAATATTCTTTATTGCACACAGAAAAAAATAAAATGAACATAGACTTAAACTAAATAAATGTACAATTGGCGGTCTTATCACTAATAGTGATTTCTTCCAGACAACCGTCTTAATAACAATCAATATGATCTGGAATAGGTCGGTCATTGTGCGCATCTATGATACTCATATAATATATATATATATATATATATATATATATATATATATATATATATATATATATATATATATATATATATATATATATATATATATATATATATATATATATATATATATATATATATATATATATATATATATATATATATATATATATATATATATATATACACAATTGAATAAACAAAGGGATAATAACTACATAAAATGGGAAATATATAAGAGAAAAATAAAATAAAATTATATACACATACATAAGATTATAAGATCAATTATAAATGAAGATAGTGTTCTTTTACCAGTGAGTTGAAGGAGGTAAGAGATTTGGCACTTCTGATTTTAAATGGCAATGCATTCCACAGTTTCACAGCCATAACTGTAAAGGATCTGCCATAAATTTATAGTATATAAATTCTAGATATACAGTATAGTTTATACTGTATATCTAGAATCAAAATACCACTACTCATCATGAAACCTCTAAAATTATACACCCGAATGACTTCGAATTCGGCATAGCTATATTGCTATGTAGACGCTCATTAAGAACGGATTTTATGGAAATCCTTTCCAAAACGTATTTTTTAAATTTTTATGGCAAAACATCGTGTGCCGGGTAAGCTAGTATGTATTTATTTACAAAAGAAAAATATACAAGATTATTTTTGCACTAGATAGCGCTGTGTGAATTGCGTTAAAAAAAATCCATATATGAAGACCCTCAGTTACAAAACGGGAGCTATTCAATTATAGCTGGGTTAGCTGGCTATAATAATACACAAACAAAGTCACGTGGCTTGGCGCGCGAATTGTTTACATTTTCAAGAGAATGGCGACGTTGCGCGTCTTGTATGCGTCATTAGTAGATTGGGCGTGGTCCAAGAGAAATTATAATGGTCTACATACAATTAAGAACACGTGAAATATAATTATAATCTATGTACCATAATTATATGTATACATATAACTAACTATATTCCATATATGTATAACTATGTACAGCGGAATCCGTTTATAATGACATCGAAGGGAAATGATAAACACGTCATACTAAGCGGCTGCGGTCGTCATACAAAGCATTTTTAAGAAACAACCTCTCGTTTTTTTAGATATATTATATATGTATGTATTTATTACAATAACAGAGAAACACAACATATTAAATCAATAAATCAAAATATGTAAATATAAAGTTCATTACACGCACGCATCACGTGACGCTTTCGAACACCACCAAAGGTGTTAGGAATCACGTCGGTCACTATAAGCGGACATAATTGAAAATTAAAAATGGGTCATAATAGGCGACATGTCACTATAAGCGAAGTCATTAGTTCCGACTTTGTTATAAAGAATTTTATATGAAAAACCTAACTTTTCTATGTAATCACTTCATATTATTATGCGGTAAGTTAATATAGTCGGAGTCATAATAAACGGTATTAAGAGACAATATACACCAAATCCGTTCGCTTCTGTAAATATTTGCCCCGGAACCTAAACCTTTACACACCCTTAGAAATAATTTAAGAATACTAAACCCTGCGGCCGGCGTCAGCCTGTCGTAAAAGGCGACAAAAGAATCCTCTTTTTTTTTGGTCTCGGGGAAAAACCTCTCTTGACGGGTTCCCCCGGATATGTGGGACTCCGGGAAAGATGTTCGACCATCCGACTACCCACTAAAAAACCCCGCTGTTCTCCTATCGCCTACGCCCGGGCCCACGGATATATGGCCTGCAAATCTCGCCTTTTGTCTTAAGGCGGGCCCCTTCTAAATTGTTGGCGCCGGGGGTCAGGATTTCGTCCCCCGGCGCTCTCCTGGATCAACAGTTGAGGGGGGCCGCAGAACAGCACACGGCCCTCTCCCTCGCGGCAATAGTGCGGGCGGCGGGTCCTCCCCCGAGGGGCCGCCCGCGGCCGTTTTTTACGGCGGCCGGAGGTCGTTACTGGCCCTCCGGCGCCGCCGGCGTGGCCTGCGTTGGCGGGAGGGGAGTGTGGTGGTCGACTCCCGCTCTGCCGCCTCCTTTGCGGACATGACTGCCTCGCAGAAGGAGGCGACAGCCGTCCATCCAGGATCACCCCCGACCATGGACAGAACAAAACTTATTTTGGGACTAGATGGCGTTGTGTAAAATGTGCCAATATATTAATTTTTTAAATTTAGATCCAAGACTTGGTTATACGTGTTAATTATTTCCGCTATCCAATATGTAAACAATTATGTTGTCAAAAGCCTACAATTTATATTGCGAATATTGCGACTGATGAGTGTCGTCGGTAGATTTATACCCAAGCCATAAATATATTATTTTAAAAATCGACATTATAACTATGTCCTTTGTTAGAAGCGGTTAAAATCAACAATACAACAATTATCGAAGACTAGATACTTTAAATACAATAAAATCAATAACGAGTACAAACAAAACCAATGTAACCAAACCAAAATATGTGTATTATAACAGATGGCGGTTGATTGAAAAAACGTGTTAGCACGAACATAGTCCGCAACGTGCCATAAAATAAAAACAGAATAGAAAGAAAACATTTTAGGTACGTTGTTGTCAAACTAATATCTGCTGCTATGTGAACTTTTTGATATTTCAACATTTTGACCATAATGGTATGATGGATGTATTGCGTAAAATATGGCGAAAAAGAGTATGTTCAGATGACGATTATCAGAAAGTGGAAGGAGAGAACATGTTGTGGATAAGTGGAAAAGATTTACACACACACACCCAGCCGCTAGGGTACGTGCAAAATGTTAGCGGGGGACTCCCGTGTAATAATAATAATTTGTCAAATAATTCAGTCTCAAAGTCCATTTACATACAATTTCCCGTATACCTCTTTTGTTGAAGATGCATTATCCTACCAAATCTGCTATGTGCACTATTTTGAGATTTCAACAATTTTAACTATTACGATTGGTTTGCCACCAAAACCTGTAATTATAATAATTACATTAACATAAATCACTTTATAACTTTTTGCACATAGCATAATTATATTGGTTTGATAACGACGATATGTGCAATTTTTATTGTTGTGGAACAAGCATACTTCATAGTAGGCAGTTGCAGTCTTCTATTATTGATGTTTGCGACGACGGAGGCACCGTTTACTCGCTGCCGTAAGCGCAGTTGAGCTGGAACCTTGGTAACTTACGCCAAAACACAATACAAGGTTACTACGGCAGAATATTTAGAGGACCCGGGAGGAGAATATACTAATTTACACACAAGCACGCGGGTTAAGTCTTACAGAAAAGTTAGCTAACACATATTTTATATTATTGAGGAAACGCTTCATGTATTCGCGGGGACGCACGTCGCTGATAATATACCCACTAAAACCACCTGTTCCTGCCCAAAGGGCATATATATGCGTTATTATCGTCTACGTTACCGATCCCATTAGACGCCCACGCCATCCAAAATGACTTCTGTTGAAAGCTCTGCTTTTATATAATGACATATTTATGCATGAAGTAGATTTCTTTACTTTCGTATTTTGTGGCATAACAAGGCAAGTGAACAAGGTCGTCATTTAGGGACGAGAACGGTACTTCAGTGTCAGTATTGACACTAACGTCAAGCAAAGCTGCCCTCTACAAACTACTAGGAACATTCCAGAAACTTTAGGCATTATGTATTGAAATACGGCCTAATGCAGTGATAATCTTGTCATCCAAGAGCCAAATATAGATAATAACACAATTTAAGTTTCTTCAGAGCCATTTTTTTTTAAACATAATTAGGCTTTATTTTAGGACATATTATTACGGAAATAATTATAGATAAACAATATTCCGTGCCTGGACTAAACAGTTTGCGGAAGAGCCGTAGCCGAGGAGTCAGAGCCGCGGGATGTCGACCACCGGCCTAATGAATTAAAAAAAAACTATCTGCTATTTCTAATTATATAATACATGTACCCCTGTGGAACTGCAGGGTGTTCGCGGTGGCCACAGCGTCTCAAACATCCATAGGCGACGGCGACAGTGACTGCTTATCTATTAATCCGTCAGCCTGTCGCTATTCCTCAGCAATAATAATAAAAAAATTGAATTATGTTTATGCCGAAACACAACGCAAGGTTATTATGGCGACATATTTAAAAACCTGGGGGGGGGGGGGGGCATTGCCATCCAGACAGGCTTGGAGCCCTACCACCTTAGTACCAGCTTAGGTTTTTAGTTGCTCCCTACACGAATAAAATTATTGCAAACTTGATTATTGACACTGTTTAACTGTAACAAAGTTGTGTCATGTCTCTATGCCATCTCTGTACTCTATTCACTCAATTGGGAACAAATGCCAATATTAAAGACAGCTTTACAATCAATTGGTAGTTTTATTTTACTGTTTTGGTCAGGGTCACCTTATCAGATGATAAATTGAATGTTCCAGAACATTTTACACAAAATCAATGGATGGTATGGACGCATTTATTTGTTATAAATTGGAAAAATACACATAAAATTCTATATAAATAAAATGATAAGAGGTCTACAGTTGTGCATGCATCAGGGCAAAACTACTGGATAGATTTCAATTAAATTTTCAAACTGAAAACCAGTGCTATTATTGTTGTAAATAGTAAACACTGAGCTGGCGACAATCCTGCCACACACTAATTACATGTACAAACTATATTATTCGAAACACTGGAATACTCCTGTAACTGTTTTTTTTTTTATATTATTAAAAATGTACAATATGTACATAGTAACTGAACCATCGGTGTCGGAAGGATAATGATTAGAATATAGCTCATTTACTGACAATGGGCAAAATCATTTTCATCATCCTAACATCAAAACAACAATTCTGATTTATATGACTTTATTAATAGAATGGACATAACAAAGAGGTCAACAGTGTTTTGACCTATACTTTATTAGGTATGAAGTTACTTATGTTTCACATATCACTGACATATTCCAGTGGAATTTTCCATAAATATGCAGTTACAGCTCAATATTATATATATCTTATATAATATATACAACATGTTCTCTTCTTCCACTCTCCTCTACTAGCCATCATAATTCACAACTTTTTCTACCATATCATCTCCTCTTGTATTCATCTCATTCACACACTCTCATTTCTAACATCCTCCTTACTATATGAGACTCATCCTTCGCATTATATGGCCATGCCAGGCTAGCCTACTTCAGCTTCTCACATAACCAGAAAACACCATTACTTGCCAGATAATACATAAAAGCTTTGACCAGGAGTACTACCATATACTTTTTTTTTTATTGCTGTAGGACAGCAGACAGGCTGACGGCCTGCTTAGAATTTAGCAGTTACCCTCGCCTATAGGTGTTTGCAACGCCACTGGCATCACGAACATGCTGCTGTCCCATAAGGGTACAGGAACTTGGGGAACACAAAACAAGGTTATTACGGCGGCATACTAAGACCAAAGGTGGTCGCCATCCAGACGGGCTTGGGGCCCTACCATGTAGCTAGGATGGGTTGTTTTGTCGCCTTTTACGACAGGCCGACCCTGGCCGCAGAGGTTAGTAGTTCTTTCTCTGCCCCTGCACTCTGTGCAGATATATATAATATTACAGATAATTTACAACCCACCCTAGCTATGTGGTAGGGCCTCAAGCCCGTCTGGATGGGGACCACCTTTGGTCTTAAGTATGCCGCTATAATAAAATTGTGTTGTGGCATTAGTGATCCAAGTTCCTGTATCCTTATGGGACAGCAGTGTGTTCGCAATGCCACTGGTGTTGCAAACACCCATAGGCGACGGTAACTGCTAAATTCTAAGCCAGTGTAATAAATGTATGTATTTCTTTTTAATGCTGAGTACAGCAGCTGACGGCTCATTTAATAGTAAGCAGTTGTTACCTAAACCTATCAATGTTTGCAACTCTAGGGGCACTTGGTGCTGTTCTTAATGGTACAGAAACTTGGGTTATTATGACGGCATACTTATAGACCAAGGGTGGTTGCTATCCAGATGGCTACCATGTAGCTAGGGTTGTTTTGTTACAACAGGCTCACCCCGGCCACAGAAGTTAGCATTCTTACGTATGTGTAGTATAATTCGTAAATAACCGTGTATAAAGGAAGAATCAACAATATATATATAAGCCAGTATGATAAATGTATTTATTTTTGTATGTTCAGACATGTAGATAAGATAATTAAAACAATTGTCTAAGAGATTGTTATGCTGTAAATGTATTAAGATACATAAAATATATCAAAGTACTTCCTTGAAACAATAATAAACTTTATTGTTTGTAGGTAGATTTATGTAACCAAATAGGTTACCAAACATTCCAGTCTCTTCATTTCTTTCCTTTATCTAATGTAGCTTTAGTTCTTTAGTAGTGGAGCATATGTCTCCATGCAAAGTAGAATACTAACCCCTGTGGCCAGGGTTAAGTTTTTTTTTTATTGATGTAGGACGGCAGACCGGCCGAAGGCCCAATTAAAATTTAGCAGTTACCATCGCCTATGGGTGTTTGTAACGCCAGTGGCATCGCGAACACGCTGCTGTCCCATAAGGTTACAGGAACTTGGATCACTAATCACCTTGTGTTGTGTTCACTGGAACACGACACAAGGTTATTATGGCGGCATACTTAAGACCAAAGGTGGTCACCATCCAGATGGGCTTGGTGCTCAACCACGTAGCTAGGGTGGGTTGTTTTGTAGTTTTTTACGACAGACCGACCCCGGCCATAGAGGTCAGTATTCTTTCCCCACCCCTGCACGGATAGAAACGTAAGAGGTGACAAAACAACCTCATACCACCCTTAGTCTGTAAGTATGCTGCCATAATAATTTTGTGTTCTGGCATTAGTGACCTAGGTTCCAGAACCCCTATGTGAACAGCAGCATTTCTCATGCATGAGTTAAGGAGTAGTCACAAGTAGGTAGCAACCCATAAAGGCATCCAGTAACATGAAATAAATACTGACAATTGAATAAGAAAAGATGGATGGAATATGTAAAAGAAAGTTGAGATGATAACTAATAGAGCAGAGTGGTAGGATAGGTTGTGCTGACTTCACATAGTTTGGGATAAAGACAGAAAGAAAAAGAAGACAATAGACACAGCATCAAGTTTCAAGACAAGTAGCAAAGCACTTGTGTTATGGTCACTATATAACTAATAAACATTATTTGCATCATGGACATCATTATAGGAAAGGTTTTTTTTTATTGCTGTAGGACAGCAGACAGGCTGACGGCCTGCTTAGAATTTAGCAGTTACTGTCGCCTACGGGTGTTTGCAATGCCAGTAGCATCGCGAACACACTGCTGTCCCATAAGGGTACAGGAACTTGGGCCACTAATGCCGGAACACAAGGTTATTATGGCGGCATACTAAGACCAAAGGTGGTCACCATCCAGACGGACTTGAGGCCCTACCACATAGCTGAGGTGAGTTGTTTTGTCGCCTTTTACGACAGGCCGACTCCGGCCGCAGAGGTTAATATTCTTTCTCCGCCTCTGCATGGATAATATATCTTGTTTATACATAAAGCAGTTAATGTTATAGAAAATGGCATACAAAAAGTAGTTTTAAAATTTTACCAACAATTACAAATAACCTGAGGATATTCTGATCATTATTATGATAATTATAGATTATGAATATATATTTGAAAGGTCATATTTAATGTTACTTCAAAATCTGACCGTTTAATTCTGTCTCAAGTCACGTTTAGTTGTGTTGCGAAATAAATGAAGGTACATTAACGTGATGACGTAGGTGCTCAATTGGTATGGACAGATGTATATAATAGAAAATTATAGAAATTTTAATAGCCTAAATACATTTTTAATGCATTATAAAGATATATAGAGAAAATTAGTTAAATGTACTTACTAATAATTTTTCTTTTCAACATTGTTAGTCTCGATGATGCCCGCCGTTTCGTAGTAATTACTAATACTACTACTAAAATTTAACTGTTGTATTAACTTCGTCATCTTGGCAAATCGTAGTTAAGCCTTGCAAAATCTTTTAACGAAAAATAGCACGGTCAAAACCGCTGGAATTGTGCAATTGCGTAGTACGTACGAAGCACTTCGAAGCAAATTGTAAATTGCTGATTATTTTTGATGAATAATCCACGTGAAGTTAGCAGTGAAAGATGTAAACAGACAACTTAAAAAGATAATTATTTACATACAAAGTCCACGTGGCATGTACACGTCTGAAAATGGTAGCATAATATAATTTTTCCATAATGGCTACCGGAAACGTGACGTTTTAATTTGACGTTCAATGTCTTTGTGTCAGATTAGCGTTCCGTTCTATGTAGAGTTTTGTTTCAAGAACGCTGTACTGTTAAAACAATTTCGTTAAAACAAAGAATTTATAGGAATAAAATAAAAAACATTTAATATCAATTACTTATATTTCAAAGTTTTTGATTGTAATTTTTAGGATTTTATTTACCACATTATTAAATTAAATTAATCAAAAGAAGTAAACAAAAAGTTGTGTTCCATTACCAATTTTGATAAGTGCGCGACACATTCTGAAGTTGGCGCAGAACTATTGATTAACGTTTTAACAATAGTAAAAAATCGATTATACTTACCGATTACGAAAAATTAAAGAAGGCATACCACTTGTTTTAGAATCAATACTTTGAAATAATTGTTCTTTTAACTTATAATTTGATGCCAGTAAGGCATAGAACGTCATAACTTCACTTTCAATTCACAGCAATATAGCTTCTTTAAGTCAAAAACAACAAAACAGACAATAATTAATGTGAACACACAAATACCTGTTATAAGAATAATATAATATAATTTTAACCATAAAATAACTTGACATATGAATTTTGTTTTTAAAATGACCCTAATATAAATTAAACAAATATTTGTTTGTTGTTTTATGACTAAAATACCATGAGATCACTACCAATTGTTTAATTTTTTTACTGGGTTGCACATCAATAAATGTTTCTCGTTTATAACACAATCCAGAACGATCTAATCGCCGGATTAACGACATTCAGGCTCCAAAGCAAGCAACCGACTGGCTTTTACCGCATTTAAAATATATATTCCTTCATAAAGTTGGTAGGCATAAGGGTGCCATTGTACACGGATCATACGGGTTGAAATTATATTAATCAATATTAAAGTTTTGTTACTTGATGTTTGTTTAATTTACAAAAATTGTAAAATTTTTGGTGTTTAAGTCAAACTTCTTCAGCACTGTTGTGATTTAAAAATTCAAATAAATGAAAAAAGGACACCAAAAATAGAGAAACATATTCAGAAATAGGATTTAAGGAGTCTGCCCACTACACCGTTCCATACCATGACCGTGTTAGGAACGTGCCAGGCAAAAAAATATTCTTTGTATTAAAAAGTATGTGACTATGCCCACTAGACCGTTCCGTAACCGACCAGCGTTTGCTTTTGTGTCTTGATACGGTCCTAGCACGGTCATGGTATGGAACGGTGTAGTGGGCGAAGACCCTTAACCAGTGAGAGAATAGATAGAATAGAAGTATTCAGTGTTTCCTTTAATCTTCATCTCTTGTTTTGGGTTTTCGTAGCTTTAATACATTAATATGAATTTGAAATCCATCCGCATTCGCGGCAGTCTTCATGTCCGTGACATTGCGGATAAATTGCAGGAATGTCGGCTCCGTTGGTACGGCCACGTTTTACGGATGCTTACGTGGGAAACAAATGTCTGGCCATGCCGCCTCCGCCGGGCCCCGGCAGGAGGGGTAGGCCCAAAAAGTGCTGGCTTGACGTCGTAAAGGGTGATATGTGTGCCAATGGGCTCACTACCAGGGATGCTGAAGATCGTGCGAAGTGGAGAAGAAAAAGTCGGAAAGCGGACCCCGGGCGCCGAAGTGAGAGTTTGGGCTGCAACCGGGATTTAACGCAAAGATGATGATGATGATGAATTTGAAATCTAATATTTTGCATAAAATTTAAAATGATTTTTTGAGCGTTGTAAAATATAGTAATAATAACCCTTATAACCGTCCTAATACTTTATATTTATCTAATTCTAACATACTATTGTTGATCTAAGTATATAAATATCATATCATTTAATCATAAAACAAAAAAATATTTGTGTCTGAAAATTTCTAGTTAATAATACCATACATTTATTTAACAACATTTAGTTAACAATAAAATTGTATTGGATCATTACATTTGTCACAGTTCTAGATTATATTTATTTATTTTATTACATTTATTAATTTATTACATTTCTAAATCGTTGTGTATATCCATATACACAACGAGTCTATATAAATTATATGGAAAAGTATTCTTCAATTGAGTAGAAACTATTTTTAATAAGAAAAGATCTAATGCTTTTTTAAAATACGTTAAAGTGATACAATTTATTTTTTAAAACTATTGGTAATTTATTGAACATTTTAACTACTTGAAATTTATAGCAATGCATTAATACATTTAGGTTTAATTTGATTTTACTTTTTAGATCTTTTCTTCTTGTGGATTCTCTCTGTTTCTTTTCTTCTATATGTGAATCCCACCCGAAGGCAAGCTTAGCTATATCCTCCAATTGTCCCCTAAACTGCACATCATTCGTGATGTCGACACCAAGGATTCCAATACTGCTTGCGATGGAAAAAGAGGTTCCTTGGAACTGTGGCTCAGATGCAAACGGGGTTTTCTTGGCAGAGAATACACAGAATGTGTCTTCGAGCGGTTGAATTGGACAAGGTTTTGTCGTCCGTCCATTCAGAGACTTTCTCTAGAGATTTCTCTACTTCAGACACAAGTATGACTTGACAAAACCGCAGGAGAGAGGTTTACACGACCAGTGTACCGTGCATCGCCGGTGCTATCATCTGCATAGCAATGAATGCCGTCTATAGATGACATGTCAATGATATGCAGAATAAATAACGTCGGCGACAGCACACAACCCTGGGGTACACCAGCATTAATAGGCTTCACACTGGAGCAGTAACCGTCAACAACGACCTTAATACTGCGCCCGGCGAGAAAGCTGGATAGCCAGGTGCAAAGACTCCCAGATATCCCGTAAGATGTAAGCTTCGCAAGAAGAGTCCTATGCCAGATCCCACCGCTTGCCAATCATGCCGATGTGCTCAAATTTTGCTCTCGCAATCCATTTTTTGAAGGTCCTGGGGGCAACGTTATATTTTTTCCTTCAGGTCAGAAGTATTAGGATCCTGACAAGCCCTTGCTGTAGTCCAAGCCCAATAGGCCTCTTGCTTTAGCAACAGCGTCAGAACTAAGCCTATTGGACCATGGCTTTCCCGAACCACCAACGGGCACTACAGAGTTAGGAATGAAACATTCCATTCCCTGCAGCAACACGTTGGCAATCGAGTTCGCACAGGTGTCAGGAGCTCCCGACGAAAAACACAGCGGCCCCCATGGGTAGGACGCATAGAATACGCGCAATACATCCCAATCTGCCGACCTATAGCGCCACACTCTCCGCTTCGTGGTGGGGCGAGCCCGTTCGGAAATCGGAGGGCACATCACGGAAGATATCAAGCAATGATCAGAGGTTCCTAATGGTCGATCGAGACCCGATAATCTTCCGCGTGTGTGGTCAGCAGAAGGTCCAACAAAGACGGCGCATGGTCCACTCTATGCGGTATGCGTAGGATGATTTTATCCGTGCAGGGGCGGAGAAAGAATACTAACTTCTGCGGCCGGGGTCGGCCTGTCGTAAAAGCCGACAAAACAACCCACCCTACGTGGTAGGGCCTACCACCTTAGGTCTTAAGTATGCCGCCATAATAACCTTGTGTTGTGTTCCGGCATTAGTGACCCAAGTTCCTGTACCCTTATGGGACAGCAGCGTGTTCGCGGTGCCACTGGCGTTGCAAACATCCATAGGCGACGGTAACTGCTAAATTCTAAGCGGACCGTCAGCCTGTCTGCTGTCCTACAGCAATAAAAAAAAAATGAGTGAAACCATGGACATGAGCAAAATTAAAGGCAGCAATCCCCGGCAGGTCAGTTTTTGGAGAGCCTAGCCCACTCAATATGATGAGCATTGAAGTCTCCACGAACGATCACCTCCGCGGAGGGATACTGCGTAAAAACTTTGTCGGTAGCGTCTTGAACACGCCCGTAAAAGTAAGCCCTTTCAGTCCCTTCGCATTCTCTACCGATACAGGCAGGAGTACACCCGGATGGAGCCACCGAAATCTACTTGCACCCATAGTATGGAAAGGCTTCGAGACCGTGAAGATGGCGGCAGCATATATCGTCCCGGACGTACAAGCATACCCCAGCTTTTATCAGGAACAAATGTTCCAAATTGTAGTCGGGGTTGCAAAGGTACGATGAGTTAGTTGGCCGGGGCAGATCTGCGTCTCCGTCAAAAACAGTAAAGCTGGCTTTACCATTTCAAGATGGTGGTGAACGGCATTAAGATTAGAGTTTTTAGAAATTATTATTATTTATGTATGTCATAATCAGAAGAAGTCCTCCGGATTTCTATGTTTTGTTTAATCATCCATCTGCATAATTTCAACCGTCCCAGTTGCAGATGTACTGGCACCGTCGTTGATCCGCTCGGCCGCATTTACTTTTTTATGTTGCTGGCACTGCTTGACTCGGTCATATGGTGTTTAATTGATACTATTCGATTGGTTTTCAGATGCTCTTTCCATCCATAAACAATTTCTGTATTTGGATTTGGCATTTCGACGCGTATAGGCTGACATTATATATTTTTGAAGTGAAACTTCTTTAGAATCGTTGTGATTTCAAACCGGATGCAACGAAAAAACGACAGGTAAGAGACACAAATACAAAAATGTGTAGGATGAAGCCAGCAAAGAATGAGACAGAAATATGTATATTTCGGTCTCTCCTATAGTCGCCTGTAATTAGTGAGCCAGAGCGAGAGAGTAAATGTCGGTGTGTATTTATTTTGAAGTATTTCGACATTGTGAGTACAGTTTCCGTGGTGTAGCGGTTATCACATCTGCCTAACACGCAGAAGGCCCCCGGTTCGATCCCGGGCGGAAACAATACTTTTTATAAAAAATCTTTAAATGTGAGTTTTTAATTATAATCGCCTGTAATTAGTGAGCCAGAGCGAGAGAGTAAATGTCGGTGTGTATTTAATACTTGCTTGTATTTTTGTCGATTTACTGAAGTTTCACTTCTATCGTGTGTGAATCGCACACATGTTTTTTTTTATTTTATTTTAACATCTTATTATATACACAGTCACGATTTTACACTAACATTTTATAAAATCGATAGATTTTGACAAGAGCTGACGATAGAAACTTGAACAAACGTCATAGCTTCACAAAGTTATACTAAATCAAAGTTTATGTACATATTTGGATTTGGCTTTTCGACGCGTATAGGCCGACATTATATATTTACATTTTATTTTAACACATTATATACACAGTCACGATTTTGCACTAATATTTATTTTATTACCCGGCTCGGGCCTCTTTCTAGGGGGGATGGAAAGTGTACCCAACACGCTTGTCCAAGAAGGATTGGTGGGTAACACATATTTTTTATTGGTGAGGAACAACAGACTGACTAACGGTCCATTTAATAATAAGCAGTTATTAAATCGACCTGCTGTCTACATACTGGGTACCGGAACCTGATTCACTAATGGCGGAATACAGACATATTATGGTGGCATATTAATAAACTAGAGGTGGTTACAATCCAGACGGGTTTGGGACTTACTAGCTCTGCAGCTATGACATCCTTCACTGATTACAGCGAAACAAACTCCATAATTTTTGTAGTTTTACTATGTATAAATATAATATAAATTTTCACCTCGTATGAACGCACAGATATCTAAGCATGCGCAGAATCCAATGATGACGTCACTTTGTTTATGCCCCGTCTATACACTATGTTATTCAACAAAAGTACCCTTGGTGCAGTGATTCAAGGTCACAAAGTACGTTACTTTCAAGAAATTGTTTACATTCACGAGTAAATTGTTAATCGTGTATTACCGGTCAAAACCAGTTTTAACCAGTTTATTAGCAAAGGACTCTTTCCTAGGAAATTTAAGATATCAGCCAAAAGCACGAATATAATCCATATTATATTATAAATGTGAAAGTAACTCTGTCTGTCTTTTAAGTTTTCACACATAAACTACTAAACCAATTTTAAATTAACGTATCAAAATAGATTGGACCTTGGAGAAGGACATATCATCATCATCATCATCATCCTAGCGTTAGTCCCGGTTGCCACCCAAACTTTCGTTTCGGTGCCCGGGGTCCGCTTTCCGACTTTTTCTACTCCACTTCGCGCGATCTTCAGCATCCCTGGTAGTGAGCCCATTGGCACGCATATCACCCTTTACGACGTCAAGCCAGCACTTTTTGGGTCTACCCCTCCTGCCGGGGCCCGGCGGAGGCGGCATGGCCAGACATTTGTTTCCCACGTAAGCACCCGGTTGCCGTAAAACATGGCCATACCAACGGAGCCGACACTCCTGCAATTTATCTGCAATGTCACGGACATGGAGAAGGACATAAATCACTTATAATTGCAAAAATGAAACTTGAAGGGGGTGAAATAGAGCTGAAAGTAATTAAACCTTTTTTTTAATTTATGTGGCAGAAGTGTGTTGTGCTGTTGAGGTCATACATATATAGATAGAAAGGAGGTTAAACATAAAATAAGAACAGGAAGTGTTTGTAAATTATTTGCTAGATGGTAGGGCTCCAAGCCCGTCTGCATAGCAACTACCACTGGTCTATAATTATGCCGCCATAACAACCTTGTGTTGTGCTCCGGCATGACCCAAGTTCAATGTAGCAGCGTGTTCGTAGTGCTCCTAGTCTTTCAAATATCCATAGGCGACGGTAACTGCTTAATATTAAGTGTCAGCTTGTCTGCTGTTCATCAGCAATAAATAAAACGTAAATGTTTTAATAAAATATGTGTCTTAAAGTAAATATGTATGTAAATATTTAATAAATTCAAATAAAATAAATAAAAAAATGCCAGTATTATCAAAATATTTATTACTAAAAAATAATTTACAACAATAAGTTAAATTGAATTATCTATATTGTAATCGATTATTGACAAAAGAACGATTTATCCAAAATAAACTGCTTGATATTGTCAGAGAAGAAAGGTGCATTCAGCAAGCATTCAGAAGCTTTCCCATCACTACATAATATATTTTTTCACAGTGTTATACCAGCGACGTGTGTCCTCCGTGAGCAAAATAATAGATAAAACGACCTGTGGTCTACTTCTCCAAACTATCGGAAAAAGCGAAAGCCTTTTTTTATTATCACTGATCTATCTAAATCTTCTCTATAACTTCCTTCGGCTGGTTGAACTTTGCAATTTACTTAGGAAATTTATTAACGTCTCTTTCATACTTGCAAACGATTTTATTTTACGAGAATGCATCGAATGACGTGATTGGAAAATAATCACATATTTTATTGAAATAATTCATAACAATATTCATTAGCTTGATCAACATTCTTTGTGATTGACGATAATTGTTAGCTATCTTATTAATGACTACGAGTATATCTACATCCCTAATTTTGACACATAGTATGGCACTAAGACTGTTACTGTGAGCTTTTTTAACAAATTCCCGTAGACTTGCATTAGCGATATTACTTTTGGTTTGAACAACATTGCTATAGTTTCGTCAGCTTCTTTGTAAGTGATACTAGGAATCGGAGATTGCGTTGGAACACGATACTCTGTATTAATAATAGGTCTGTAATTGAGATTTGTATCACACGTATTTGGTATTAGATAGGTATCGTCTAAAATATCTGATGTTCTTAGACACGGTATCGTGAACCTTTGTGGCGCGGTAGGAATATTTGATTGTGATAGCTGTAGATTAGGGTCTACGTTAACTGCTAGCTTCGCTATGGGTATAGGTGGCCTGTACTGTAAACGACTGGCTTGTTTAACAAGTTTATGCTTTTTATTACTTTCATCTTCAAGAGGTTCAGCATTTTTAGCTCTTTTAAATATTGGAACCATATTAATAGGTGGTTTTTCTTTTACTTTCCTCATCGAAAATGCTTTAGATTTTTCTAATGCAGCTGTTATCCTCTCGAGAATTTTATCACAATCAAACGATTTGTTTTGAACATTCTTACATACAGATTCCTTTATAGTCCCATTAACAACTTCTGCTTCGTTTTCACATTTCGCTAGTTCTTTGTTATCAACAACTTCATCCTTAATATCTTGAACTCGAGAACATTTCAGTTCTTCTTCTAAGATAACTTTTAATGTACTCAATAACGTGGCAAGTTTATTCCTTTTCCTTCTGGAAGTTTTATTTACATTTTGATTCGTGTCTTTAATACTTTCAGGTTCTTGTACATTTTTATCGTCTATGATTTCCACTGCTGCTAGTGTTGTATCAATTTTTTCTTCACTCTTTGCATTCTGTAACATAGCAATTTAAATATCGGTTATTTACCATATTTAAGAGCAGAAATTTTGCGCATGTCTTTAAATACTGTGTATAAATTTAGATATATTCAAAAGGCATTCTGAAGGTAAGGTTGTATCCGTACAGGGGCGGAGAAAGAATACTGACCTCTACGACCGGGGTTGGCCTATCGTAAAAGGCGACACAACAACCCACGTGGATGGTGACCACCTTCGGTCTTAAGTATGCCGCCATAATAACTTTGTGTTGTGTTCCGGCATTAGTGACCCAAGTTTCAACCAAGACCCAAGTGAGACCAAGTGTTCGCGATGCCACTGGTATTACAAACACCGTAACACCCACAGGCGACGGTAACTGATTGTAAGTGGGCCGTCAGCCTGTCTGCTGTCCTACAGCAATAAAAAAGTATACGTATGCCTACAAAAATTGATTCCAACAAATTAGAATGAATGCAGAAGAATGGTATCATAACGAATACCGACCAAGTAGTATATATTATAACCGTGAACTAAATACCTAGATCATCGGTAGGTACACATCAATCCGACTTAGTCAAGCGCGGCAGTTATAGGCTTTTATTACATACTATATAATTCTCATCTATTAAATGTATACAACCCATGTATAAGGTAAATAATTGGTATAGTGTACTATTGAGATGTGTGATATCGATTTTTTAGTTAGAAGTCTGTTAAATATGTCTGAATATCAGAATATTTAATAAAGTAAGTTTAACAATCATTATAAAGGTAAAATTAATGAATAAAAAAAGCGTGATTTAAATTAAAAATTACCTTTAAACTAGGCGATATAACCATAAAGAATAGTAGACTCACTAACACGCCTAAACTTACACTGACACGAAATATTTTTAGATTTATGAGGTCTTTCATTTTAAAGTTAAAGAATTTCCGTTTAAAAATGTGCAACTCCGTTAGACTATTGAGACAACACTAATTTCGTCTTTATTAAGTTAGTAAATAAATACCAAATATTTGAGATATTTTCATGCAAAGAAATCACTTAAAACAATTTGACAATTAAATTCACATAAACACTAATCTATAATGTTTAATTTTTAATATTATGTCAAAATATTAATTAATTTGATAATAGTGATATTTATTTAACAACGTGCCACCTCACTACAGATGAACTAGTGAAGTAAGGTTTTCCACAAAACTTTACTCGATTTCTATGTAAAGATTTCGTAATATTACAAACTACTTACATTTAAAATTACAGAAATAAATAACAATAATAACAAATATTTACTATACATTATTATACGACTAGTACTAACTGAGTAAAATTTATCACTAAACCGCAAATTTGGAAATCACAAATTTATGTATGTCTATATTGTAGATTTATTTCAAAATTAAGTTACTCAAAGCTTTATCATTATATAATTACATGAATTTTTGTAATTGATAAGGATTGAGAAATAAGATTATCGTATATTGATTTACATTTTACCGGTTACCGATTGGCTTCGTAACACTGATAAATATATAATTATGTAATTTAATAACTAAAGTTCTACCTTCCTGGAAGTTCTGTAATAATAGATTACAGAACTTACCATACTATTATATATTTAAAATAATAATAGCATGTAACATCTTTTATAGTCATGTGCTTCTGCTTTAAGAATTACGGAGTATCATAAGCTACCGATTTTTTATAGATATAATCAGTGCTAGTCAGGACCCGGCACTCCAGGCGTACGAAGAAACACCCGGGCGATTTTACTTTGTATTTTAGTGACTATACCAGCCACGTGAGACTTATTACCAAAGTTATCATATGGCTCCATACATAGGAGTCGTACACTACCCAAAAATGACAATAAGTGTACAAATTTAACACATAATACAACTATTTTATTATGCTGAATAAATTAGTATCAGAAGTGCATGTGTTACGGAAGAATAGTGACGCTAGATGGCGTTAGTAATCTGTTGCCTACGCAGCTGACCTTGGGCACTGAAATGCTTAATATGCAGCCGATATTTAACATTTCGAACGAATCTCTTTGTTGATTCATATCATATACCGTAATCGGCGTTGACTTCACGTCTCGCTCAGCTGCACAAAGGCAGCCGCCTTATACCAGCGATACCAACATAACCGTTGTCCTACCCCAGAATCGACGTGGCAAAGTACTTAATAAACTGGCAAATACTTTGAATAGCTAGACAAATCAGCTTATAGAATTGATGCCAGCCTTATGATCTGCAGGAGACTAGATGTCTGTTTTAGCAATCTCTTTATTGACATTCTTAGTTTGTAAAATATATATTTATTACTCCAAGACGCAACATAGCTTCAAAAAATTATTGGACATTTTTTGGCGCGTGTTACAGCTGTATTTAAAAACACTTGAAACGTTTACGCGCTATCAACATGTATTCGAATGGGATTGTTTTGATTTCGAATTAAGTTTAAATAAAAAAAAACGTGTACAGTAAAGTGAAATATGAATGCGGAGGGCTGCTAATTTGTATCAATGAAAAGCCCACATAATTAGATGGTTTTTTAAAATAAAAATTAACACAGCCAACAAGGTTATATGAACCAAGTTCTTTGCGTATTGGCAAATTTTGCTACAGCAATCCAATTTTATTAAAATTCCAAATCAATATTTCGTGTAAAAATATTGCATTCTAATAGTCGTTAGGTAAAACTATTACAAATTTTGTTAGATTACATTGTTAATTATTGTGACATATATTTGGTATAAATATAGATCAGTGTAATACATTTTCAACATATTGTCACAGTAAAAATAAAAAAAATGAAATTTTACGGCGTAGTGTTGCTGCTTACTGGAGTTTTGTTAGAGGTAAATATATATTTTATTACACATCATTCACAAAGACGATCCCATCTACAAATATCTCTTACAATCTTTTTGAGTTCTCCAAGAAACTATTTTTATATTTATTTCGCGGTATGAAAATTATATGAGGAATAAAATCGAGCGTTAACTAAAAGTGAGGCGTTACGTTCCTTTGCGCAACGTACTTTTTTATTTCATTGAAACATATTTTATATGTTATTTTTATTAGGTTTGGTACAGTTATTACGTTTATACATTGGTATAATAATAAATAATACACACAAATATGTGTACAATACTGTTCGATCTTTGCATAAAGGGTATTTGAAATCCGGCCTCCTGATTTTTCTTATTTACCTCACTGAGAGTGAGGGTAGAAAAACCGAAATCATTGTGATGATTTCCAGAAAAATAGGTGAGAATGGGACTGAGAGATTAAGATAAATAAATAGATAAGAGTGTAATAAATTACACATAGAAATAATCCTAATACTCTAACTAATAAAATAAATAGAAATAAGTGTATAACGAAATTAATTAGTGTAGGGCAAAGGACAAATTTTATTGACAGATCTTTTAAAGAGACCAGATTTAGTACGCACAGTTACAACACGAACGATATCATTAATACCTAGATGAATCTCTTCTATTCTTCCTAAGGGCTATAGTAAAGGCTCCTTTAAATTAGACTCAAGTTTAAAAAGAGTTGTAACATTTTTCAAATGTTTACCGAATGCCATGAAATTAGGTGCGCATTCGGAATATATCAACTCACAAAGACCACGACGGGCTATGAACCTATCAAATGTGGCCAAAAACAATCACAAGATAGATCGGAGAGAAGCTTCAGGTGCACAAACAAAGAGACATAAATAGGCCTTGTGCACTTTCGCTTTACTCCTTAAACTTTCCTTAACAAGAAACGGACCGCCTATATCACAGCCAACGTGGCTGAAAACCTTTTTAGGTTTGAGACATGCGGCAGGCAATGGCCCCATCAAAGGTCGAGAATCTCTGGGGTTGAACCTAAAACAATTAGGATACTGATAAATCTGTTCGAATAACGTTTCGAGGATTGATTATCCAAAATGGCTTACATAAAATTCCATGTAACGTACGTGGCCCTACATGTAAATATAATTTATGATATAATGATGATATATTATATGATATAGATATTGGGCAGAATTTTTTGTATATATCTTATGGTTTATTTTGGATTACAAACCCTATAAACCCTAAAATATAAATGAAATATGATAACAGTCAGTATTATCGAATGCAACTGTTACGCCATGCGCCTCCGGAATACGTACGTTCGAACCTACAAAGTCCAGCCTAAGCTTAACCCTATTTCATATAATTGATTACATAAATCTGAGGTTAGCTTAAATTGGAAATTCAACCTACAATGTCCAGCCTAAGTTAAACCCTATTTCATATGATTGTTGATATAAATCTGAGGTCAACTTAAATTGGAATATAAAATTTTCGAAACTTATCATTTTCAATAAAAACTATTTTTATTTTCTAAAATACAAATAGCCTAAGTTCCTTCCTGTTACATCAGCTATCTGCCAATCAAAGTCCCGTCAAAATCGGTGCAGCCATTTCAGAGATTAGCCGGAACAAACAGACAGACAGACAGATAGACAAAAATTGTAAAAAATGTTGTTTTGGTATATGTACCGTGTATACGTCCGAATGCACTTAGTAAAAAGCGGTTATTTTAATATTACAAACAGACCCTCCAATTTTATTTATTTGTATATAGATGAATGATAATATTTGATTATCCTGTTAGTGGTATGATATTTCTTCGGAAGTAAAACTGGGTGTTTCGTATTATATGGAAGGTCAGAATGTAAAAGTCTGCCTCACACCCTGAGGAAACTATTAGAATCGATGAAGGGCAATGCAGTGAAGATACGTTGACTGTTTTAATTAGAGATTTTTTTAATCCGTGCTGGGGCGGAGAAAGAATACTAACCTCTGCGGCCGTGGTCGGCTTGTCGTAAAAGGCGACAAAACAACCCACCCTAGCTACACGGTAGGACCTCAAGCTCGTCTGGATAGCGACCACCTTTGGTCTTAAGTATACCGCCATAATAACTTTGTGTTGTGTTTCGGCATTAGTGACTCAAGTTCCTATACCTTTATGGGACAGCAGCGTGTTCGCGATGCCACTGGCATTGCAAACACCCATAGGCGACGGTGACTGCTAAATTCTAAGCGGGCCGTCAGCCTGTCTGCTGTCCTACAGCAATAAAAAAAGATTTAATTTCTAAATTACATAAATTGATTCATTTGAATTGAACGAATAATAATGTCACGGCCTGGGTTAGTTCACTGGTGGTTAAGGGTCCGAAAAGGTGTTCACCAGTTTGCAAGTTTAAATTATTTTTAAACCGTACGCACCAGGCTATAACGCGAGTGAGTTTGTTAAATGAAAAAATCACTTAAATGTTAATTTTAAATCTTTAATTAATATTTGTTCATTAGACGACCTAAAGCAAAAGGCGTCGACTAAAGTTTTCATCTCAGGGACTTCGGTTTTATCCGTAATAATAAATGTATTAATAGCACACTTTTCGGAGTTATCTGATAGCTCACGGAGCCATGGATCGACTCTCTGGATTGATTTACTAATTGATCAGGGAGAAGACCACGAGAGCATATACCTAGTCAGGTCATAAATTCTGTCACATGTTTAATGTAAAATAATTGTAACAAGTTTATTCATTATGTAACCATTCATATACCAAAATGAACTTAACAAAACATAGATTCTTATGACATTAAAGTTTATTCAAAATGACCTCCGTGATTTTGAATACAGGCCTTCAATCTGCGCGGCCAGTCGTCTATCGCAGCACAAACGAGGTCCATGTCAATATCGGCGGCTGCCTTAATCAAGGATGTCTTGAGTGACTCCAAATTGGGATGAGGCTTTGAGCACGCCTTTTCCTCCAAGTGTTGCCATATCTTGTAATCTAACGGATTCAAATCTGGACTGGAGGAGGGCCAGTCTTCGTGCCGGATGAAGTCGATTTCACGCGCCGCCAGCCAGTCTTGTGTGCTCTTCGCTCTATGAGCTGGCGCCGAATCTTGTTGGAATACCCAGTGCCTGTTATTGAACATGGTATGAGAAACAGGTTCCACAAGGTTCGTCAGGACTGTATTTTGATACACAACAGCATTCGTTTTTACACCTTTCTCACAAAAATGTACCTCTGTTAAGCCCCAATAAGAAACTCCCAACCATACCATGAGCGAGGATGGAAAATGACCTCGTTGGACACGCGGAATACGGTTGCTCGCTTCTTCACTACTGTGTGCGTACACCTTATCATTTTGTTTGTTGTAGCTCTCTTCTACGGTAAACATTTTTTCATCCGAAAAAAGAATTTCCCGATATTTTTTTCCCGCGTACCGCTTCAACAAAGCGCGGCATCTCTTCAGTCTCAGGTCCATTAGACGAGCATTCAAACGATGTCCTGTTTTTCTTCGATATGCCCGAAGCCCTAAGTCTTCATTTAACACCCTTTTCACCGTGGTTCTGCTTAACCCCATCTGAAGGGCCAACAGTTTCTGCTTACGTTTGGGATTTCTTTGAATTCGTGCCTTCACAGCTTTTATCACTGCTGGAGTCCTAACAGACCGAGGGCGACCACTTCTTGACCTGTCATCTACACTAGAGTCTTCATTGTATTGTTTGATGGTACGATAAACGAATCTTTTGGTTATATTCAAATTTTTCAGTATGTTAAAAATTTGAATTGGCGCGTAACTGCAACGATGCAACGCAATAACTGCAACACGGTCTTCTTTAAGCGTCCACTCCATATTTAAAAATGAGTAAAATTCTAAAAGTATACCTTTTTTATTTTCATGAACAATTCGAAATTCGAATTCAATAAACTTTTTTGTGGCCAGCATTCTAAAAGAAAAGTTTTTACTGTGTGACAATACTTATGACCTGACTAGGTATTTGCGATATTGTTTTCGCTTCTTAGATGGTGCTAACAGTTGAGTGACACCGATTCAATTATTTTACTAATACGGTTAGCAATGAATATTTTTAATTTGTAAGGCTGTGTTTGAAGCCAGGATAAAGCGGCTATAGAAAAATTAATGTCCTTGCAGTGTTGTATGACAAAACTAATAAGCTTCGAAAGCAGCACGGCCGCTTGCAGCTCCAACCTAGGTATAGAAAGCAAAGGTTTTTGGAGCCTCCTTGGACTTACTCATTAGTAACCTAACCTTAACATGACCTTGTGTATCGACACTTCTGAAATACAAGCAAGCTGCATATCCTAAAGACGATGCGTCACAAAAATCAATAAGTTGAACATCAACAAAATTAGAAATAAGAAGATGTTTATCTATGCGAAGGTCAAATAACTTCACGTATTTATTGGATAATTCAGTCGGTTCCCAACCTAGACTTAGCTTCAATAAATCTTACATGATATACTTGGCAATAAAAGTGCTTGGTGATATAAGACCTATGGGGTCGAATATCATCATCATCATCCCAGCGTTGTATCCCGGTTGCAACCTAAACTTTCGTATCGGTGCCCGGGGTCCGCTTTCTGACTTTTTCTACTCCACTTCGTATTTGTTAAGCATCCCTGGTAGTGAGCCCATTGGCACGCATATCACCCCTAACGACGTCAAACCAGCATTTTTTGGGTCTACCCCTCCTGCCGGGGCCCGGCGGAGGTGGCATGGCTAGATTTGTTTCCCACGTAAGTATCCGGTTGCCGTAAAATGTGGCCGTACCAGCAGATCCGACACTCCTGCAATTTATTCGAAATGTCACGGACATGCAGATTGCCGCGAATGCGGGAGTTCCTAACGCAATCCTTCCGCGTTACTCCACACATCCATCGCAACATATTCATCTCCGTGTCACGTAGTTCTTGCTTGTGTCACTCTAACACCGGCCATGCTTCACAGCCGTATAAAAGGACAGGCTTAATGATGGTCTTCTAGGCCTGTCCTTTCAACTTTTCGGCATCTTGCGGTCACAAATGACAAGCCATTTAACCCACGCGGCAGCAATGTGTGCCTTAACGTAACAATCGATGTCACCTATGGGGTCGAATATACTTGCAAGTAATAATTTTAATACAGATCGCTTTGTACAATATATTTTTATCTATTAGGTTCTAATTTAAAGAAAGAGAATCGGATGAAGGTAGCCAAGTCAAGCCTAAAACCTTCAAAGATGATGACTTATCATCTTGCAAATTCATACTAGTAATCTGGTCTTCAGACATTCTAGAAAGCAGCTCAGGTTTATTGCTAGCCAAGTTGCGCAGATCAAAAACTGCGCTTTTCAGAAGTGATATTAGCTCATCCTGAAGGGAACAAGCTTCAGAAACTGAACTGCATGACCACAACAAGTCATCGACATACTATGAAAGCTTTGTGTCAGTACACAAGATGCTTCTGAAGGCGGAGAATCTGCGGCGAGCTGATGCCAGGTGCGAACAGCGATGAAGGGAGCGCTACGAAGTCCGTATGTGTTCGTTTTAAATTCACGCCAAAGTGTATGTTGGTACTTCCGCTCTGAGTGGTCAATGAGGCTCGATACATCTCTGACACGTCAGCAGTGAAACAGACGTCATAAAGTCTAAATTGTGTTATGATTTTTATTTTGTGTAAAGATTCCTTATTAAGAGGTAAATAATTTAACATTTTATCCAAATACAAGCATTCTGTTGTCATGATATTTGTCAAGTAAAACTTGCCAAACAACGTCATAGTTACTAGCCATAATCGGCACACTTAACAATATTTAAAGGGGAACCCTTGGTGCATGATAATAAGTAATGAAATTTATCAATTTGCGGTATGCTAGATTGATTATGTACCAACGGACTAAATGTATTGTAGAGTGTGGTAAAATTCTCGATGCTACCCTCAAATGTTAATAACTAACTTCGGCAGACGAGGGCGAGATTGTTGTGTAGGAATTTCAATGTGGAGTCACGATAATGTCTTTCAATAAATATATTTTCTACCAGTTTGTTAACAAAGTTTTCACCGGGTCTAAAGGTCGCGGTCGCCCTGTTTGGCGAGTAAATGAACTGATGTTCAATGATGATGATCTGTATCAATTTTATATTTTATTGGTCCGCACACTAGATAAGGTACTAAAACTCGGCCAACCTTGCGACCTCCTCGGTCTGGATCTGGTCACGGTGTCACTCTTGTTGTTCAAGTACACTGCACTTCATGTTATTAAGGATTTAAGATTGGCACGGCCAATAATTTAAGAGGTCTAAAAATAGGAGCTTGTTCTTCGCACACGGTCACAGGACAGCAGACAGGCTGACGGCCCACTTCGAATTTAGCAATTACCTTCGCCTATGGGTGTTTGCAACGCCAGTGGCATTGCGAACACGCTGCTGTCCCATAAGGGTACAGGAACTTCACTGGGTCACTAATGCCGAAACACAACACAAGCTTATTATGGCGGCATACGACTTAAGGTGGTCTCCATTCAGACGGGCTTGAGGCCCTACCACGTAGCTAGGGTGGGTGGTTTTGTTGCCTTTTACGACAGGCCGACCCCAGCCGCAGAGGTAAGTATTCTTTCTCCGCCCTTGCACGGATGATAATATGTATGTATGTACTAGTATATACAAGCGTAGGAAGGCCTTCATTATAAATAGCTTGGGTAGTAATAATGATAGTCCAAATTAACACTAATCATAATGTATTACTGATAAGTAATTAAAACACAATTAAAAAGTTTTTAATATGGAACAACGGACAAGCTGACAACCCATTTAGTAATAAACAGTTAACTGCCCGCATTTGGACCTGGGTTACAAATTACGGAACACAACTCACGGTTATTTAATGGCAAAGTTATATAATGGATATATACTTAATGGCTGCAACCTTATAGACCAGGGCTAGATGCTATCCAGTCTCGTTTGAGCCCTACTATTTTGCTGGAGTTGTTATGAGAGGCTAACCCCAGTCGCAATGGTCAGTATACTTACGTAGTATGTAACACTATTCTAAGCCTTATCTCAGATTTGAATGGCCATAGGTTTCATCCCGATTGCAAAACTGTATATCCGTGCAGGGGCGGAGAAAGAACACTGACCGCTGCGGCCAGGGTAGGCCTGTCGCAGGGCCCCAAGCCCGCCTGGATGGCGACCATTTTTGGTCCTATGATACCGCCATAATGACATAATGAAAACGTAATGAAAAAATCTGGATATAGAAGTAATATTGTTTACAATTTAGGAACTCTTTTGGATCGGAACCTTAGTTAATTAAATACTTAATTGACCAAGGATCGATTCTTGGTCCATAGTTTTTTTTATTTTTTTTATCAATCTGTATTGGTGATGAATTGTTAGTGCGCATGAAGTTTAATAAAACATGAAATAATAATAATAATAATAATTTTTTTATTTCGAATCATTCAAATAATTCATAGGGGTTAGTAAATACATAATGTCTTAAATCTAATGTTAGTCTTATCCTATAATTTGGCTACAATTGCTGTGTCATTAAATAAAAAATCGGCAGAAGATATTATGTAGTATTGAATAGTTTTATATTTGTTCTCGTACACGATTATGACAGCTATAAATATGTCAATAATAATATAACAATCATTCACGAAATATTAAAATGGTACGGTTATACATATTATGAACTAGCTGTGCCCGCGACTCTGTCTGCGTGGAATAGTGACTTTAGGCAGCATTTTTTGGATATATGAGATCAATTTAAATTGGAAATTCAACCTACTAAGTCCAGCCTAAGCTGAACCCTATTTCATATGATTGATGATATACATCTGAGGTCAACTTAAATTGGTAATTTAAATTTCCGAAACTTATCATTTTTAACAAAAACTAATTTTTTTATCTAAAATAAAAATAGCCTAAGTTACTCCTTGATACATCAGCTATCTGCCAGTGAAAGTCCCGTCAAAATCGGTGCAGCCATTTCAGAGATTAGCCGGAACAGACAGACAGACAGACCGACAGACAGACAAAAATTGTAAAAATGTTGTTTTGGTATATGTACCGTGTATACGTCCTAATGCACTTAGTAAAAAGCGGTTATTTTAATATTACAAACAGACCCTCCACTTTTATTTATTTGTATAGATATATAGATATAATTATGAATATAAAAAATACGACGTAGAATAGAATGTAGGAATTGAAACCCAACGTCATCTACCGGATATCTACGCAACCTAGATGTGAAAGAATTTTAGGGAGTTACACCGCCATCTATTAGTGATTTATAGAACTAACCAATAAATGCACACTATTGTCGTAAAATATTAGTTGTTATTACTTTTTTTCTTCTTCTTAAATTTTAATTTATTCGTGACGACATTCCATGGGTCTAATCAAGCAATAGCGCTGATTTTACTCAGCATCTTACTTCACTCGTCCTATTTCAGCAATAAGCTGAAATAGGACGAGTTTACGGCGAATTTATTTTAATGTAAACTTTTTATAATATATTATGTTATGTTTTCCTAAATAAATGCTTTATTTTTTCCTAATCAACATTTCAAATGCTATAAATAATATCAAGGTCAAGAATAGAGACAAAAACTATCCCATCTTTTAAGTTCGACCAAATATTATAGTAATGATATTTTATTAAAATCAATTCGGTACTTTCGTATTTCATCCAGAACATACATCGTGATTATAGATTTTTATATACTTAATATTACTAAAACCTATGAAAACAAAAAAAAATTGATGATATTTTATCTTTTCAGATCACTCAGGCGCAATGCTTGAGGTCCGGGGGATGTGTAAGCGGTTGCGGTTGCGGTTGCAGCCCCAACGTCATCACCCCAGCAGTGACTACTCTGCCAGCTGCGATCGCTGCCGCCCCAGGCACTACTATCATCCAGGCTCCATCACTTGCCAATGCATTAGCTGATACCCTCTCACTCCTCACTGTCACCTCTTTATTAGCTGATACCCTACCATATTTCCCGTGCGCACCAGTAGCAACTCCAGTTAACTACTGTTGTGGTTGCTCACCTTGCCGTGGTTGGGATTGTGATTATGGCTGGCGAAACAACGGATGTGGTTACAATTTATTATATATATAAATTTACGCCTCCCGTAGAAATAATCTATTGTGAGTTCATAACCTAATCCAAAAAACTTAACTTGAACTTTAGCTTGGCAAACATTCATAGACGACGGTAACAGCTTACGTTGATATAGAACCTTCCTGTATTTTACAATTAAAACAAATAGTAAAAGTTGATAAATAGCCTGCTATCTCAAGAGTAGACAACATTTAGTCATTCACTTCAAGAAGGCTAAGACTGCAGTCGCTTTTATGAAAAAATAGTTTAGCTTAAACCTAATGCATTTCGTCTATTCGATAGCATAAAAAGTAAAGCATACACACAATAAGGCCTGCAAAAAATTATCTTGTTGTATATTCATATTGAACATAGTAACGTTAGCTTAGATATATCCAAGTTTTCTGAAGGCGAATTGACTTCTTTTTCTTCTTCCTGCCCTTATCCTAATTATGCTGGGTCGACACAGCATATTCTTTCCTTCTACTATCCTCTCTTATTCGTTATTTCAACATGCACACCTTTTTTGCTATGTTTTCTTTTACATAATCCATCCATGTTTTCTTTGGTCTACCCCTCCTTTCGTATCCATTCACTAAGATCCTTAAATTGACATCAAATTACTTTTTTATATTCGATAATAATTAAAACAGTTTATTATGCGTTTCAAATAAGAATAGAATAGACTTTGTGCGATGTTGTGACGTCATAGCTGTCAATTCGAATCAGTTGGGTAGGGTCAACAATACAAGATATTTTTTAATAATATAAAATAATAATAATAATTATTATTATTATTTAATATTTATTCCACCAACTGGTGTTTAAAATAAAATTAGAATGTTACCTGTATTTATGACAAAATTTAATCAGAATCTAGCCGTTCAATTGCACTCATCTCGGCATCACTGTCTGTGTAGTCATCGTCGGCGTGGTCATCATCATCATCATCATCACTGCTACTTTCCGCTATAACATAAAACATGGATTAATGTAGGTATTTAATATTTTAATTCAGCAACTGCTACTTAAAATAGTAATAGGCATTCTGTTAACTGTATTTATAATAAAACTGAAGTTATCATCGTCTTCAAATATTTCTGTTTGCAAGTATTCATTTTCAATTCATTTCACATTGCTAATTTCTTTCTTCCAATCGTCGCTCGTAATTGATGCAATTGCTTCTAATGTTATACTCTCAATTTGGCTTTCCAGCTGCTTCACGTTTTTGTCTGCCGTCCTATGCTTAATTAAGTGCCAAATATACTCAACTGAATTTAATCCGCAATTGTAGGGAGCAAAACTTCAAAACCATGGGAGTCGAAAATATCAATAAAGTAGTTTTTTGACGGCTTGTGTCTTTTTATTATTTGGTAAAATTCCGCTTTTATGAAGCATTCCTCATATTCAATGTTTTTAGGCGGGTTTTCACATTGAGTAACTGTAGTAACTCAGTAAAATAATAAAAACATCATTGATATGCAAATAAGATTTCGTTGCAAACTGTACTTTTCAAGTGACATTTGACAGATAGAGGTCATTGACGTTCCTATTCTTATTTGAATCGCATTGTACGCCAGTTCCCCCTTTAGTATTATTGTTATAAAGTCGAGAACGTCCCTTTTTGTGTTTGCGTTTAATTCGTATTTGACATTGACATATTTGACATTATTTTTTTATTAAATTAAAATTCGGAACAACACTGTTTGGAAACATTAAACATTGGCTTCATTAGTTATGCTAAATATTATAGAACGAACCGTAATAAACTTATTAATTTCTAATAACATTTAATATAGTATTAATTTGATTTTATTAACTTTAGCTCATATTCTACATTGTAAAATATTCTCTCCCTATCCCTTTCTCTTAGTTAACTATTTCAGTGACATTAGAAAGTTCAGCCTGCTTATGTCAAATGTAGGTTTTATCTCGAGAACACTGATGCCATATGATTTTGACAATTAGCAATCCAAATGTCAAATTTTCAATCACTCTCGGCAAATCGATATCTATAATGTTAGCGCCGACTATTTGAACAACAAATATCTCGTAATTTTACCAGCCATCTAAATTGCTAACTAGAAAGCCATTTACAAAAAACAAAAGCTTTTTGTAAATGAGCAAATCTCCCAATCTTATAATTCCTTACCCAATAACAATATCCTCTCCTTCCACAGATCATAATTAGCCATAAAATATTAAAGTCATGACAGCCAATGACAAATTCACATGATCTGTCAGGTTTTGAATTTGTATTTTGACCACCCTCATGATTTCACAAACCTGCCTCAACCATTGCTTGAATATCTTAATTTTCTTTCAGTTCCTTATTATTTAAGTCAATTGTCAGCATCAAAGCTTCATTTAATATCTGTGTTATTATTTGTGTATTGTTTTGTTTCGCCCATTTATCAGGGTCTTTAGTGTGATTTTAAATAAAACTATAAATAATGTTGATACCTTTTTGTAGTCTCTCGTTTTTCTATTATCTTAAATTTGATTACATTTTTTCTACCGTACTCGGTTTCATTATTCTATCTTCTAAAATTTGTCAACATTATAATGTTTTTATATAATATGTATGAAACTTTTTTTGAAATATTTTGTTACAAATAATATCGTGCTATTCTTTTCTATTAACCTTCATTACTATATTAGGCGTATTGACTCTTATGCTATCCTAATTATACTATAGCTAAGTTCAGCAAGAGCTCCCACGCAGTATAATGATTTCAGTTTAAGTAGCAGATCGGTTCTTCTATGGGTACTAAGCAACTCCATCATCACCTTAGCATCGAATCCCGGTTGCAAACTTCCGCTTCTTTACCTGGGGACCAGGTTCCAACTTTTTCTTAGAGTCTTATTATAATAATATGTATAAATATGAATTTAAATGTATAGTTTTTTGATTAAACGAGTTTATTGTATTAATTAGATTAAAATCCTAAAAGTCATTATAACTCCTGCTCACTCGAAACAATGAAATAATGTCATACGATTTATCTTTTTGCTTGCGTGAGCGATTTACGCAGCAGAACCAGGAAAAAACCTACTTTGGCTACATTCTAGTCTAAATTCATTATCATTTTAAACTGGGGTTCACATTACTACCTTTTATTCTTCTTCCCCTAACAGAGGCCGATGGTTATTATACGCTATAACAAGACATTTGTCTCCCACGTTTGTTTTTTTAGTTTGGTAACATTAATTATTATCGTTAAAATTGGTTCAAATCCTCTACAACTGTAAGGTAGTTTAATTAAATTCCTTCCCTTTTTTGTGTTTTATTCATTACTAACTACTTCTTTTTCGATAAGCGCATGCTTTTTTGATAATTATATACATAGGATCGTATTTAGTCGTTTACCGGCTTAAAAATTAATAGTTATAGATAATTTTGAAATTATTTGAATTATGGAGGGTCCGAGAAGAGTCTCTGTTTTTGAAGAAGTGTATATTTTAGAGGAAAGCGCCAAAAGGTATTAGAATACATACACCTTTGAACAGCGTGAACATTAATTTACAGCGTAAAGACACTTCTTCAACCCCCCCTCCTCATACGAGATTCTCCTTCTTTCCTCAACCCTCCATAATATAAATCTACCTTCAACAGAAGAATATATTTACTTTTAAAATAATATTTAGCTTAAAAAATAAACTTTATAAGACATTAGTTAAATAGCTACACTGTTTAATATTTTCTATAAATAATAACTCTTAATCCTTTTATATTTCTTTCTTTAATTTCCTTTATTTCTTCTTTATTTCATCTAATATATAAAATTCTCGTGTCACAGTTTTCGTTGCCATAGTCCTCCGAAACGGCTTGACTGATTTTGATGAAATTTTTTGTGCTTATCCGGTATCTATGAGAATCGGCCAACATCTATTTTTCATCCCCCTAAATGTTAGGGGTGACCCACCCCCAAATTTTATTTTTCATTTTTGGACATTTTATTATTTATATGGCAAAATAACGTTTGCCGGGTCAGCTAGTTATTTTATAACTGTATTACATTCAGAAACAAAATGTCTAAAGCCAAGTCAAAATCACCCAAATTTTTATTTTATTTTGTGAGTAATAACTTGTATATTAAAGTGAGAAAATATTTTAAAGTACACACTATGAATAAATTGATTTCTTACTAAAATATTCTAAATTTAAAAAACGCATTTTACTTTTGTATTAAGTAAATTTCTAATCATACAACACATTTTCTTTTCTTGCACAAATCCATTTACGCAAACATAAAACACACACACGCTCACACACATGCACACGCGCACCCACACACACAAATATTTTATTTTTTACGAGCTCTCCTTATGTAAACAGCAAGAAAGAGGAGGCCAGGAGTTCCATAGGACTTCCGCTCACTTCGGACTCCAATTTCCCTCTACTTCGTTGCGCTACTGATAGTCCTTTTTATAATATACTTTCTACCTGTTACAATTTTATATGTATGTACTCTCTTACTCTCTATAAGAGAAAATAAAGGTTTTTTTCATTTTAAAGACACCGTTCCGTGTTTCACTATTAAAGATTGAAGTGACCGAATCATTCCATTCATTTCATTCAGTCCGGAAACACCCAATGGTCATATGGTCCATTATTTTTTATTAAATATATCGTTTTTACAATTTTTATACGCTACAGCTCATCTATATAATACGTCACTAATTATAATCTGTGTAATACGTCACTAATTATCCATCTAAAAATATTCTAGAAATTTCTAAGAATTGAAAACATGCAAAAATTTAATAAATATCATATAATTTCTGGTATTGAATTGAATGTATGAATTTTAGTTTACGTATATAATTTTTAGTTCCTCTACAAGCAAAAATACTTCTCGTTGTTATTTTAGATTGTTATGAATATATCTTTATATATATTAAAAATATTGATACAGTATAAAATGTTTTTTTATTTATCTAACTGGGTAATGATATTTGCATATAAGTCTAAGTAAGATTGCGATGATGGATTTACAGAAATTCTCGTCGAAAAATGTTTATATCCCGACTTACGCAATCCCGTTTTATACGAATTCCACTTACAAGATCAGTTCTACCTATTGCGAAAGTTCGGGGTTAATTTTGAATGTTGAAGGAGTCAAAATATGCAATGAACGTGTTAAGATGAACCACATACATTCAGACCTATCAGATCCATCCATACAGTTGGACACTTAGAAACCCTTTGCGATATGAATATTTAGCCGACGCTTGAACTCTCCGTCACTCTGACATCGTACACTAAAACGCTACAAATTCGATTACTAACTCATTGGTTCTCAGACTTTTTTGCCGCAGCACCTTTATCTGTGAAAAATATTTTGCAGCACAAGCCTTAAAGCAGTTTGAAGAATAGAAAAACAATACAAAAATAATACTCAGTTGTCTTAACGAATGAACCTGTTTTGGAGGGTTTTAGTTTAGTTCATTTTAATCTCAAATCAATAACCCCAGAAAGTTCTCTCCTATCTGTTTTTTTTTTATCTATGCGTATATTGGGAATGCAAACTCGTAATGATAAAGGAAAAACGCTTAAACTTTTTCACCGCAGCCTGCCAACCGCACTGTTTTTTTAGCGTACTTTTCCTAATTAATGTGTACGCTCACGGCACCAATTTAGGACCCTAGGCTTTAGAATTTAGCAGTTACTGTAACCTATGGGTGTTTGCAACGCCAGTGGTATCGCGAACACGCTGCTGTCCCATAAGGGTACGGGAATTTTGGTCACTAATGCCGGAACACAATACAAAGTTATTATGACGGCATACTTAAGACCAAAGGTGGTCGCCATTCAGACTGCCTTGGAGCCCTACCACATAGCTAGGGTGGGTTGTTTGGTCGCCTTTTATAATGGCCGATCCTGGCCGTAATGGTTAGTATTGTTACTCCACATACAAAAATTCATACAAACTCATACAAAAATAATCGATTTCTCTTTACTACACATGTATTATTAGCTTTTTTTATAATGTTGTCATAATATTATGATAACATTATAATAAATTGTTGATTACACAAAATGTAATTTTTCAAACAATGCAATTGTTGTGTAATATTATTGCTTATAATTCCACAATTATTTCGTTTCACTTTTAACGATTAAAATACTACGTCGATAAATTATATTACAAAACTTACTGTGGAACATAAAATGCTTTATTTTAGATGTTTGAAAACAAATTAATAATAACTAAGCAGCCTTTTTCTGAGCTAAAACTCTTTGACGAGGGACATGGGAGAGTTAAGGGTTATGTGAAACTACTATAAAAAGCCACTGATCTCCTATTACCCGAATAGCTGAGTATCTAGTAGTTAGCCGACGGGCACATGGCTTCGCTAATTCCGTCGCTCAGGCTGGCGCCGGCCCACCTCTTGGCCCCCTTCTTATGCTCTAAAGAGTTGAAGATCTTGATCCCACGAGATAGCACGTGTGCCCTCACCCTCGCAGAACCTTCCTTTCACTATTTACGTCACTCATTAGCTCCTGCTCCCGCTCCACCGGCTCTTTTGCAGACTTAACTCACATCTAGACTCTTTCCCGATCATGATCAAAACCAAGGCCTGAAATTAGGCTAAATATACGTAATATCCAATATTTTTTTAAAAATAACCCACAATATAGACTTTCATCTAATGCTGGTTTTTAGATAAGTTTTTTTATACTTTAATTAATACATACAAGACAATAAGTATTTTAATAAGTTGATTTTATAAAAAAACTATGTGGTCATCTATGTATTGATTGGCGTAGCATTTGGCGTTGGTATTCTGGGGCCATGGGTTCCGAAGGTTTTCCGGTTTTCATTGAATCGTACGTTTGATAAATAAGTCACATGACCTAAAAGCTTGTATGTACTTCGTCAGCGGATTAGTATTGTCATTAAACAGTGACTTGGAGCCCAATTTTTATTTGTAATAATTTTATTTTTGCTTTATATTCTTATTTTTGATGATTAATTAAAATAATTTTGTAATTATCTAATGAATCATTCTGGCTGTCTGTTACATTTTTACACCTAAGCCTGGGCACCAATTTCAATGAATTTCGGTATAAAAATTGTTTGGACATTGGAGAACTATCCTCCTTGACGAAAAAATGAAACTTGAAGGAGGTGAAATACGGGTAGTTAAATTCTGTTTTTTTTTTAAATTTATATCGCAGAAAAAGTTTGGCGGGTCAGCTAGTATTTTATAAAATTTGATTATATATTTTTTAAATAAATTATTTAGATTTCGACTGCTTTTTTACATAGACAATGTGCAACATACCTTTTAGATAATATGTAATATGCATTTTATTTTTCCTTCGAGAATGAACTATTTCCCCTTTCGGTTGAATCTGATGTATGTCGTTATTATGTAGAGCAAAACTTTGGTGCGCTATTTTAAGTTGACAGATGACGTTGATGATACGTAACGGTTGTATTCGGAGCTTTAATCTACCGAAGGTATGCGAACCAGCATGGTCACGAATTTACATATTATTGATCCTACTTCACATTTCTTTTTGAAGTGAAAACTTCTTTAGCGGCGTTATGCACTTTTTTGTGATGGGTAATAAATGTTGAACTCGCGTCAGGTCACGTGTCCTGATCGTAAGAATTCGTAAGACAGAGTTTTGCTCCAGTAATACCAACCTTATTAATAATGACTTAAGGTTTATTTTATAATGTAACTTTTAAATGATTGCATTGCATTACTTATACATATCTATTCTAATTGCGATTCTATTCCAATGAAATGCAGTTGAGTTTTTGAAATGAAAACTTCTTTAGGCGCGTTGAGCACTTTTTGGGTGAACAATTTTTGGTTTGTAAAGAAGTGTTAATGACCAATTTAAATTTTAATCCTTGATCATAAACACTTCTTTATAAACCGAAAATAATAATCTAATAGCTCGACGATACAATTCACAAGTTACTTAGTTTTCACTCCTATCGGCAGTCCCCAAAGACTGCTCCGCATGTTTTTTTAATTATATTATACGGACGGTAGCTGTTGCTGACGGTACCTGGTAGCTTAGTGGTATTACATGCGGAGACCAATCTAGAGTTCTTGGGTTCGAATCCTATTGCGGTATGCACCACTTAGTCTTTCTCAACTAATGTGCATATTATAGCATAATTGCCATGTATCGATGGTGAAGATATACATCGTACATATAATAGAAGAAAAACATCGTGAGGAAACATAAATACCGATTTTACCTTGGACAAGCGTGGTGGGTATACTGTCCGTTAGCTCTAGGGGGAGACCCAAGCCCAGCAGTGGGGCGTTAAGGGCCGTTATAAATAGAGGTGGAAGGGGTAAGAAGTACTATTCCATATGACGGAAAACTTGAGAAAGGATGCAGCTGAACGCTGTAAATTTCAGATCAAAAACCTGCCATAATGGCACTAGTGCAGTTACATGTATTATATGAAAGTATCTGTTGTAGAATTGAAGCGTATCAATCTAAACACTTAATATCTTTAGAAGAAAGAAAGAAAGAAAAAATGTTTATTTAGAGCACAAAATAATAACATGTTAAATAAAATCTCATTACAGATATAAGTGCCCTAAAAGGTCTTCTGCTCAGCATAGTTGGTAATAAGAAACCAACGCTGGTCTTCCGCAGAGGCCTTCTAGAATGACATGACTCATTAAGAAATGGAATATTTTATTGCTGCAGTTCACAACAAATGAACAATACATATTAAATAACTACAAAAATTTGTTATTCATAGACAACATATGCCCATCTACAGTAAATATACCGTATACCTGAACACCTCACATAACCTCATCTAGTCCCAACGTGAGCGGCAGCACGACACCCTTACCGCGGGCACCAGACAACCGATACACTACACATACATTTCTTTTGTAAACAAACACAAACCTTATCTGGATTGGGTTTATAAAATACTTGTATCACATGCCAATTTCTCCTGTCCCTTCTGATGTTGGAAAATGAATTTAGTTACTAGTACTTTAGTACTATTTACTTTAGTACTACACTTTAGTGACGGTATTGAAAACATCAACTGTTAGCGTGGGTCAAAATTATTTGGTAAAGTTCTATAAACATAGATGTTGACGAACGATAAGTTGACGAAATCAATACAAATAAATAAAATTGGAGTGTCTGTTTGTAATATTAAAATAACCGCTTTTTAGTAAGTACATTTGGATGTATACACGGTACATATACCAAAACAACATTTTTTACAATTTTTGTCTGTCTGTCTGTTTGTTCCGGCTAATCTCTGAAACGGCTGGACCAATTTTGACGGGACTTTCACTGGCAATTAGCTGATGTAACAAGGAGTAACTTAGGCTACACTGACTGTTTGTATATTTCATTTATTTATATTCCAGGGTTTATAGTGTTTGTAATCCAAAATAAACCATAAGTTATATCCAAAAAATGCTGCCCAAAGTCACTGTTCCACGCGGACGGAGTAATTATAAAAAAGAAGACAAATGCTAGTCTACGAGTATGGAGGTCTTGCCGATCTTGACCGTTTTCCCATGTTTTTGCAACGACCATCGCGAACACGCTGCTATCTATATGGTATACCTGGATCACAAATGCCGGAACACAACACAAACTTATTATCGAGACATACTTATACTCCAGGGGTGGTTGCCACCCACGGACTTGAGGCTCTACCATCTAGCTAGGGTTGTTTTATCGCCTTTCACAACCGGCCCAGCCACAGGGGTTACTATCTCCACTCCTGCATGGAGAAAATCTTAGGTAAATCAAATACACGTTTATGTAAATTATACTTTATTATATTTAAATATTATAAAAAACAAAATACGTTTGTGGTAAATTAGTAAACAGGTCCGCATCTGCATGGAGGTTCGATGACTTGAGTGACGAAATTACCGCCAGTGTTTATAACAGCTGTGCCAGCTGTTGGCACATTGCCATCGACAGCAACCATTCCATATATCGGGAAACAACCGCTTACTTTAATAGTGCCACCTATTGGCATGTCACCGGTTACTGTAATGTCACCGAACTGTAAGGCGGGCACGATTTCTGTGACCAGTGGCGCCACCTGTGTAGTCTGAATTGGCGTGTAGTCTGGGAATAATGATGTTGCTAAAGGACTTGGCAGGGAAGTGACTGTGGTGACGGCATTGCCGCTGGCGACGGCGGGTGTGGTTACCAGAGGTCCGAAGTTATTTCTGAGAAGATTGTTTGGTGTGAATCCAGAGTTGCCGCATCCTGGTCCTAGAGGGTAGCTGAGTACTTGCTGTGAATAAAATTTTATAGTTTATATTTTTTTATTTTTGCACATTTTTACATTCTTCCACCTGCATTTTGTGCAAACTGTAATACACTGGTCCTACCATCTTCCAGTCTAAAAACATACCATCCTCTTTTACGAGTAAGTGTATACGTATTCACAATTGAATTTCGAAGAATATTGAGGTCAAGGTCTCGGAAAAAAAAATTCTTACGAATATATTTATATTACTCAATTAACGATTTTATTTATGTTAAAACTATTTTTACATAGCTGCACGCTCTAAGCGTTTTTAATTAATTTTATTTTTATAAACTAGTCTAGGCTATATTACAGATCATTTTGATTTTTTGAATGACAATTAATGTTTATTTTTTCTAAGTATTCTAAGCTTAGGCGTGAAATTAAAAATATATATTAAAATTAAATATGTTGGTCGAAAGTTTGTTGCCGCTTTTTTCTCTTTGTAACAATGTTTGTAAAACGGTGGTAATTTTAGTTCATTTTATAAATAATATCTATAAATATTTATTTCAAATTATTAATTGTTTTCTTGTTTTTCTTCTTTCTGTAGTATAGAGTAGCTTTGAAAATAGTTTAAGCATATTTCTTGTGTAAATATAATCAATCATTTTTAAATTCGAAAAATGTTCTAGATAGGAACTTATTTTGAAAAAAAAAATTACTATGAATATTAGAGGGATTTTATTAATAAATATTTAGGTCATAGATGTAAATATATACTGTTCATTTCACAGAATAAAGGACGGGAATATTTTTAAATCTACTTACTGAAAGCAATAAAGTCTGCAGGCAAAAAATTACTCCCCTACAACACATTATACTAACTAAATTAAACGAATGACAAAATAGTAGCATTGTGTTTCTTTTATATAAAGTTATTGCATTGTTATCAAAATAATCATTGCCATTTACAAAATATTACTTAATTCATGTAATATAATAATTTCAATAAAAGTAGATAACAAAAATATAGTTCAAGAAATAATATTTTTTCCAGGAATCGGTTTATGCAATAATTTCGCATCGCCTTTATAGGAATCGAATACAGAGTGACTCATATTTTTTTTTGTAAATATATTTGATTTCCAAAAAAAGTTAAGTGCAGGTGTCAAGGAATTGTGAAACTTTTTGTTACGATGGAGTTTTTACGGGACAGTAACACAGATTAATAAATAGTTACTACGTAAACAGTAACGCGTTTTTTTGTAAAAAAATTATAAATATTAACTATAAAATAAAAGCGTGTTAATATAATTTATTTGTTTTTATTCCCCAATCGGTATTTGTTAATTTAACGCCGGCTTCTGGCAGTATTATTAATGAAACTCCAGATGGCGTTTAGACAGAATTTTAAATTTTTTTTGTTTGTTCAAAGTGGGTAAAAATCGAGTTGAATTCCAAAAAATCGAAAAATTCCGTTACATACAGGTCAAGTTAATATAAAGCGTGTAAAAAAAGAAAGAAAGAAAGAAAATAATTTATTTAGGACAAGTACATAACAAAGACACATTAAAAACATAAAGGAAATATTATATACAAGGATTTAACAGTCCTAAAATTAGACCTATTTCAGCATAATGGTGGTTTTTATACAAAAACCAGCGCTGTTCTTCCAATAGGCCCGAAGAGAGATGTCACGGACATCGACATATACCTACTAAAGAGAATCTAATGCCCTACTTGACAATTCTTATAAAACTTCTATACGTATATTGCGGCTAACACTATACAAAATGATACATTACTGCTACATGTTATAAAAATATTATTATACAGTGGTAAAAACAAAATGAAATAAATAACTAAAATTAAAAAGTGGACAAGAAAAAAATAATACATTAGTGAGGTGAGAAAGTGACTCAAATTTGGTTTCAAACAAATAAAATATTTTATAATTTTTACAATTATGTTAACTGATAAACAATTTAGGTAACACAACATTCTTTGCATATCAAAGTAAAGCCATTACAACCCCAATCTAATATTCATAAAAAAACATAAAACAATAAATCATCTGTAAATTATATTTAGCATAGGGAGACCACAAAATTATACAATAATTTAAATTCATAAATATACATAGTTTAGGTTTACGGATGACATATTTTGTACATTTTGTGCACATTTTATATATTAATACAACTGAATTTTCTATGTAGACATATACCAAAGGATATAACAAGTAAAAATGAACATAAGAGCAGGGAAAAAAATTAAATGTAAAAATAATTAAGTAAGTAATTCAAACACTACAGTTTTTAAAGACACGTTCTAGGTCTGTAACAACATAAAGCCACCGTCACGCGATGTTCCCAGGTGGTCACCCGTCCAAGTACGACCGTGCCCGACGGTGCTCAACAACGGTTATCGGAAGAGAAGCGGTCCAAAAATTCACTAATCCTGAGGATCCTTGTAAGGATAACGATACAAACTTTACAGATTATTGCATTGTCACCGGACCTTAATAAGTGTGCAAAATTTCAAATCAATCCGTTGTTTTGAAAGGGGTGAAAATCATGTTCAAACATTTCGTTACTCTATAAGATACATAATAATAATAATTATGCCATCGTTGACCTACTCCTTTGGTATACTATTATTATTATTTAGAAAGGTGCCTATGCTAGTTTGTTCGAACCTAGTATCACTGCGTCCAATTTAATGAACTATTGTGATCGCCACATTACTATAGCTCATTGGCAAACCCTGCCTCGTTGATGTAACAAGCAGTTTTTTGGCAGGAGCTGCTCGTATCTTATCCGGTTCCAGCATGTGCTTTCCTAATATGAGGTTACGTTTATGCATCAGGGAATAGCAGTGGCACAGCAGGTGCAGAGGCGTTTCATCTGCCTTGTTACAGAATCTGCAGGCTCTGCTATCCCTGATCCCTATGATGTGAGGTGCTTGTTTTTAGCAACAATGTCCGGTAAGCGCCCTCGTTAGGGTGCATAGCTGATTCCTGTTTAGTGCTAGTGCTTCAAACACAAGTTTGCGGTTGTAGGCTTTTACTAGCACCTTGGAGTGATTTAAGCCTGGTATACTAAGGTGGGGTACAACTGTGGTAAGGTGGTGGTGGTAAGGTACTTCTGTGATATATATATATATATATATATATATATATATATATATATATATATATATATATATATATATATATATATATATATATATATATATATATATATATATATATATATATATATATATATATATATACAGGATGACTTTGACAACACCGTCGAAATTCACACAGAAGAATCTTTAGTAAAAGTTATGAGAAACATATATTTTAGTTTAGTATCACATAGTACAAAAATGTTGAGTAATCAGCATCACAAAGTTATCCAAAGAACTCGCAATTTACATACTACGGCGCGCAAGTTTCAATGACCTCTCCATCGGTACCGCAAAAAACTGGTACGAGGCCGAGGACGGCGGTCATTGCATCTGTGCGAGCGAATACTCATTACTTTTACATTACATTTACGCGGGAGTGACAGAGACAGGTAGTAACAGGTTAACGTACGAAATTTGCACTTTAAGACTATTTGGTACGATTGACTTAGTGACCATATTTTCTTTGGAATGAAATATTTTATGATAAAAATTTGACATACAATTTTTTTTGCAAAAATGGGTTCCTTAAGTGATGTTTAGTGCAGCAAAACAGTAAATAAAATTTAATGAAATGATTATTATTATGAAACGACGACTTGCAAAAAATGACTGGCCAGGACTGAATGCAATGAGCTCAAGCTCTGCGGTAAGCCTTAGGAGAGGCCTATGTCCAGCAGTGAACTTTGATAGGCTGATGCTGATGAAATGAGCTATCCGTGCAGGGGCAGGGAAAGAATACTAACCGCTGCGGCCGGGATTTGCCTGTTGTATAAGGTGACAAAACAACCCATCCCTGCTACGTGGTAGGGCCTCAAGCCCGTCTGGATGGCGACCACCTTTGTTCTTAAGTATGCCGTCATAATAACCTTGTATTGTGTTCCGGCATTAGTGACAGCAGCGTGTTCGCGATGCCACTGGCGTTGCAAACACTCATAGGCAACGGTAGCTGCTAAATTCTAACCGTCAGCATGTCTGCTGTACTACAGTAAAAAAAAAATGATTATTTGTACGAGTATATGGCATAGTTTAGAAATTTATTTAAAACTAGACTAGCTGTGCCGTGATTCCGTCCGCGTGGAATAGTGACTTTGGGCAGCATTTTTTGGATATATCTTATGGTTTATTTTGGAATACAAACCCTATAAACTCAAAAATATAAATAAATGAAATATACAAACTGCGTTTAAACCTACAAGTACAACCTAAGCTGAACTCTATTTTATATTATTGATGATATAAATCTAAGGTCAACTTAAATTGGATTATAAAAATCTGAAACTGATCACTTTTAACTAATACCATTTTTTTTTAAATAAAAGTAGCCTAAGTTACTCATTATTACATCAGCTATCTGCCAGTGAAAGTCCCGTTAAAATCGGTCCAGCCGTTTCGGAGATTAGCCGGAACAAACAGACAGACAGACAAAAATTGTAAAAAATGTTGTTTTGGTATATGTACCGTGTATACATTCAAATTGCACTTAGTAAAAAGCGGTTATTTTAATATTACAAACAGACCCTCCAATTTTATTTATTTGTATAGATAAGTAAATAAATGGTGTAGACGAGAGGAGATAAATAATAAATATAAATGATAGAAATGAGAGTAGATGAATACAGGAAGAGAAACCAAAGCCAAAGACCAGGGATAGACGGATTGCATGAAAGATGATATGGTAAAAAAGGATTTGAATGTTGGGATGACGACTAACAGAGGAGAGTGGAAGCAGAGAACATGTTATGCCGATCCTACGTAATCTGGGGTAAGGGCGACCAGAGGGTAGAAAAATAAGAGTTTTTTTACTTTCATCAATATTGTAATGTTATTTTACTTTATAAGGACACGTGACACGGGAGAAAGACAAGCGATGGACCATAGAAGTGACATGATGGAGAGGAACGAGTGGTAAAAGGCGGAAAGATAAAATAAAAAGAAAGAAAGAAACCAATCAAATGATGGAGCGACGACATTGTAGCTGGAGAAGGCCTATATCCGAATAGGGGTTCCTATCTAAGAACAGTACAAAACAAAGGATAATGTATATCATATTTAGTGTTTTTTATAATATTTAGTTGTATCTAATTCATAATAATATACATACATACATATAATCACGCCTCTTTCCCGTAGGGGTAGGCAGACACCACTTCTTTCCACTTGCTACTATCCTTACATACTTGTTTCGCTGCGTCCACTTTCATTACTCCGTTCATACATGCCCTTCGGTTTAGGGTACTCTTGACCTGGCCTTTTTTCAAGACGTCCCTGATCTGGTCTCGAAACGTCCGCCTAGGTCTACCCCTTCCAACACTTCCATTCACACTCGCCTTATACACTTTTTTCGTCAATGGTTCTTCACTGATTCTCTCGACAAGGCCAAACCATCTCAGCATACCTTTCTCAATTTTTGTCACTACATCTTCTTTCAGACCACATCGTTCCTTATCTCATTATTTCTTATCCTGTCACTCAGTTTAACTCCTATCATACTTCTTAACGCTCTCATCTCAACTGCATTTATTCTGCTTTCATGTTTATTCTGCCTCTCACACTTTACATCTCTTGTAAACTTTGAACCCAGATACACAAACTCATTCAGCTGTTCAATTTGTTCATCTCCAATCACGATATTGCAGTCTGTCACTGCTTCATCTCTTTCAAACACCATCACTTTCGTCTTCTTTACCTATATTTTATATGTAAATTTATAGGAAACAAAAAGGCTTTATTTATACTTTACTTCGTAATTTTCATTAATGGACAATAACACTTATTTTTTAAGTTTTTGGATTTTCCTCAAATTAATTTTAAAATGTAGACTAACATATAATGTGGGTAGGAACAGTTTTCAAAAAACATTTAGGCTTTGTCATTATTTGACTATAAATACGTGGTAGCTACGAGCACACTCGCCCTCAAAACCCAAAAGAGGTCAGTTTCGATTTCTCCTGGGAATCTTTTACGTAGTTTATCTAGCATAATTATTGCTACGGATCAACGGCAAAGGAAAGTATCGTGAGTGGCGATTGTAGTCGTAGTCTATTCCCTCTAAAGGGCGGTCCAAGCTCAGTATTTGGACTTTACTATGTCCAAGTTCTCTGATACTTGCGTTACTTTTAAAGTTCTTCGATATTCTGAAAATATCTTCTTCTAGCTATAACTTCTTAACAAATAGATGGCCAGCCTTGGTCTATAAGTATGCCGCCATATGTGGTGTCGGAAGATTCTGGCATTAGCGACCCAGATTCCAATACCCCTATGCGGACAGCAGTGTATGCATGGAGTCCCTAGCGTCACAAATATATATTGGCGACGGTAACTGCTTAATATTAAGTGGTTTCTCACAATGAAAGGAAACGGATTGAGATTTGTATAAAATGTTTATTAAAAATAAATTAACAAAAGTTAAATTAAAAATTATAAAAAATATTAGTTTAAAATGTTTCTTCGCAAGTAATATATTTTTAATTTCAAAAATCTTCCCATGCGCCAAGCACCCTCTTACAAACTTTATTAACTACGCCTCTGACCCCCACTGTGCCCACAAACGGTAATTCCCCATTCACCATCACTGGTCCTTCGATTGTCATATCTCTTGTAAGCACAGACAAACCAGTTGGCGCTATTGGCGATGCACTGACCACGGGTAAGCCATCGCATTGGCATATATTGGTGTTAGCCAGACTGTTGTAATTTCGATCGAAATTTAAATCTCGTTTTGCGTATGCTTTTGTGGCCATCGCGTTTCTAAAGCAATTTGATGACGTCATCTGAAAAGAACAGAATAAATCAATCGAAAACGTTTGCGGTTTTTTAGTATTTTGTTTGTTTTTGAAGCGGTTCGGTGTCCCACCCTCTTCGAATACCGACCATGCTGGGATGATTACAAAAGTGAGAGGCATGGTCCGGTGGTGGCAAGGAAACGGCTCTTCCCAAGAGTATGTAACGGCAGCATTATTATAAACACTCTGGTATTTATTAACTTATAACTAGCTGACCCGCTAAACGTTGTTCAGCCATATACATTAAAAAAAATAGAACTTAATTAAGTTTAACCCTATTTCACCACCTTCAAGTTTCATTTTCGTGACAAAAAGTAGCCAATGTCCTTCTCCAACGTTCAATCTATCTCTATACCGAAATTCATTAAAATTGGTTCAGCGGTATAAGCGTTAAAATTTAACAAACTGACAGACAAACCGATTTACTTTCATATTTATAATATTAGAAGTTAGTATGAATTGCGTTGGTTCAAACATACAATTCCTTAGAAATTCCACATACATATATGTCATAAAAACAATCTTAATACTCAAAATATTATTTCAAAATTCCTGACAGTGTTATTCGAACTTGCAATGTCTTACATAATATGTATAACATAAATAACAAAAAACATATTACGACAATTCACAAATAATGATGCGCTTGTATTATAGATACTAGACAACTAATATATTTTTTAGTTTTGTTAAGTAAAAAAATACACATTATACATAAACTCCCAGATTCAAAGAGAGTCGAAGTGCTCGCAATTGTTCCGACGTAAGCCACAGTTTGTCGAATAGCATATATTCCTTTAATATTATTTTATCTACTAAAAGTCACAATTCACACTTTAGACTCTATCCATCGGTGAGTATTAACACGGTAAAACTTTCGCCTATTTACGACGATGCTTCCCTGACGCTTCTTTTTTGAGGATAATATAATCGATGAGGTATCACTTGATTTTTCCAGTATTATTAGCAAATAGATATATCATCGGCTTAGTTATCAAAATACGTAACTCCATTCGGATAAACTTTACAGGAGAAGTAAAAACTTTGGTTTTGCTATGCACGCGAATACTCACAACACTGTCACTCATAACAAATTAGCCCTAAAATTATAAAATTAAATAAATTTAAAAGACTTGTTTCGATATTTTGTAGAGTTACGCATTCTGATAATTAAGCCGACGATATAAGAAAATTGTAATAAATTACCTGAATTATAAATAATAATAAGAATACAAATTTATTTATCAATAACATGATGCTGTTACGATTTTAAACTAAGCGATATATATATGAAATAACATTTTATATGTACTTACATACAAAGGAATTTCTGATATCATTTATATTATTAATTTGTTGCAACATTTGATAATTATGATTATTATTGTTGAAATATTAATATAGTATTTCAAGTGTGATATTGTAAGAGATTCTTGGTATATACATATTATATATCTTCTTCTTGCCCTTATCCCACGTTGTGTGGGGTCGGCACAACATGTTATCCATTCCACTCTCTATTAGTTGCCATCTCAACACACACTCTGTTTCATCATATCATCTTTTACGCAATCCATCTTTCTTTTGTCTACTTCTTCTCCTACATCCATCCACTCTTATTTCTATGTATCTATCTAGTCCCAAAGTAAGTTGCATAGCACTTGTGTTATGGATACTAGACAACTGATATACTACACATATACTTTTCTTTTCTAAATAAATACATATTCATAAACAAGACCCAGACGTTGGAATAGGGTCATTCACCTGCGCATACAACGGCCCCCACATTCTTCAACTACATTGCTGTTCTCCACGCCTAGCTGGATACCAGAGACTTAATAGTACGCTCATATCCGGGAGATGGGCAACTTAGGTCGCGAGATCATCAAGCCACAGACAGGCCAACACAAACTGCTGGTGGTCAAGATTAGCCCACCAAGTCAAGATGGGCCGAATATGGATGTGCGCTACCACAGTTCGGTCAAGGAGGTAAAGAGTGCTAGCTCAAGGCCCTAAAACCTCCTTAGCAACATATTGTAGGAAGAAGACTGGAAATGCTATATAAGGAAACTAGGATCAAAACTGAATGGCTTCAGTAGACCAGGTAAAGCTGTTAGATCTTCACGCTGTGGACACCTTCTTCAGATAAATGTCACCACTATAATTTTGCCGTATTTGGTTTTTTCTTCTTTTTACATCTGGAGTTTAGTAGACCGGTAAACAGCCCACTCAATAACAGGTGATCGTCGTGGTGTAAAGGAGTTTAAAAAACTAGAGCGCGCTGTCTTCGTAGAAGAAATGTTATAACGCCTTTTTTTAAAAACCCCATATGGTAATGTGTTTGGAAAATCTCACCTAGAAGCTCATTCTAAATCCAAAGAGTACGGAACATAAACGTTCTTGAGAACCGATACGTACAGGATATGGGTAAGAACACCCAGCTGATGGTGGGCTTCGTAGAAAGATGACGGAAAACCATTCTAAACAGTTGAGAACATTCTCCGTTGTACAGACGGTAGAATATGCAATGAGACGCAGTCTCTCCGCATGTTAAACGAGTCTAAACCGTATGTGAGTATGGGGTTGTCGATAAAACAAACTGCGTACCGTTGGATTGAGTCCAGGCCTTGATGGTCATGTAATTCACGACTACAACATATGATACAAACTCGGCTATGTTATAAATTCCTAAATTCTCTACTAACAATTAAACCAGAGATAAGATAACGTGTGAGATAGAGAAGAGGGAAAGCAGAGAACAGGTGTCATCTCCATTCAATGCGGGGTAAGGGAAACTGATTATATGAAAAAATTAATTGCATTAAAAATAAATAAAAACATGGAGCGATATGTGCTTTCGAATTTCGAAGCTTCTACGCGGATTCCATTCCCGTCTGAAGTCTTGATATTTATGTATAAGTTTTTTATTTACACAAGTAAATAATTATATCAGTTGGCTAGTCCCTGTACAATCGTTTTATTACTTGGGTATATTGGGTTGGTTACTATTAGTTATTTATGTTTTACTCTGTTGTTTCATATGGTTTTGTTATACTTATACTGTTAAATTAAAATTAAATTTAAGTTCTTATAATTTAAATATTTTGTACTTAAACAATTATCCCTTCACTTGTTTTTGTTGTTAAAATCGATAGTTTCTGTAAGTATACCAGTATATAGTTATTTTTTGTGTGGTTATGTGTTTTTAAGCGTAATTTTTGTTTTGTTTTATTGATATTTTTATATACTTACGTTAATGTTTCTCGTCTGTCCATGGCATTACTCCGTGGTCCTAGCGGAAGACCAGCGCTGATTTTAACTTTTATGAAATCAGCACATGCTGAGCTAGGTCCAATTTAGGACGTACGAGTATATATGAAGCCACTGTATTTATTACATATGTGTTTAAATTAATGTCCTAAATAAAAAATTCTTTCTTTCTTTCTTTCTTTCTATTAGATGGCACTGCGTGAATTATCAAAGTATATTTATTTAAATGTTATGCATAAAAAGTAAAACGTGACCGAACAGACATTTGGAAATTGTTTAGATCGTGACCGTTTCTGCAAACGCCGCTTTTGTTTTGCTCCGTCGGCAAATTACAATTTACACCGTCAGATATTGTAGAGGACGCTGATAAAGCGTATTTATTTATTACTGTTGATCAGCATACAGGAACTATACAATATGTATTTATTTACAAAAGAAGTTTATATCAGTTATCCGAGCAGGGGCGGAAAAAGAATATTAACCTCTGGCCGGGGTCGGCCTGTAGTAAAAGGCAACAAAACAACCCATCCCAGCTACTTGGTAGGGCCCAAAGCCCATCTGGATGGCGACCACCTTTGGTCTTAAGTATGCCGCCATAACAATTTTGTGTTGTGTTCCGGCATTAGTGTCCCAAGTTCCTGTATCCTTATACGACAGCATGTTCGCGATGCCACTGGCGTTGCAAACACCCATAGGCGACGGTAACTGCTAAATTCTAAGTAGGCCGGTCAGCCTGTTTGGTGCCCTACAACAATAAAAAATATTTATATAGGTACAGTTGTCTAGTACCCATAAGTGTATACTACTTACGTTGGGAATAGATGGCGTTGCGTGAAATGCCACAATATATTTATTTATTTATATTATGCGGCCGAGGTCGGCCTGTCGTAAAAGGCGATAAAACAACCCACCCCAGTTACGTGGTTGGGCCTCAAGCCCGTCTGGATGGCGACCACCTTTGGTCTTAAGTATGCCGCCATAATGACCTTGTGTTGTCTTCCGGCATTAGTGGCCCAAGTTCCTGTACCCTTATGGGATAGCAGCGTGTTCGCGATGCCACTGGAGTTGCAAACACCCATAGGCGACGGTAACTGCTAAATTTTAATCGGGCCGTCAGTCTGTCTGCTGTCCTAAAGCAATAAAAAAATATCAATTCGGACATTTTATTCGAAAGTTATCACGAGTTTAAAAATTTAAGTATTAGAAAAAACGTTTCACTTTCACATCTTCGTGATGCTAATTTGCGTTTCATCCGTAACGTGACGCTAATTTACGTTTCATCCGTAAGTGCTTGGCCAGACTGCAAACGCGGGCGCGGGGCGGTCGCGGCGCGGCATTCTTAAACATATGAAACCTTATTTGAGTGTCCGTAGTGGGCACGCGGGCGGTTTCATATGTTTAAGTAGCCGCGCCGCGACGCCTCGCGCCCGCGTGTGCAGTCTGGCCAAGCACTAAACATTTTACCCTCATGCGCCCAAAGAAGTTTCACTTCAAAAGAAAGTACATTTATTTTGATGACTTCTCTAATCGGCTACGTTACTTGTAAATTTTACTTATTATTTTGGTATACTTTTGGTGTCGAATTTTCATAAACACGTTGCTGACGTCTCTACAGACGGGTCACGTTTGTATAAAAGTAAGAATTTATTACTACAGGTGTTTATCGAGTCCGTTCGTCAGCATATTTTAGTTGTTTTTATTAATTTAAAAAAAAGCTCTCTGAATAATTTAAATTTGTATTCTAGTTTTGTATATACAAGTTTTAAGTTTTTGGTTGATTTTGAGTTTTCTTGATTACATAACAAACAATAAACAAACGTCATTATTATATTTTTGTGAATGTAACAGTACTAGAAATGCGAGTGGTTGGACACAAAAGGAGAGGTATTAAAGACTACGTAAAAGATGATATGGCAACAAATGATGAGTTATATAGGAGAGTGGATGAAGAGAACAGGCCGAGTTGGAACAACACATTCACATAGTTTGAAATAAGGACAGAAAGAAGAAGAAGAATTAGTAGCAGTTTTATTAATGTGGTAAATAAATTTACTGTCATAATTTATACGGCGCCATGTAGTCAAAATAAGAAGAGCGCTCGTGTTTAACAACTGATGTAGTTTTCTTTTATGAACGTAATGTATAGCCAGGTCCGGAATGGGAGTTCCTGTGTATCCCGCAGGCGTTACGATATGCGAAAGACATTTATCATGGAAGTCGTCAAACGACCATTACAATCCATTCTAATATTATAAATTTTAAAGTAACTCTATCTGTTGCGATTTCACCGCTGAACCAATTTTGATGAATTTCGGCATAGAGCTAGATTGAAAATTTTTGTCGTGAAAAGGATAATTGAAGAGGGTGATATAGGGGTAAACGTAATTAAGTTCTGTTTTTTTAATTCATATGGCAGAACGTTTGCCTCTTCAGCTATTATTTTGTTCAAAAGCTACAAAGAAAATAAATATTAATTTGTCGAATGTTCTGAACATATAAACCAAGGAAATAATTTGTTTATTAATGTTTTGTAGTTAAATTTGTCATAATTATGAGTTGACGGACAAAACATAAGTTTTTATAATATATAAACTTCTTTGTATATTTTTATATGAAAACTGATCCTTGTGGCCTGAGGCGGCCTATCGTAAGATGTGATAATAAAAACTAGGTGGTAGGGCCCCAAATCCATCTAGATCGCAGTCATCAATATACTGCCATAACAACCTTGTGCTGTGTTGCGGTAAAAGTAACCAAGGATCCAATTCGCGACAGCGTGTTAGCGTTGCCCCTAGCATGGCAAATATCTATAAGCGAGAGTAACTAGTTACTATTGGGCCCGTCAGTTTGTCTGCTGCTCCTCAACAGTAAAAAAATTTAAAAGTACACAGTAATTGTTATATTTAATTTATAATTTTTTTATCTTTGTCTCCAGAGAACGAGTAATGTTATGTAATGAATGATCATAGCATTATAATCAGATCGATATTCTTATAATTGCAAAATTAGATTGTGAAGATATTACTAAGTATATAAACAATCTTCTTTGATTATTTTATCATTCTCATAATTAATTATTATAATATTTATATAGTGTTAAGTATTTTAATACATTTATAATGGTAAAATTAATTACATCAATATTTTACTTCGCTATTGCAATTCATGTAAGTATATTTAAACGAGTTTAAATATCGAATCTTGAAGGAAAGATTTCCTCCTAATTATTTTCTAGATGTTACTAAATACGTTTCAAAAGGACATTTTGAAGGTTTTCAAGGGTTGCTTTCAACACTACTCCGGGAGAGGACAATAATATTGAATGATTGTTCATATTATCAATATTACAATGACAATAATTATATAATATATCTTGTATATATAGATGGTAGAGTTAAAAATAATCCTCTCATATTGGAGAGAAAAAACAATCCAGCTGTAGGTTCAAAAATTAAATTAAAAAATATAGCAATAGAGTGCGGCGCTAGTGCAGCTACAGCGTATGCGGTTGTACATAATAACGTATGGTGTTTATTCTTCATACATTTTCTACCCTCCATACATGAAAAGGATCACTAAACAAGATGGCGGCACAGCGTAGTGATGTGCTGTGGTTATAGTGACGTGCTTAAATCGGTAACAATGTTTTACAATCATTATCGTAGTGCTAAATCTAAGTTATAACTCCGTAGATTATGATATATATGTGTGTATAATATATTGTATTTTTATGACTTTGAATATGTAAGCATTTCTAAGAATGCCGAAGACTGGGCCGCAAGGCCTTGGGCATTGAAACGTAAGTTTGAGAGCAGTTGGGATAATGATGGAGAGAAAAACCGTTTAAAGGTTTATTAAAATGGTAGTGATTGAGCTTAAACACCTTTGATTGCGATTATAATATGGTTATCTAATCACTTGATGGCTATTTTAAAAATTAATATTTATTTCAGAGTATTATTGCACAAAATGCAGTTCAAAATCTCCAAAATATTCCATCAGGACACCTTGGACCAGGAATAAACAATATAAATTCCAACCCTGCTGGAGCCCTATCTGGAATGAATCCTGGTGTAAATGGGATGGGAATTAATTCAATGAATGGAATATCTGGTATGTCTGGATTGAATTCTGGCTTTAATGGAATGTCTGGAATGAATCCTAGTTTTAATGGAATGGCTGGAATGAATCCAGGTTTTGGCGGAATGGGCCAAGGACTTAACTATCCAGGAATGACACCTAATTTAGGCATGTCTGGACATGGTATATCAGGATTTGGAAATTCCGGAGCAGGTTAGTACAAAAATTACATGAACTAAAAATAAACTTAAAATATGATAATAGAAAAAAGGATATAAATGTTATAAGAAAACGTAAGAAAAGAACATGTTGTGCCGACCCCATTCAATGTGGGATAAGAGCCGGAAGAGGAAGAACTGAAAATAAACATCGACAATTATCTGAATAATATCGCGCTCAACATCCTTAAAATTAGTTTTTTATATATTAATTTTAATCAATTCTTGACTTACCTTTAAACCACTCAAAATACAGTTTCATGTTTGAGACTCAGGGTTGACTATTTTGGACTTAATTATAACCGAAAATTATTTTAAGTTATATACATTATACTTTTGGTTCAAGACTTATAAAGATATTATTATAATTAAGGAAGAAATAAATCAATATCATTTTTTATAAATAAGTTCGATAATAATATATTGACGATTTTGACGTGCAAACGTCTGTGGATGTCACGTGTTTCATTCCCGTCCACATATAATAATATGTCATTGTTTAAAAAATAAAAATACATAAGTATATCAGTTCTGTAGTGCCCAACGCAAGCGCGGTGGTGCTTTCTTTGAAAATAGATAGCGATATTGAATTTTAACATTATTGTTAATGCCTATATATATGGTGAATATTTTTCAGGTTTCGGTTACGGAGGTTACGGATATAATGGCATGGGCGGTTCTGGTATGGGAGCAGGACCTGGAATGCCAGGTCCTACCATCCCAGGGGCTTACGGAGGCTTTGGAAATGGAGATATAAAGGTTGCTGGTAAGATTTATATATGTCGTCTACTTATGACGTGTAATTCAAGTTAATAATTACCACGTATCGACGGTGACGGAAAATATCGTGAAGAAACTTGCTGAGGTTAAGTAAGAGTAAAGACCATGTTGAGGCTAAGTAGGATAACTGCTGCGGCCGGGGCGGCCTATCGTAAAAGGCGACGACAAAACTAACCAGGAAAGGTTTCAAGCCCGTCCGAATGGCAAACATTCCTAGTAATATGCCGCCATAGTAACTTTGTGCTGTGTTCCGGTATAAGTGATTTGTACATCAGTTCGCCTACGCGGCAGCGTGTTAGCGGACTCTAACACCCATAGACGACGGTAACTGCTTACTATTAGGAGGGCTGTCAGCCAGTATGCTGTCCCACAACATTAAAAACGTATAGTAAAGTAATTGAACCTTTGTTTTTTCATAAATGAGAGCCTGACGGAACCTAAACAGCTAAAGGAGTATAAGTAGCCTTGCAACGATATATCGGAGTACCGATAAATATCGATATATCGAAGCCTAGAAATATCGATATCGACGATACGCCTATATCAATATATCGATGATATGCATATATAGATTTATTTTAAATTTTGCATCCTTAAACATAATCGCTAAACGTTTGATATAACTAAAATTATACTGGATTTTAAAAAAGAAGAATTATTGATAAAATATCGGTCTACTAGACTAACAAATCAATATCGACTTACTTCGATATATATCATTTTTAAAAATTTTGTATTCTTAAACATAGTCGCTAAATGTTTGATATAACTAAAATTACATTGGATTTCTATATGCTATTAAAAAAGAAGACATATTGATAAAGTATCGATATATCGGCTTACTAGATCGATATATCAATATCGCCATAGTTCGATATATATCGATAACTTTATATCGATATTTTTAAAATCCCTAAGTATAAGTAACAATCAATACGGTGTTATAACTTGGTACAATTATTTATAGGAGAGCTGCCAGTTGCTGGCACGACCACAGTAAACGGTCAAGTACCAGTGCTGGGAGCCGTGGAGTTTGGCGGGAAGGTGCCCGCTGGGGGTGTCGTCACCATTACTGGCTCGTGTGGGGGACCGTGTAAAGGAATGTTTTAAGTGATATTTATTTAAGATTATACAATAGTAAATTAATTTATTTATTACGTTATTTTAAGAATTAAATTATTTTTATAATGTATATATATTTTTTATTTTATTAACATTATTAATAAATATAGTGGAACAATTTATATATCTCAATTGTCTATGGCTTAGTAAAACAGCTGTGAGGGAGAAGATGCGTGTGTCACACTGCCATCCTCAACCCCGGATTAACAATAGAGGGCCCAGGGGCCAAAAGTCTCACATCCTGGTGCCCGTCTTGAAAGGGCTCTGAAATAAAGGGCTGGGCTATGGTATTGGCCAAATCACATATCCCTTGACCTATGCAATAGAATATAGGCTACTGTTGAAGATAAACGGAAAGGAGGAGGGGCTTTTTAGAGGGCAGGCCCGAAGAGTCCCATATACTCTCATACTCATACTGAGAGGGACGCGTAAAAAAGTTTTACTTAAAAAAAGTTACCAATTGTTCATTCAATCTTCAGATTGGATAGAGTAGCGATCGACTTCTGCTTTTTACGCTGGCGGAGGTCGCGAGTTTAATTCCCGTCTCGTATCTGAGTGTTTATGTATAACATGTATTTAAATACAAAAAAAGTATATAAGTAGTATATCAGTTGTATAGTACCCGTTTTTTTTTGTCTCGGGGAAATATCTCTCTTGACGGGTTCCCCCGGTTCGGGGGGACCGAGGGATATGTGGGACTCCGGGGAAGATGTTCAGCCATCCGACTACCCACTAAAAAACCCGGTGTTCTCCTATCGCCTACGCCCGGGCCTACGGATATGTGGCCTGCCGATCTCGTGGCCCGGGCCGGCGCTGGCCCGCTCTTTGTCTTAAGGCGGGCTTCTTCTGAAGTGTTGGCGCCAGGGGGTCAGGGTTTCGTCCTTCCGGCGCTCTCCTGTATTGTAGGAGTTGAGGGGGGCCCCGGAACAGCACGTGGCCCTCTCCCTCGCGGCAATAGTGCGGGCGGCGGATCCTCCCCCGAGTGGCCGCCCGCCGCCGCTTTCTACGGCGGCCGGAGGTCATTACTCACCCTCCGGTGCCGACGACGTAGCCTTCGTTGACGGGAGGGGAGTGTGGTGGTGGACTCCCGCTCCCGCTCCGCCGCCTCCTTTGCGGACATGACTGCCTCACAAAAGGAGGCGACGGCCGTCATACAGGAGAGGCCGGGGGGACGAAACCCTGACCCCCTGGCGCCAACACTTTAGAAGAGGCTCGCCTTAAGACAAAGAGCGGGCGGGCTGGCGCCGGCCCGGGCCACGAGATCGGCAGGCTACATATCCGTAGGCCCGGATGTAGGCGATAGGAGAACAGCGGGGTTTTTTAGTGGATAGTCGGATGGCTGAACATCTTCCACGGAGTCCCACATATCCCTCGGTCCCCCCCGGGCCGACGGAACCCGTCAAGAGAGGTTTTTCCCCGAGACAAAAAAAAGGATCACTGGTTGATTCCAGAAGTTGTGAAGTATTGTATACGATACTGGGTACCGCACAGTCTGTAGCATCTCTTTTGAATTCATCTGGTTTATCGTCAATGAACAGTTTGTTCAAAAACACGCCATGTTTGTTCTTGAACCTTTTTTTGTTACTTTTACATTTCTTTTATTATCTCAAAGCTTTTGTGAGAAATGGGTTAACAACTGTGTCCATGAGTCTATCTTTTTCGTTAGATGAGATCTCTTTGAGGTTGTTAGGTCGTCAGGTGACCCTTTCTTCTTATATTTTTTGCTTCCGCGTAAATGTATTCAAAAATGTGTAATCACGTTAGCCTCCTTGCGCATTTGCGAATACTTTCGGAGTTTGAGAAGTACCGACTGTACGCAGTCCACAGCATCGTTTACTACTCGCGTACCAACACGAGGGTTGACGCCCTCATGCCCCCCTTGCTTTATGTCCTCCGGTTGGGGCCCAGGTGGGCATCCCCAAGCAGGTTGGGTATGCTCCTGCTGACGAGAAGTGACGCCATGGATCTGTAACAGATCCATGGTGCCTCACCCTCTTTTCTTGTCACATATATTAGCGCGAATTTTAGCATAAGCCTTACGAGAGCCTTTTATCCGTGCAGGGGCGGAGAAAGAATACTAACCTCTGTGGCCGGGGTCGGCCTGTCGTAAAAGGCGACAAAACAACCCACCCTAGCTACGTGGTAGGGCCTCAAGCCCGTCTGGATGGCGACCACCTTTGGTCTTAAGTATGCCGCCATAATAACCTTGTGTTGTGTTCCGGCATTAGTGACCCAAGTTCCTGTACCCTTATGGGACAGCAGCGTGTTCGCGATGTCACTGGCGTTGCATACACCTATAGGCGACGGTAACTGCTAAATCCTAAGCGGGCCGTCAGCCTGTCTGCTGTTCTATAGCAATAAAAAAAAAAAAAAAAACGAGGGTGGACCTCTTCCCGCGCTACGTGTGCCCTTCATCGAAAAACCTAAACTAAAAGGCTTATCAAGCATACATTTCGATTTAATGTCTAAATGAGATAAGTTATAGTAGTATAGGAAAAAATATACATAGTTAAAACTAATTAAAATGCATAAAGGTCAAATAGTGACAACCCTAACACTATTTTTGAAGCGTAATTACTTCTAAAAGCCACAATAGTAGAACGTGTTTCTTTATCAGTAATAGGCATTGTTACAAGCAATCTAACAGCGCTAGTTACAAGTCCTACTTTTGAGTTTTTAAAATGAATCAGGAACGGAATGCGAATGTTTGCGATTCGGCTACCACCCGCCGCCATGTCCAGTCCAGGTCACATGGTTGAAATATGCTACTAGCCACTAGCGCGTAGAGAATGCTACTGGTGACGCAACAATAGATCATCGAGCAAAACTTTATAAGAAAATGAGAATAGTGACCTGGAATGTCCGAGGCATGCTCTCTCGATGCATGAAATATTAAGTCACCATCAAGGGATGGTCCGGGTCTATAAACATACTGCTTTAAAAGAAACCCAGGTTCCAGTACACTATACGAACAGTTGAATGTTCGCGGTGACCCTGGCGTTGTAAACTTCTACACGCGATTACTGCTTCATGCTAAGTGTACCTTCAGCTTATCTGCTGTTCCTCAGCAATAATAAAAAAACATATAAAATGGGTTAGGAAAGAATTATATGTGTGTCAGTTGTCTAATATTTATAATAGAGGCACTCTGTTTCTTACTTTTAATTATCAAATTCACAGCCAATGTAATGGCTTAATAAAATAACAGCATAAAGAACCACTAAGGTTTGTACAATGCCATCGAAACTTAAATCTACGCACGTTCAAATGAATAATTAAAATTAGGTTACAAATCCTCTAAAAAGTATTTTGGAGTTTACTCCTTAAGAATCGATTTTCATATATAAGGCGCCCGGTATGAGAAAAATGTGAGGAGTAAAATCTACTGATGAATGACCTCGTTACGTTTTTGGTGCGCACTTATGGTGCGCAACTTTCTAATTTAGGACACATTCGAGCTCCGGCGAGCGCTACGCACGGACGTGTCTACGATCCGTCCCTGCCGAGGCGCGACGTACGACCGAACGCTGCCGACCACTTGTTGTATCAAGATGACGCGCGACGCACGCTCGAACGACCTTGTGTCGTCTTATTGGTATAATATTTGGAGTTTACTCCATAAGAAATGATTTCCTTATTTTTATATAATCAACACAATAATAGTTTTTATATATGTATATTATTTTCATTAATTTGTTAATTTACCCTTTCATATGGTATTAATCTTTTTTCAGTTAAATAAACTCTTTTTGCGTATGTTTAGACAATCGTACTTAGGGAGTAAACTCCAGTCGTGCGTCGGAGCTGACACACACAGTTTTTATGATATTTTTAAGCGAGGTTTTAAATTTTTTTTGGGTTATATTATCTCTTATATTTCTTGGTAAATCTTTTAATAATCTTGGAACTTTGAGACTAGATGTAAGTGTGTCAACTGTCATTATTTTATATTTAATCAAAGAACGAAGTCACTGAAAATTATCGACGCAAAAACAGAGTTTTAGTGTTCCTGTGGGTGAGAAACTACTGGTTCGATATTCATGTATCGTACTCGCTAATTAAAATATTGAATGTGAATATTCTATTTTTAGCTTAAATACACGTAAAATAATTTTAAAGCAACACTATATTACAAAAATAAATGAAAAAAAAAACCAAAAATATGAAACTATAAATAATAAATTGATTCCAAATCGTTTCCAACCGGAAAGATTCCAAAACGCCAGCAACATTACCGCGTTGGATAGTAACACTTATCCTTTACCCTAAATCAAAACCAGCTTTTTGATCCTGTTGTTGGATAAGCTGACAATGACGGGCAAGGTGGAAGGTAAGCGACTCCGTGGCCGATTACCTAGCTACTGGTGTGAAGTAACCGCACTCACTGGATTCCCACTAGCAACCGCAATTCGAGAAACTCATAGCTGATTTTCAAGGACACGAACATCAGCAAAAAGAATTCGACCAAGATGAAGAGACTTCTATCAAGCGTTTTGATAGGTCTTGATATGCTTGTGGATCCCACGGCCCCAGAGTCTCAACACCGAAAGCCGCAAATATGAATCCGCTGTCTATGGATGCTACCAGGGCTGTATCTGGAAAATGGGAAGCCACTAATGTGTCTACGCACGTAGCGTCTCATACCAGAGGGCATGCCATCCTCCAGGGCACCAATGTCATCCTGTCCCATCTCGTGCCATCGTCGTGACTTAGTCCATTCGGATTCAAAATGGAAAGCACCCCGAGGGTGACAAGAGTACGACGGATAATGTTTTAAAGCAGCATATCGTGGTATTCGGCCAGCGCTTTTGCTACACCATAAACCATACCATAAGTGTCCAACTTTATCCTCGTACCTACCTTCTATTCTAAAGTGTTTGGCTCTAACGCAATGGGCTTCAATTTGCCAATGTCATAGTAGAAAAGATAAATGAGAGTTGTAAAAATTAAATATAATGTTTAAGGCTAAGACCAGATGACCGCGCGGCGACGCGCGCTTGTATGTTTTTGTAGTTGTATAATGTGTATGGTTCATTTATTGTGAACTGCAGCAAAAAATATTCCTTTGCTCAATGAGTCATGTCATTCTTGAAGGTCTCTACGGAAGACCAGCGTTGGTTTCTTATAACCAACTATGCTGAGCGGAAGACCTTTTAGGGCACTTGTATTTGTAATGCGATTTTATTTAATATGTTATTATTTACTTATTTTGTGCTCTAAATAAACATTTTTTCTTTCTTTTTCTATTTTGAGTCAAAGACTTTCTTTAAGCCTATTTATGACTTTATATCCCACACTAAGACTACACGAAGATCGATCAGAAAATCAATAGATGGTAGAAGTAAATCAATAGATATCTCGTCCACCATTTTCATAGCTCCGTGCGTCCGTCGCGCTCAAACCGCGCGGGTCAACTGAACTAGTGTTGAGTATGACATTCACGAGCCGCGTCAAATGTCCCGTACAACGTCTATTTGTCATGAGTCGGTAAAATATTTAAAAATGAACCGGCTCAAAAATTTTGACGCGATACTACTCATTGTAAAAGGGAGGACGGAACGAGGCTTTGCTCTTACAATAGTACAATAACGCGTCCACGGACATTCACATGACAAAGAGGGACAACATGACATGTCACAAGTACGACTGCTAGCTTCTACACGTAAATGAGATGACGAAGGCCGATCGCGCCCGATTTTTAACGAACATTTTCGAACTAAAAGTTTTATTTGATACGTACTACAGTTGCACACATAAATATTTTGTTTTTGTAATCGACGTTATGTTTCTAGACAATTTAAAATATCTGTAATTTTGCATTTATTTAATAAATTCCAATCCTTTAGTTATTATAGTTGAATATTATCTTATGTATATTATTTAGTTTAATTTAGTTACAAAGGTTAAAGGTAATAATCAATAGCAAAGCGGCAGTATTATTATAGTATTATTTATATTTTACATTAATTTTTAAAATAATTAATTAAAATATTTTGTATGTATTATTTATATTTTAAATATTATGTATATTTTACACTCTGTAGTACATAGGTACAAATTGTGAAAAACGGTACAACCGAGGGAATAACGGCCATCGCTTCAAATGTACTGTTGCGGTACAAATGTAATACTACGGTTCAAATGTCATGCTGCGGCTCAAATGTCATGCTGCAGTACAAATGTACTGCCACAGTACAAATGTAATGCTGCAGTACAAATGTACTGTCACAGTACAAAATGTCTCGCCTCATTTGAAGTGGTACATTGTAACACTTTATTTCAAAATGTCATGTTACTCTTACAAACTCATTTTATAATCGTGTCATGTCCAACACTAAACTGAACAGGTCGATACATGATTGTAGATCTCAAACCGCGAGTCGCCGCGCGGTGACGCGCGGTTCAAGATCTTGCGCGCGGTGCATGGCGGTGCGCGCGGACACGCGCGGTGACGCGCGGTCATGTACACAACAACATTGATTTGTTACAATCTCAAACCGCGCGTCGAGCCAACCGCGCGTCGTCTGAACTTAGCCTAATTCACATTTAAAATGTGAATACAATTTCATTTTAGAATTCGAATCTATATTCTATCTATTTTTTTTTTCAACACTGAACTTAGCGCACTCTGGTGGTGCATTTGTAAACTAATTCACGTTCCAATTAACCATAAGCATAATTCGGCATTGTGCGCCACTGAGTCGCATTATGCTCTGTAATTGGAAAACAATGACTTACTGCAAATATTAGCGCATTATATTTCATAACGATTGATTATCACTGAATCAATTTCTCAATCGCTGTTACATTTCCATGAAAATATTTTCAAAGACAATTTGACACAATTATCAATAATTATGTCATATTATATGTGTCAATAGATTAAATTAAACTATATAAAGGTTGTTTTATTTATATTCGTCATAATACTTCGCTATCAAGATGGCGACGGGGGTGGTGTTTTTTTGCGCAGTTATAATTCAGGTATATTTTTAATTTTTATATCACACGTATATAACTGATATCATTACGTAAGTTGATTTGTAAATAACAATTATTATCATCGGAGTTGTTAATCCCAGTTGCATCCAAATATGCAGTTTAGTCTGTAATTTACAATATTACATACATATTAGAAAGTCGTAAAAGGCGACTAATATCAGTGCTAGTTCAATAATAATAAACAACAGGAAGCCGACTATCTACCCACTACTCCTGTCAAAGGCCTGTTACAAATACTTTATATAGGTTTCCACACAATGTTGTACTTCTTCTTCGGTAGCAAATATAATATACAAATTAGGCGAAAAAACTGCCTGAACCAGGTATGTTAATGTGGGACGCATCCGTTACCTCCAGTTTTCTTTGAATGTACTACTTGGCTAACTTGCATAATTTATAACCAGCACTCACGTGTTTGGGAATTTTTTTTCTGCCTTTTGGAGAAGAAGTGTAAGTGTTACCACGAGAGATCGATGCAAAAAGTGTCCTAAATCTCCAATTTGTATATGACTCAACAGTGTTCAGCTTTGAAGTACAAGCTTGGATTTCAACCGGAACAAAAAGTCAATAAGAAGGAAACTGCTGTCCGAATCTTGAACCCTAAACGAAAATCAAGTTAACCGTTATTCAATAGAGTTGAGCTCAAAACTGGGTCTTGAAGATCAGGTCCTTTTTTATTGCTGAGTAACAGCAAGCGGGCTGACAGCTCACTTAATAGTAAGCAGTTAGCGTCGCCTATGGATGTTTGCAACACTAAGGGCACCGCAAACAGGCTGCTGTCCAATAGGGGTACAGGAGCCTGGGTCATTAATGCCGGAACACAACACAAGGTTATTATGTCGGCTTACTTATAAACCAAGGGTGGTTGTCCCTGGGCTTGGGGTCCCACCACGTAAATAGGTTTGTTTTGTCGCCTTTACGACAGGTCGACCCCGGCCGCAGAGGTTAGTATTGTTACTCCGCCCCTGCACGGATAAAACTGATATTAAATCCATCAATTTCTTTCACAGACCATTTCCTGTCAGTGCATTGGCAATCCATATAATGGTTACTCCAGTCCTGGGTTCATAGCAGATTACCCTGCACCTGGTATCATCGGCAACTTCGGACAGGATGTACCTTGCTTTAATCCAGGTTTTGCTAACGAGATCTCATTTCCTGGAACCGGATTTTACAATCCCGGTTTTAGTAACGATATTGGACTTTCAGGACCTTTTGTGAATGGCTTCGGGCCTGATTGTGGACTCTACCCAGAAATAGGTTTTAACGGTCCATTTTCAAATCCTCCGGGTATAGATTATGGCGCCCCGTGCGGGGGTTCTATTGGATCTATTTTTGACATCGGTTGTGGTGGGCCAGGGTATCTTAATAACTTAGCTCCTGAAATTGGTTTTGGTCCAGGCTTCGCTCTAAGTGTACCAGTTCCGTATTCCGGTCCTTGTACTAACTTTGGTTCTAATTTACCCGTAGGTCCGGCATTACCCTTACTACCTCCTCTAACTTATGACGTACCTTTAAGTCTTCCCACTCAGGTTTTACCCCCAATAAGTCCAATATTCGATCCAGCACCGTTCCAAATGCCTCCTACAGGTATGTCTATCTTCTCTGATGATCTAATAATAGAAGGACCGGTGCAAGTCAGCGGTCGTATGCCCTTCATCGGAGCTGTGTCCATGGAGGGGGCATTTACATCAGCCGGTGCTGGTGCTGTATCCTATGGATGTGGAGATGCTGTAGTCGGCGTAATCGAAGGTCCAGCGGTAGCCACAGTGGCGCCCTCTTTCGGTTTTGCTCCAGCTCTGCCAGTTGGTTCATCATACGGGTACCCTGGTCCAGGTTTTAGCTGTGCGAATAGAGTATATTAAAGTTATTTTGTGTTCCAATCGCGATTTCTTTTTAGAAATAAATTGAGCTATTTTTAAGTTGTTGTTTAAATTTTGTGGATATAATTATACAATAATTATTTATTAAAGTATTGCATTATTAAATGTTATTATTAATAATTCCCCAATTTTTTGATTTCCCAACGTGGTCCCTGTCTTGTACCCTTTGGTGTTTTTTTATTGATGTGAGACAGCAAATAGGCTACCAGCTCACTTAATAGTAAACAGTTACCGGTACTTGTGGATGTTTGTGAAATCTATCTCTCCCAAAATCACATATATACTTCTCATCAAAAAAATCGAAACACTACTGTAAGTATTATTCAGGCGGCATTTAAATGAAAAAGAGAATTGATGTCATTAAAAAAATACGCCAATAAATAGTTGCCAGTATAGTCTCCATAATGGTGTACCAGAATTCCAAATTTGAATTTTCGAATTTTCATCCAATAAATGAATGTAGAGGTTGTTTTCAATGTGTATTCCGTCGGAATTTCTGCACTTTATCACTTTTTTTTGCATAAATTATCGTTTCTTTTATATGAGCTCTGAGTTGAGCTGAGCGTTATTGTTAACTAAGCTCTGTGACATCCTACCAAAAAGATCTTTTCCTAAAAAATATGGATACCTCGCTCACAGAAGCCGCCTAAGTTGTGATGTTTGTGGATGCAGGGCATACTCAGAGTATTGTGGCTACACGATTGCATCTAAGCCTCTCTGCTGTCAATAAAGTGTATCAGCGTTGTATTGAGACTAGTAGATTTACTCGCTGTCCAGGATCTGGTAGACATCAAGTTACGTTTGAGCAAGATGACCACTATATTGTGTCAGTTTCTCTAAGAAATCGCCACTTTAAATCTATTCAACTGCAGCGGCGGCTCCGAGAGGTTAGGAAGAAGATTGGCGGAGCGTGGCATGAAAACTCATAAACCAGCTAATGGCCCAACATTGACAGTAGACAGACAAAATTGGCAGGAGGAAGAAGAAGGTGTAGCTACTCCGTATGCTATGACTGTAGCTGCTATAGACGAATTGACTTCAATTCATCTATAGCAGCATACATAGCATACTTATGCTGAGTTAAATTATCTATCCCATTCTATACTAACTTATGACGCTTTACTCTAAAATATTCACTTTGTGGCGTCACCTTAATTTAACGCATTTTGACGGGCAATTTTCCAACACAGAAAAAGAGCTCCTTATACCCTATAATGCATGCATGTGTCCTCTATAATACATGCATGTACACGGACACTATCTAGCCAATGAGGCACCCATAAGAATATCATAATAAGAACAAAACATTCCTTCAAAGTTTTCTCCATCACTAGAGACTACCATCTCTCGTCTTTCTGACTGTAAATTGCAAACTGGTTTTCCAGTATGACAGAGACATGACTTTTCTAGCTATCTATGAATCAAGCCATTCTTTACATGTAATGTTTATAATTGTATATTTATCGTGTCAATACCCTTACAAGCGTTTCACTTTGGACCTTAAGACTCGCTGTTGTACAATATTACAGATATATCAAAAACGTTCTCTGAGGTTATGTTTTCTTGAAAAAAAAGGAGCTAGTTTATTTCGTTTATACAATACAAGCTAACCCTTCAAATGAAACTGATGTAAAGAAAATACCCTTCATTATTGACACTGAATAGTTACCAAAAATACTAATTTATCGCTGCTTTTTTCGACTCCCTATGTAAGGTAGTCTTATTCTTCTTTAATTGTCATCATCAACATTCTAGTTTATAATTCTGTTTTTATAGCTGAACTTCAGCATACCGGATAGCGGCCCACCCTAAAGCAGGTGGTCACCACCGGCTAATGACGTTTGCAACATCAGAGGCATTACCAACGCGCTGCCGGCTTGCAAGAAATTTTATAACGCCTTTTTTGAAAAATCCATATCCTCAGTCGGAAGCTCATTTGAAATCCGGAGAGTACGCAACATGAACGTTTCGAGAATCCTTTCGTACAAGAGAGAAGAATCTCCAGGAAATGTGGATGAACACCCAGCCGATGGCGGACAGTGCGGGTAGAAAGACGAAGAAGGCACCATTCTAAATAGTTCCTCAGAATCATCATCATCATCATCATCTCAGCGATGAATCCCGGTTGCAGCCCAAACTCTCGCTTCGGCGCCCGGGGTCCGCTTTCCGACTTTTTCTTCTCCACTTCGCACGGTCTTCAGCATCCCTGGTAGTGAGACCATTGGCACGCATATCACCCTTTACGACGTCAAGCCAGCACTTTTTGGGTCTACCCCTCCTGCCGGGGCCCGGCGGAAGCGGCATGGCCAGACATTTGTTTCCCACGTAAGCATCCGGTTGCCGTAAAACGTGGCCGTACCATCGGAGCCGACACTCCTGCAATTTATCCGCAATGTCACGGACATGAAGGCTGCCGCGAATGCGGGATTTCCTAACGCGGTCCTTCCGCGTCACTCCACACATCCACCGCAGCATATTCATCTCCGTGACACGCAGTTCTTGCTTGTGTCGCTCTAACACCGGCCACGCTTCACAGCCGTATAAAAGGACAGGCCTAATGATGGTCTTATAAACCTGTCCCTTCAACTTTACCGGCATCTTGGGGTCACAAATGACACCAGTTACCTCACGCCATTTGGCCCACGCGGCAGCAATGCGTGCCTTGACGTCGCAATCGATGTCACCGGATGCATGAAACGCAGATCCTAGGTATTTCACAAGGTCCGTGCGCTCGACCGTGTTGCCGTCTATGCCGTCTAAATAGTTCCTCAGAATACTCCCAGTTTACGAAATATCTGCTTTGTAGCCCAGAGTATGCTTTCTGATATCCTTAGTTTCCGGGCTCTGCGCCCTTACGGAGAGGGATGTGTGGAGGTTCGGTTCTTCCAATAATAAACAAACATTTAACTATCAAATTATGCACCGGCGCAGCACAATAATTATACGTAGCCAACATTCTAGTTTATTGTTTCTATTAGTTTCATAATTATATTTATTTTGAAAAGTTCATTTATATATAATTATGTTCAAATTATTAATTTTATATATATCTAGGATATTTATTTATTACTAAATATTTTTTTTAACATTTATATTTATATTCCTATATTTATACTGAGATAAGGAAACGTTGTGGTCTGAAAAAGATGTAGTGACAAAAATTGAGAAAGGTATGCTGAGATGGTTTGGCCATGTCGAGAGAATGAATGAAGAACGATTGACGAAAAAAGTGTACAAGGCGAGTGTGAATGAAAGTGTTGGAAGGGGTAGACCTAGGCGGACGTTTCGAGACCAAATTAGGGACGTCTTAAAAAAGGCCAGGTTTAGTGTACCCTAAACCGAAGAGCATGTATGAAGGGAATAATGAAAGGGGACGAAGCGAAACAAGTATGTAAGGATCGTAGCAAGTGGAAAGAAGTGGTCTCTGCCTACCCCTACGGGAAAGAGGCGTGATTATATGTATGTATGTATGTATCTTTCCCCAGACATTTTATTCAAATTCCGTACGTGAGTACGGTTGCCTGGAAGAGATCGCTGTAAGCGATAAGGCCCCCGATTTTTCACCGTCAATTTATAAAATATTTATGCTGTAATTTGTAATTTTGTTGACAAATAACTTTTATGTCCAAATAATTTAAAAATTATTAGTTTTATGTGCTGTAACAAATATTTACTTTGTTTGGACTTTACCGCTCTTAAGATGGCTATTGAGTGTCAACTATAGTTGTCAGGTATACCTGACACTTTTCCTAATAAAAAATGTTTTCCTTAATTAGTGTTTCCACGGACTGCCCGTTGACCCTCGAACCCCGAACACCTTGTATCAGAGATATCCTATAACAAGGAGCATGAGCTTGCAGGCGAGTTCAATTTAGGTCCGTCTTGGGTGTCATGGGCAGCTTGAAGGAGAGATTTACAACAGTTTGGTTCTCATCTTTCGCTGTGGAGTTTGGTGGAACATATGATACATGATGATGATAATGACATATGACGAAGGCGATCGTCGAGCTGCGAGCGTGTCGTGCGATAGAAGAGGAAACATCGTGAAAGGGAGAACTACAGTAGTTACCAGCTTAAGCTAGTGAAGTTAAGAGCTTGAAGACAACTGTGCTAAAGGATGTCTCCAGTCAAATTTCAGACTTGCCTAACAAAGTTTAAGGTAGACCATAGATACATTAAGAATCAGCTGAATCCTTTAAACTCCATATTGTGTTAATATCCAGGTATTTATTCAGTTTCATCCGTGCAGGGGCGGAGCAACTGACCCCTGCGGCCCCTTAGGCCGGCCTGACGTATATGACCAAAGAACTTCAAGCGCCAGCATTCGTAGGCGACGATAACTGCTTAATATTAAGTAGGCCGTAAGCCTCTCTGCTATCCCACACGAATAAAAAAAATGATTTATCCCATCCATAATATAAATTAACTTATTGCTGTACACTTATATGATTATTATGAACTTTAGATACGTGCCAATTGTACAAGGTTCTATTTCTGTCAATTGTAAATATAACGTGACTAAAATAAGGCTTCGAGCAGACTAAATACGTGAGAAAATGATGTAATTAATACATTACTACTAATTGTGAGCTAAGATGTTTTTTTACAATATGCTGATATTAATTTATTTATGTTTATGAAATGATCATGCGTATTTTCATTAGGTACCTTTAATAGGCTGCTGAAAGAACACTAGTTATCATCGCAAAATTAGTAGATATAATTTGTGATATATGTATGCTGTGTAAATATATATATATATATATATATATATATATATATATATATATATATATATATATATATATATATATATATATATATATATATATATATATATATATATATATATATATGTATAATATTAATTAGATGTTGAAAGTCTGGATGGTCTGAATAAATCAACCAAATTAGTTTCTCTGTAAATGAGAGACTTATATTATTATTTATATTAATATTTACAATGCATATTCATACATATAAAAGTTACACGTTACCTGTAAATGAGAAACGACAATTAAAGTTAACTATTCGTCTCTCTTTCACAACTCTTGCTTTTATATTTATTAGATTATTATATCTCAGAAATCAAATATTTGTAACGTAAATTATTTTTTTGTACGCGAATGTCATGTGTCATACTTCTATGACACATGACAGTGCACAGTCTTCAGTGAGTATCAATAAGCGCGTTAAATCTAAAGAGATTATATACAAGTTGTGTGCATTCAATACCGGCGGATTATTTTTATTTGATCTTCCTTTATTTTGGTATTGGGGAAAACCCTCTCTTGACGGGTTCTTCTGGCCCGGGGGACTGAGGGATATGTAGGGCTCCGAGAAAAATGTTAGGCCACTGACTACCTATTAAAAAACTTATCTCCTATGCCTGGGCCCACGTATATATGGTCGGCCGATCTCTTGTCGACTTTCTTCACGTCACAAGCGTAAAAGAAAATATATTACACGGTTTCTTTTTTATAGCTAGAGTTTTTTTACAATTTGCTGTACATCGAAAAAAAATTATAACGCCTTTTACCTTTTGGGTGTCTGAAAGTCAGCAGTCAGTATTGTAAAAAACAACAAAAATATAATAAATGAACAGAAATAAATACTGTGACAATTTATACAGCGCCATCTAGTCCTAAGTAGCAGAGCTTGTGTTATGGGTACTAAACAACTGATATACTATTTAAATTCTTTTATTTGGTAATTAAATACATATTATACACAATGCGGACGAGGGACGGGAATCAAGTGACCTTTGCAGACGTTTTAAGCTTGGTTTCTTATTGCTAATCAAGAAAAAGAAGACAAGAAAGAATCAATATCCTTCGACGCAAAAGGCACTTTAATGTGCCCTGTGGCTTTACTCAACAAATACATTAGTGGGCTTTGAGATCATAAATGTAAGGTTTTGATGCAAATTGCAAATAAAAATACAATTTAAAATATTAATATTTATTTATTGTATAAAATTAAAAATAATGACTAACTAATAAACACCACAAGATCTACCATTATATGGCAAAGGAATTCCTGGGTATGCAGGTCCACCTTGACCTACAGGGCCCACCGGACCTGCGGGTCCGACCGAACCAACAGATCCTCCGTAATAAGGAGCTGGCCCATTGATTGGCCCTTCACTGATGATACCAATTTCGCCATTTCCGCATCCATAGGAGACAGCACCGAAGCCAGATGATGGAAAGGCTCCTTCCATGCCCACAGTGCCCAAAAACGGTAGGTTTCCTGCCACAGCTAACGCGCCCTCTATAGCATTTTCTGATGATATACTTATTCCCGTGGGGGCGATGGGAGATGAGCTGGTCACGGAGAAACCACCACCATTAGAAGGAGTGAAGCCGCCATATGAGCCAGGATATCCATAATTTGAAGGTCCATACATGCCCCAGTTACCAAAATCCTGCCCTATCAAAGGGTCGAAGAGCCCGAACGAAAAGTCGTTGATGCATTGTGACGATGCGACCTAAAATTTAAATAGTTATATACTGCGAATATTTATACAGCGCCATCTATTCTTAAGTAATTTTTATGTTACGGGTGCTTAACTGATATACCATAATACAATCGTTTTTCTGTACTAGATGGCGCTTTTATTAGAAAAATCAATTAATTATAGTATATTTATTTATCTCTACTGGCCTTACAATGCCATGTCTTCATCAATCTGGCGATGATGAAAAATATCGTGTACCACAGAGAGATCAAATGCTCATTTTATGGCAATTAAAATATTTAATGATTCATTGAACTTCCAGCAAGTTTTGAAGAATTGCCCATTGGATTATTTAAAAGAAAAATGCATGACTGGCTGTTAAGCAATTGTTTTTACTCAATTAATGAATTTTTTGATTATAAGAAAAATTGAAAATTTTTGTAATTTTTGATTATTGTAATTTTAATATTAATATATAACAAATTTAAGAATAAAATAATGTAGTGTATAGATTAATATCTATTGAAAATGACAATATTTATTATTTTCAATTATATATGTTACATGCAGACATTTTAATATGTATATAGATTAATAATAACGATTGTACATTTTGTTATACCAAGTACATTACAAATAAATTTGTTTTGATTTGATCATCCGGTTGTGTACAATTATACTGTCTGTTCTAGACAAACTCTAGTCCAGCTGTAGGATATTAAGGACATATTGAAAACAAATTTAATACATGACAGAGCTGGCTAATTTGCAAGTAGTCTAAATGGCCGTGTCTGTCTGATCGACCCATGGAAGACAAAATAAATAAATAATGAGTATATCTCCCTAGTACACATCTTAACAAATTAATTTTAATCTTAAATTGCATTTCCCCCTTTTCTTTGTTTTGTTGATGAGGTGGAAATGTTTTATTTACACCCCCCTCTTGGAGACTCGCGGTTAAGTGTGGGATACCGTGAAATGTGACTGTACGCCCCCACAATAAGGAAGCGCACGTCGCTGGTATTCCCACTAAAATCACCCCATTATATTCCTTAAGACTCAGGTAAAGGGATAATTCGCGTACGCTTCCAGGGCGGGAGCAATTGCTAAAATTAAAGCAGAGGGAGATTCACACTGAAGGGTTGATGGAGTTCGTAGTCCATCCCTCTCAACAGAATTTTAGTAAATATATAAAAGTGCTTGTTGTTTTGACGTAAAAGTGAGTGTAAAAGAGTGTTTCACGTGAGAGTATGATAGTTAATAAATACTTATACATATATAATTCTTCTGTGCGTGTGACTAAACTCCTAAACGGCTGGATTGATTTTGTTGAAATTTTTTATGGGTGTTCAAGTGGATTTGAGTTTTTTTTATTATGGCAGAACACCGTTTGTGACATTAGCTAGTAATTGTATAATAAAGTTTGTTCTAGTCGGGATTTTTGTGTCCGTTAATTACATATTTATGAAAAAGATCTGCATTATGAATTTTCAACTATAGCAGGTGACTAAAAATATAATTATAAAAGTTAAAATTACCTGTACTAAAAGAAGAGAACTGCAAATAACCAAAAGTCTTGCCGCCATTTTGGATTTGTTGCTTTCAATGTTGATTTGTTTCTGATTGTGATTTGATTATATCAGGTTTTTATATTATAATATTGAGGTATGTTTTGTAAAAGGAAACGTATTAATTATGTAAGTTGTTCTAATAAACTGATTGTTTCAATTATTCGCTGATAATTATTTATCAATTTTGTGCAAGTATTTTAAAGTTGCGTTTCTATTGAAATTATTGTGTGTGAAATAGTGTTAGATTCAAGTTTAATTAGCCGATCCCGGCCGAAGAAAGAATAGGGCCACCCCAAATCATCCCAAGGGAATCGTAAAAGGCGACTGATAGCTTACTCCTTCTGCCAGCTTGCATGCGGCGAGGGAAGGACACCTCTAGGTTTCCCTTTAGAGGTTTCGAGATCGGACGGCTGACGCTCCCGTAAAAACCAAAACCAGCCAAACAAAATGGTCGTAATAAGAAAGGGTATTATCACGGATAGGGCGTCGCCGCAAAACGACGCGCAGGAACTTCGCCCGACTCCTGTGATAAGTGGCCTAGGGCTGCCGTACCGTGGGCGAGCACGGCTAAAGACATTAGCCCCATCCAAAAGGAAACTCCGCTTCGCAACTTGGAATATTGGCATGCTGACTGGACGCGCGAGAGAGTTGGCCGATGTACTCTCCAGGCGGAGAGTGGCCGTGACGTTCCTGCTGGAGACTCGGTGGAAGGCCAGCAGATCCCGGTTCAGTGGGAATGGCTGCAAGCTGATCTACACAGGTGCACCTGGTGGGGAAAATGGGGTCGCCATAGTGCTCTCGGAGAAGCTTCAGGACGACATTTTGGAGGTGAAGCGCTGTAGCGATCGGCTTATGGTTGTGAGGGTGCTTCTCGGTGGGGTAGTCAGCCACTTGATAAGCCCCTACGCGCCACAGGCCGGTTGTAACGACGCCGACAAGATAGCGTTTTGGAATCTACTCGGAGAAGTGCTTCGTGGGATTCCATTGTCACATGGGATCGTTTTGGGTGGTGATCTAAACGGTCATGTGGGTGATGAATGTGGGGAATTTGAGCGTGTTCACGGTGGATTTGGGTACGATAGCCGCAACGCAGAAGGGGAGGACATCCTCAACACGTGTGCATCTGCCGACCTTGCCATCGTGAACACGTATTTCAAAAAGATACCCGAGCATCTCATCACCTACAAGAGCGGGAGGAATGCTACCCAAATCGACTTCCTACTCACTAGCAGACACTACATCAGCAAAGTAGCCAATTGCAGGGTCATACCCGGTGCGAGTCTCACTGCACAACACTGTCTTCTTGTCATGTACCTCTGTGTGAAGCCCAAACACAAACGTGTCGAGCGCCTTCAGCGCCGAGTGGTGGCTGCTTGATGAAGTCAAGTCCCAGGAGTTCGCCTCTGCCATCGGCGACAAGTACGCTGGTTGTGAAGGCGAGCCAGTTCAAGCTTACTGGGACAGGATTCAGGCGGCTATTCTTGGGTCGGCGAGGAGGGTGCTTGGTGTGTCTAAGGGCGGTCTCAAATGTAACAGGGAGACATGGTGGTAGAACGACACAGTCCAGAGGAGAGAGATGCTGCGGAGGATGTGTGGAGTGACGCGGAAGGACTGCGTTAAGAACTCCCGCATTCGCGGCAGTCTTCATGTCCGTGACATTGCGGATAAATTGTAGGAGTGTCGGCTCCGTTGGTACGACCATGTTTTACAGGAACCGGATGCTTACGTGGGTAACAAATGTTTGGCCATGCCGCCTCCGCCGGGACCCGGCAGGAGGGGTAGACCCAAAAAGTGCTGGCTTGAGGCCGTAAAGGGTGATATGCGTGTGGGCTTACTACCAGGGATGCTGAAGACCATGTGAAGTGTAGTAGAAAAAGTCGGAAAGCGGACCCCGGGCACCGAAACGGAAGTTTAGGTTGCAACCGGGATACAATGCTGATGATGATGATGGTGAGATTCAAATTTAATGTAAATAGTACATTTTGGTATTAACATTTCTCAAATATATAATGTCATTTTTAAATAACCTAAATGTGGGATTTCTTAACATAAACTAAGCTGAAGTTTGTAAATGTTTAAAAACGCAATAACCAAAATGATAAAAAACACTTATAGAAATAATATAATAATGAATACCTAAATTAATTTTATGTTTATATTTTTAATTTAATGTTATGATGTCATAATTTTGGTATAGATATCAACAAGCGGAATAGTTTCCATTTCTATTATAAATACAGACATTAAAAAAATCTAAGTAACATGTACTAATTTAAATTTTAGGATGGTGGATGAGCCGCTGTATGGATAAACTTCCTGAATGCACCTGAGCCTTTCAGTATTTCCGGGTCGACGGTACATTCGCACCCTTCTTGTATCAGGCCTAAACCCTAATCGTGACTCATCGGAAAACATAATTTTATCCCATTGTTCCTGGGTCCATGTTCAGCGTTCTCTACACCATTCATTTCGACGAGCGCGATTCCCGTGACGTATCGGTGGGCACCTAATTGGGCGTCGAGCTCGTAGGCCGTACTCATGCAGTCGATTTCGCACAGTTTGGGGACTTACATCAACACCACTTGAATTTTGTAGCCTCAAACTTGTCTCTCGAGCGGTTAACATCGGCTGGCGTCTTGCAGTCAGTTGTATGTACCGGTCTTGCCGAGTGGTTGTACTGCTTTTACGGCCTGGATGCTGTTCAGCGGGTTCCCTTGTATTATTGTAGCGCTGCCAAAGACGAGAAATAACACTTCTATGAATGCGAAAATGCCGAGATACCTGAGATTGATTACTTCCCGCTTGCAACATCCCTACAGCTCTTTGCATTTCATTTGCCGTCATATGACGTCGCTCCATGACGTAAAGAATATCTAACAATTCAATTTTGTCGCTAACTTTATTTAAATAGTTGGTAAAATTATAAAATCAAGACTAAACGTAGCAATAAAAACGCACTTAAATTCAAACAAATTCCTTTTCATTTTATGAAAAGAAAACATAATCGAAATTTTTTTTTACAACCAGCCAGGATGGCATCAATAACAAAAAAGTTTACATACCTACGCACTTTGAGTGAGTAAAGACTTAGAAATTAATTAGTATAAATGGTAAATTTGTAATATCATGCATGTTGCTTAGACTTTTTTGATATGTATGTAAATGAAGAGCAGCTTCACCCTTCATTTAAATTTGAATATTTTGGAAGATAATTAATGTTAGTTATTGACAAGTAATGGCAGGAGTTGACAGGTGTCTCCCACACCTGTCAACGGGATAGGGAAACTAGCAACAGAAGAATATAAAAGACGGTAAAATACTAAAAAACGGACAATGTAAGAAATATAATTAATAAGTGAAAGTGAAATATATTTGTGGTGATTAACCTTCATGTTAGTTTTATTTTCTAACTTTTATAATAGTGTTGTTCTAGAACAACGATGAGATAAGCCGTGTGAAAAACAGAGTAAATGCAGGAATAATTTACGACCCACGAGTAAAGTTTATAAGCCCGTAATGAAACCTGTCATATCATATGGATTGGAATGTTGAGCTATGAAAGTAAAGGATGATAAGTAATTAAGTTATAAGCTACCGAGATACGAATGTTCAGATGGATTAGCGGAGTCACAAAATGGATAAAATTAGAAATTAATTTATCAGACTGAGAAGCTGAAAAGTAATAGATTAGTGTTGTATGACCATATAATGCAAAAAGAGAAATGTCACGTAACAAGGAAAATACTAGACATGAGACTAATCAGATGCAAAAGTACTCGTAGATAGTATGTAGACCAAAAAAAAAAGATTGTTTAAAAGATTTTGTAGTAAAAAAGTGTGAATGCTGAGATTACGACTAATAGATATTGCAAGGAGAGAACATGTTGTGCAGACCCCACGCAGCTTGGGATAAGCGCATCTTGGATGCACGGCCGTCGCCTCCTTTTGCGAGGCAGTAATGTCCACAAAGGAGGCGGCGGAGCGGGAGCGGGAGTCCACCACCACACTTCTCTCCCGCCAACGCAGGCCACGTCGTCGGCGCCGGAGGGCAAGCAACGACCTCCGGCCGCCATAGAAAGCGGTCGCGGGCGGCCTCTCGAGGTAGTATCCGCCCCCCGCACTATTGCCGCGAGGAGAGAGCCGCATGCTGTTCCGCGGCTCCCCTCAACTCCTTGCGTCAACAAAGGAGAGCGCCGGGGGGACGAAACCCTGACCTCCTGGCATCAACACTTTAGAAAAGGCCCGCCTTGAAACAAAGGGCGGGCCGGCGCCGGCCTGGGCCACGAGATCTACAGGCCACAGCGGGGTTTTTTAGTGGGTAGTCGGATGGTTGAACATCTATCCCGGAGTAGTGTTGGACATGACACGATTATAAAATGAGTTTGTAAGAGTAACATGACATTTTGAAATAAAGTATTACAATGTACCACTTCAAATGAGGCGAGACATTTTGTACTGTGACAGTACATTTGTACTGCAGCATTACATTTGTACTGTGGCAGTACATTTGTACTGCAGCATGACATTTGAGCCGCAGCATGACATTTGAACCGTAGTATTACATTTGTACCGCAACAGTACATTTGAAGCGATGGCCGTTATTCCCTCGGTTGTACCGTTTTTCACAATTTGTACCTATGTACTACAGAGTGTAAAATATACATTATATTTAAAATATAAATAATACATACAAAATATTTTAATTAATTATTTTAAAAATTAATGTAAAATATAAATAATACTATAATAATACTGCCGCTTTGCTATTGATTATTACCTTTAACCTTTGTAACTAAATTAAACTAAATAATATACATAAGATAATATTCAACTATAATAACTAAAGGATTGGAATTTATTAAATAAATGCAAAATTACAGATATTTTAAATTGTCTAGAAACATAACGTCGATTACAAAAACAAAATATTTATGTGTGCAACTGTAGTACGTATCAAATAAAACTTTTAGTTCGAAAATGTTCGTTAAAAATCGGGCGCGATCGGCCTCGGTCATCTCATTTACGTGTAGAAGCTAGCAGTCGTCCTTGTGACATGTCATGTTGTCCCTCTTTGTCATGTGAATGTCCGTGGACGCGTTATTGTACTATTGTAAGAGCAAAGCCTCGTTCCGTCCTCCCTTTTACAATGAGTAGTATCGCGTCAAAATTTTTGAGCCGGTTCATTTTTAAATATTGTACCGACTCATGACAAATAGACGTTGTACGGGACATTTGACGCGGCTCGTGAATGTCATACTCAACACTATCCCGGAGTCCCACATATCCCTCGGTCCTCCCGGGCCGGAGGAACCCGTCAAGAGAGGGTTTTTCCCCGAGACAAAAAAAAAAGCTTGGGATAAGCGCAGGAAAAAGAAGAAAGATAGTGTTAAGGGGTCGTCTCAGAGCAAACTAACCAAAGTCAATCCTCTAAAAAAGATTAGGTGATAGAAGTTTTAGTAGGTATGACATCTCGACCATTTTTAATATTGTTACTAAAGTAGTTGGAGTTGGATACCACATGCCCGTCGGCTTCACTTCCTTATCACGTAGCGTTGATAAGGTGTAGTTGTCTCGAGCAAAAATGTATTGAGCAATCGACGCTATTTGCCCTATAAAAACTAAACATTTTATATATTTTCATGATATGATAACCTGCGTGGTATAATGGTTTTCGTAAATAGACTGCGGGGGTGCCGAGTCTGTATGTATAACATAAGCCCTATGCAGATTATTTCGATACTAGATTGTGCTGTTTGTATATTATATGTCTCCTATTACTTAATAAATCTACAAATCAAATTTTAATTGTTAATTTTTGATTAATCAGTAATTTAATAGTCTCTTCTCTTTCGTTGCGCTCTTGTCAGAGCGGTCGTGGTCATCATTTTTCAGTCACACGCCTGACAATCCGTCTCCATTCCTCCCGGACAGCTGCTTTTCGGGAGCACACGTGTACTGGGACGTCCACTGCAGCCTTTACTTGGTCCGTCTACTTTCCCTTGGACAACCAGACGTTGGATGGAGACATCGTCACGCCTAGTCACGTGACCAAAGAAAGTGAGAATTCGAGTGAGAATTTAATAGTAGGTCAACATAATTTTATTAAACTATTACAATTTAGTATACAAAAATCTTCTAAAACACATTTTTCTGCATACACACACACACATAAAATTAAATAAATTTAAAGTGTTTGTATTACTTTTTTTATTTCTTTTACTTTTACTGTTTTTTTTATTTGTTCTCTCTGTTGTTTAAGTCAATATACTTCTCAAATAGCTTTGTTATAAAACACAGTGCGTGCAAAGCGGAAGGTTAAATTTTAACCAAACACTTGGATGATGATGACATCATTTTACATCATGCCATTCAGGTTAACATGACCTTTTTACTATTGTCAGTATGATGGTTTTATAGGAAACGTATTTTAAAGACAGTCCCTGCACTAGGACATATCTTGTATCGCATGGGTTTTACACAAATATAAAAATGACAGAAATACACACCTAAAAAAAACTATTTTCATTATTCAAATATTTTGCCTTCTTTGGGACACACACAGACCGAACTAGTCCATAGGTTCTGAAATAGTCGAGCTGTTAAATATTATAAATGACAATATTTTCTACCACTATTGTAAAAACACTACAATTTTATAATAATATTAATATTGTAATTGAATTACTGGACTATTTCATATGAAAGGATATTCAAATTATAATACGTGAATAATTAATGGTATTTTAAAAAGGTTATTGTTTTATAAGTACGATATAACTTAATCTACTTATTAATAATTACATTCAGATTAAATCTATACAAATAATTAAAAAATATTTAATATGAAATATACAGGGTGACTTTGACAAACCCGTCCAAATTTTATACGCACTAAACATCATTTAAGGAACCCATTTTTGCAAAAAAAATTGTATATTGAATTTTCACCATAAAATATTTTATATAGGATCATTAATTCAATCGTACAGAATAATCATATGGTGCAAACAGCGTCGTTAACCTGTTATTACCTGTCTCTGTCACACCCGCGTAAATGAGTAGTGCGTATTCGCTCGCCCGGTTCAATGCCGCCGTCCTCGGCTTTTTACTAGGTCAGATGGAGAGGTCATTGCACTCTCGCGCCGTATTACGTAAATTGCGAGTTCTTTGAATGACTTTGTGATGCTGATTACTCAACATTTTTGTACTATGTGATACAAAACTAAAATACATGTTTCTCATAACTTTTACTAAAGATTCTTCTGTGTGAATTTGGACGGGTTTGTCAAAGTCACCCTGTATACTAGAACAATGAACCTAAAACTAAAAACCTTAAAAAATATAATAAAATAACTAAAATATATTATTAAAGTCCCTTTAAGCAAGGTCCCGAAGATACTGGCAGCGTTCCCCCTTTGGATAGCTAGACTATTTCTTAATGTCCAAGGTAGCTGCCAGCTCTTCGGTCTCCTGTGACGTCGACTAACCTCTTTGCTATTTCCTTAAAAAGCCTTATAGCGCTAGGACCCCATGGACCAAGAGTCTCGACACCGAATGGGACAAAATCGTATTCGGAGCCTAGATCTCTGTATTTGTATGCTTTAGCTTTTTCAACCGCTTCACAAGCCGCACCAGCTCTGTTGTTGGTTCCATGTAGATGGGAAGAGGCCAGCGTGTCTGAACAGGTTGCATCCCATACCAGCACCTGGCCCATCTTCCATGGAATTAAACTCGTACCGTCCGGTCTCTTGCCATCATCATCTTATTCTACTTGTGCAAAAAATTACATATGTAAAATTTGTTTTAAAGAAACATATAGAATACCCGCTACGCTTGTTCAAGGCGAATTGGCTTTGCACATACCGGTGATCTTGGTATGCATCCACGAAGTTTACTTCACCGTCAATACGTGGCAATTATTCTATAATATCGTCATTAATCGAGAAAATACTGTTTAAATGACTTGAACCACTAAACTACAAGGTACTTAACTAGCTTTTTAAATAATAATCTTTAAACGTAGGTACTTTTAGAGGTTTTTTATTGCGGAGGAACAACAGACAGGCTGACGGCCCACTTAATAATGAGCAGTTACCGTCGTCTATGACTGTTTGCGACGCTAGAGGCACTGCGAACACAAGGTTGGCGGCATATTTGTACACCAGGGGTGGTCGCCATCGGGCTTCTAGCCCTACCACATAGCTAGGTCGTTTTGTCGCCTTTTACGACCGGCTGGCCCTGGCCGTAGGGGTTGTTCTTAATGCTCAATATAGTGCTTTGCTTATATAATAGATAGCAAAAGACCGAATATGGACAATATAAAAACTGAATATCCTTGTGTAATGCATTGATTTAGGCTATTTGCTCAAGTAACTTATTAGTTACTTTTATTAAGTGGCTCGCTGGGCAGGAAGCATATGTATGTTCATATCGCTCCGCTCAGGTATATGGTAGTAGAAAAACACTAGGATAGTTTTAGTTTGTGTGCGAATGACGTGGGTCCTATTGTCTACTGTGGGGCCAAACGGGCCCTATTGCATGGCCCCCGCTGTTCTCCTATCGCCTACGCCCGGGCCCACGGATATATGGCCTGCCGATCTCGTGGCCCGGGCCGGCGCCGGCCCGCCCTTTGTCTTGAGGCGGGCCCCTTCTAAAGTGTTGGCGCCAAGGGGTCAGGGTTTCGTCCCCCCGGCGCTCTCCTAACAACTCGGAGTTGAGGGGGGCCGCGGAACAGCACGCAGCCCTCACCCTCGCGGCAATAGTGCGGGCGGCGGGTCCTCCCCCGAGGGGCCGCCCGCGGCCGCTTTTTACGGCGGCCGGAGGTCATTACTGGCCCTCCGGCGCCGCCGGCGTGGCCTGCGTTGGCGGGAGGGGAGTGTCGTGGTCGACTCCCGCTCCCGCTCCGCCGCCTCCTTTGCGGACATGACTGCCTCGCAGAAGGAGGCGACGGCCGTCCATCCAGGATCGCCCCCGACCATGGACAGAACCAGGGCCGGGAGCGACAGGTCCACGCCGATTTGGGCGACGAGGGCGCGGCGCTCCTCGCGCCACGCAGGGCACACGGCGACAGTGTGGTTCACCGTGTCCTCCTCGTCGCCCGCGCCACAGTGGTGGCACCCTGACGTCATCTCCCGCCCTATGCGACACAGGTACCTCCCGAAGCAACCGTGCCCCGAGAGGACCTGCGTCAGGCGGAAGGTCAGGGCGCCGTGGCCTATTGCATGGCCCACACTAACCCGCCACAAGCCCCCAAGCGGTGGGGTGTGTATCAAGCATTACTGTCTCATCAACAAAAAGGTTATCTAATATGTACATTTTGTTATGCGTACCTGAACCTGAAAATAGATGGGAACTAGGACAGAAGTAGACCTAAAAACGATGTAAAGAATGCATGATATGAGGGTTTGTGAAATGACAGATGAAGAATGCCAGGATGTACTTAGCATATCGTTGAGTTTTAGGACAGCCTGTATAGACATAGAGGTAAAAAGATAGCATGCAAAAGTTAAGCTAAGCAAGGTAAGTTACATGTTGAAGTGAAGTTTTCATTCTTAAAAAAATGTTTTCTAATGAAACAAGAAGATCGGTTGCTAAATCGTCATTTATTCAATTGTGGTCGGTAATAAAGTCGCTGTTCCTCACTCAGTAGTTGCCGCATCCGCATCCGCAGCCGCAGCCGCAGGAGCCGGCGATAGAGACGCCACCAGCAGCGCAGGCGGTACCACCGAAACCAACAGCACCGATGATGGGCACGTGACCAGCAACAGCGGTGGTACCAGCCACGGGGAGCTCACCAACAACACCTACGTTGCCGACACCAGTGCCTCCGTAGCCACCACCATAGCCGATGCCGCGGCCGTAGCCAAGTCCGTCGTAGCCGAGACCGCCGTAACCACCGAGACCGCCGTAGCCACCGAGTCCATAACCGACACGGCCACAACCGCAACCAACAGGGGCACCGCACTGACCGAAGACGTTCTGTAATAAGAACAAAAATAAATTGACAAAAAAGAAAGAATAAAATATGTTTATTTTAGAACAATACACATATACAATAATTTACAAAAAAATTACAACAAATAAAAATAAACAAAACTTGAATACAAAAATATGTAATTAAATAAAAGAAGCGTATGTCCTAATCTTTGTATAATTTAGTTCTATCTTTGTTTATATACGATAATATAAAAAAAATATTTCTTCATTTGCTAAGTTGTTCTGGATCCAATAAATTACTAAATATAAATATCTAAAACATTTACTAATATAAATGTCTTTTATAAGTGCGTGATATATTTTCTATTCAAGGGAAACCAAGATTATTAAAAAAACATCGCATTGTTATGCGATAAACATGCAACATGCTTAAATATTAAATTAATTATTTTCTACGTGATAGGGCCTCAAGCTCGTCTAGATGGCGACCACCTTTGGTCATAAGTATGCCGCCATAATAACCTTGTGTTGTATTCCGGTAGTGACCTAAGTTCCTGTACCCCTAGGGGACAGCAGCATGTTCGCAATAGCGTTGCAAACAGCTATAGGTGACGGTAACTGCTAATACTAGATAAGACGGTAGCTACATTTATACTCGTAAATATCAATAAATAAGATAGCAGCTGTTACATATTTTTCTACTGTCTCATCATGAATTATTATCTACCCTTATGCTTGTCTCCTCTTGCTTGCTATCTTCTTCGCATGGTGTTGATATCTCTAGTGAGTTCCTAAACCCAAAAAGTGGAACTTTCTGAGTTTACAGAAAAAATATTTTTTTTTCGTTTAATTTTTTTATTTTGTTTTAGAGAAATTAGAAAATAACTTTTACGGGATTTCAGTGGGGTGTCTGTTATCTGTAAAAATGACGAGACAGAGAGAGTGAGAGAGAACCTAACATCAGTCCCATCCGCTTAAGAGGTAAAATCAATTTGATCCCAGAAAACCTGTGGGATTCCTTATCGTCTTAACTCTGATTCGTTAGTAAAACAAATACGACTACTTACGCCAGAATGAAAACTTCGATTTTTATAAATTAAATATGGACTTACCTGTACCAAGCAAGCTTGGATGCAGAGGAGGAGAAAAGCGAAGGTAGACATGTTTCTTTATTAATCAACAGAAGCTGAATGTATATTTTAATACTAACTCATTATTTATAGTCCCCATTATCAATGGAGAAATTTAATATTATCAAAATATTACAAAACCTGGCCTACTGGCAACGTGACCTATATTGAATGTTACAATAAATGTTTTGTAATATACGATATGTTTAGTATAAAAACATTGTTTGAATTTCAAGAAACCATTCTCGAGACTCTCGGATATCTCCTACAATGGCTAAAGTACTTCTTGCTCTTTGCGCCTCCGTCCTTCTGGCCCAGGTATATTTAATCATAAAAACACACGATATTTAAAAATAATTATAATGTAGTTTATTGCTTGTAAAATGTAAATCGATTGTAAGTAAAGATTTCACTTTGATATACAAGCTTCATATTCTGATATTACCATCGACCGCCAAATATAGCTCATTCCAAAAATAAAAAAAAATTCAAATCACTCTTCGCACTGTATATTTCATCGGGATGTGCAAATACCACTCTTGTGGAAGAAAAGTTAGCTTTAATTTATTTAATAATAATATAGAGACGGATCTGTCTGTACCTGATCTATGTAAACCAGTATTTTTACACGTACAAAGGGCGCCTATAGCAAGACTACTTCGTATAAGTGTTCATTTTCAACAACATATTTATATGGCCTACAAATAGTTTGTGTTAATGTGTTTTGTTTTTAAAAAAACTATGCGATACCGATATTATATGAATAATTTTAATTTTTTTTTGCTGTTTAAACAAGAGCTAGTAGTTAAATCAACGTTTCTTTATATCAAAACACTGATCTTATTTATTTGAATAAGTAAGATCAGATAAATACAAGTTTATATAAAGTAAATATATCTTAATAATATTGTTTAAATTAGTAACAAATATTGCAGTTATGTTAGGACTAAAATACTTATTTTTACAATTTTAGCATAAATAAATGCTGAAATATGTTACTGCTCATATGAGACATATAGTTATGTGAATACTTTTTGTGTTTCAGTCCGCTGTCGGCCAATGCTGGGGTCGTGGCCTCGCCGCCCCCTGCGGTGCTGGACTCGGCTACGGTGGCTGCGGCGCTGCTGACATTGCTGCCGCTAGCTCTCTGAACGCCGCCTGGGGTGGCGGTCTTGGAGTTGCTACCGGCTCCTGCGCTCCTGCCTCCGGCCTTAATGTCGCTTCTGAGAACGTGTACGAGGGCACCCTCGCTGTTGGTGGTAACTTGCCTTTCCTCGGAACCGTCGCCCTTGAGGGAGTCTTCCCCACCGCTGGAGCCGGTGCTGTCTCCTACGGTTGCGGCGATGGTGCTCTTGGCATCACCGCTGAGGGTGCTGGACTCGGTGGTCTTGGCTACAACGGTGTTGGCTTCGGTGGTCTCGGTTACAACGGTCTCGGTTACAACGGTCTCGGTTACAGAGGCTACGGAGGCCGCCATGGAGGCTGCGGCTGCGGCTGGGCTTACTAAGAAGCTATTTTACGACAACTTGATCCCATCACCCAATAAAGAATTGAACGCAAATTTTGTTTTTATATTGAAATTTCGATCACAAATAAGAATAGGCAGCAGTCTACACAATTGGTGAATTGTGTCGTTAAAGGCTACAAACGGAATACTTCTTTTCGTAGTTGGTTGTCATCTATTGGGCGTACATCCCCGTTTCTTGTTGTTGTATGAAACGGTTTTCATGAACATTTATATTGCTTACTATTTGTTATGTTAAATGAAACAGCGGAGCACGGGACAACAACTGATTTTATGCCCCCTTAAAAAGAAAAAAATTACATACTATATATTACATATAAAAATAATTACTACCTGCCTTACTCACATATATCGAAAAGAAAAAAAAACAAAAGAGAATTAGATTACAAGCTAGTAGAATACAAGAATATCACGTTCATATTTTAAACATTAAGTTTCTTACATACTAAACAAGTATAACTAATGTAATACGAACTAATATTGCATTAAAACTTATACAGTTACAATGATAATATGTTACAACATTATCTACTCATTAAGTCGAGCCTCTATTTAGCGTTTTTTAGCTCGACGGGGAGATCGCCGCGGGGACACAGTCGTAACGTTATCCTCAAAGATACTTGGTTAGTCACGACAAGGGTAGGCTCCAGGACAAACCTCTGTCTTTACAAACAGCACTTAATTAATTTGAATCAAATTATGTACATGTTATTTTAGAGTCAACGTAGGATTTGATTACATGGCGACGATAAGGTTGCGGAGCGAAGTTCCGTCCGACTATGATTCCCTTATTTCTATATCTACCATCAACTGTGATAACAGAATCACCTGTTTTTAATGCTGGCAAAGTTTTCGACTGTCTATCAGAGTATATTTTACTTTTTTTGTTTTGATTATCTAATATTGATTGATAATACGACGGATTTATTGGTTTCGGTTTGAGAATATTAGGATGCAAGGGCAGCTGGCATTGCAATGTTTGCCCCATTAACCACTCTGCCAGTGAACTTAAGTCATTCCTATGGGTATTTCTAAAATTTAAAAGTGATACATTAAAATTGTTATTACTTTGAATTGAATTTTTAAACATTTGCTTAATAGTTTGTACGGCCCTCTCGCCCTTGCCGTTAAACTGAGCGCAATTCGATAAGGATGTAACATGATCAAATCACCATATTTTGAGGATACTAGGAAACTGCGTACCATTGTCACTGATAAGAGTATTAGGAATACCGTGACGTGAATTTTTTTTTCATATGTTGACTAGAATAAGATAATATTTACTTAAATACTGGAGAATATCGGCGCTTATTTTCTTCCAAGGCAATTCGTGGTTTTGAATTGGCATAAGGGGTTCTTTACAATAGAGCAAGAGCCCAGGACGGCCAGATCTTCGTCATTTTATAAAAGCTGAAAGTTTTTCTGTGCATGTCCCCCTATACAGGTAAGAACGACCAGCCACTATAGAGTTTGGGTTGTGTTACTTGGGCAGTAAAGGTGTATAAAAATAATATATATATATATATATATATATATATATATATATATATATATATATATATATATATATATATATATATATATATATATATATATATATATATATATGCTCTATATAATAAAAAATTACTAAATTTAGTCAAACCTTTTAAAATAAAACCCTTATTTGAATCAAAAGTTCCAAGGAAGGCTAAAAAGGACACGTGATATGTTTTGTAACAATACTGACTAGAAACGAGGTTTTAAAATGAAAGAAAACAGTGACGATCAGAGAATAAATTATCAAGTTCGGTGAGTTCCGTCTATTCCCGTCTTCTTTCAATAGGGTATTAGCATATCTACGACTTATGGGATATCAGAAAAAACAGTTCTTTAATATATGGACTCGTGTTCACTAGGGTAGGTTTTATTATTGATAATCTACTCACTTGTTAGTTTAAACTAAACTGTTGTTATAAATGTGAATATAATTATTCTTGATTATGCTGACCTATATTCTTGATTATGATAACCCAAGAGCAGCTAAATAAACTTGAGCGTCTTCAGAATTTTTGTATTAGGTTCATATTTGACTTGCGTAAATATGACCATGTCTCTGAATTTCGATCGAGGCTCAAGTGGCTTCCTATTCGCTTTCGCCGGAATACTCACATTCTCACTATCCTTTATAACATTTTGTATAATCCCTATACTCCCTTTTACCTTAAGGAACGTTTCGAATTCCTTCGCATTTCTTCGTCCGAAAAATTGCGCTCGAGTACGTATTGAAAGCTTGGGACACCTGCACACAGTTCATCAATTTATGATAAATCCTTCACAGTGCAGGCTGTCCAGCTTTGGAACTCATTGCCACTTTCTGTTAGAGAAGCTAAAACATTGTCAACATTTAAAAATAAATTACGCAGCCACTATTTGTCTGTAAATAATTATGCATACCCAACTCTCTAGTTTGTTGTCTCTATTAGTCTCATAGTTGTATTAATTTCGAAAAGTTCAATGATATATATGTATATATGTGTGTGTATGTGTATGGATAATTATATTAAAATTATTTATTTATATTGTTTATGTGTATATTGTATGTACGTATGTATTTTTGGAATATATGTATTTGTTATTATATCTATATTCCTATATTTATAGCGCCATCTTCTCGCCAGATATTTTATCCAAATTCCTTTTGAGTACGGTTGCCTGGAAGAGATCGCTGTGAGCGATAAGGCCGCCGATTTTTCACCGTCAATTTATTGTATACTTATGCTGTAATTTGTAATTTTGGTGATAAATTACAATTACGATAATTCGTTATCTATCTATCTATCTATCTATAATTAATATTTTACGTACAATAATGTACTATCATCTGTTTAATATTCCTGTTATATCTATTATCGTTATTTTAATATTAGATGTCAGCTACATTATTTCTAATCTTCATTTAATATATTGATGGCTAGAAGTTTTCACTGCTAAATAAAGCAAAGCTTATTGCGCACTTTTACTCTTTCCTCTTGTAACCTAAACGTCGCAGGTTTAAATAAGATGTTCCTGTTAAGGAGTCTGCCCACTAGACCGTTCCGTAACCGACCAGCGTTTGCTTTTGTGTCTGATACGGTCCTAGCACGGTCATGGTATGGAACGGTGTAGTGGGCAGACTCTTTAAGTTGTTTAAATATTTTGGTAAAAAATATATCATTGCAAAACTTTCACACTGTGATTATGATAAAACTGTCATTTTCGCCTCAGATGAGCAGATATACTATGTTTTTCCGTTCAGGAGAGAGTTTGAGGTCAACAATGAATTATTGTTATTAAATAATTCTAGAAAATTCCTTAAAATAATAGGTTTTTGAAAATAAAATCAAACTATGTATTTGTGGAATAAATATAAATGTAATAAAAAGAATAGAATAATTTGATTAATGGTAAGAATTGCCGCAACCACATCCGCAGCTTCCGGTAATGACAACCGCACCAGCAGCTGCTGCTGGGCCACAGAACTCAACGGCGCCAATAATGGGCACCTGGCCAGTGACGATCGCCGTACCGCCAACCGGGAGTTCGCCAGCTACGGCTACGTTACCCACACCGGTACCACCGTAGCCAGCGTCGAGCCCGTAGCCCGCTGGCCCATAACCGGCGTCCAGTCCGTAACCCACAGGTCCGTAGCCAAGCGCGGGATTAGCGTAGCCCGGAGCTATACCAGGTCCGCCAAACGGAGCCACTCCAGGTCCAAAACTTGGTCCAGGTTTATATGGGCCCATACATTGAGTGTAAGTATGCTGTAAAAACATAGTTATTTTGGACTTTTAGTTCAATTAATAAAAAACAGATGAAGATTTTTTACTACCCGATACAAGAATATATGTGGTAAAGTAAGGTAACGAATAGAAATAAACTTTGACCCCTTCAATTAGGAGGTCGAAAGAAGCGATAAATATATTTCTTTTCCTCTTAGCTCACAAACTATTAAGGTAAGACACTTTTTTAGGGATTAGGCCATAATAACATTTTTATCTTTGCTTACTAAGTGGACGATTTATTTGCAATTGTTATAAAAAGATTTGATATAACTACTATACTGCTGAGCTTGGGCCTCTGATAGAGGGGACGGACCCGCCACGCTTGTCCAAGGCGGATTGGTGGTCTACACGTGCTGGGGATCTCAGTATTCAGGGTTAATCACGATGTTTTACATCACTATATGGCAATAATGCTATAATATGCACATTAGGCGAGAAAAAGCCTTAGCAGTTCATGCCATCATGAGATTTGAATTTGGAACATGTAATTTTGCCTATGAGTAAATATTTTAAAGTAAATAGTTACCAGGTACCTAGGAGTAATAACACTTACCTGAATTAAACAAGCTTGAAAACAAAAGAAAAGAACTGTGAATGAGTTCATTATTATATTACAAAAATCAATTTAATAGTACAACTATTGAAATAAAAATAGTTAATGGAATGAAGTTAGAAATTAAATGCCTGATTTATATACTGAAAAGTTTTCATAATTTCATATTATTGAAAGTAAATATAATCGATTAAAGTTGCAAAAAGGTTATCAGCTGATAAACGTTTCTTAGTAATTAAATTGATTATTTAGTAATAGAAGCGTCAATATATAATCGTAATAAATATAGTGACACAATTACCACAGCGCCATCTAGTCCCAAAGTAAGTATAGCACTTGTGTTATGGGAACTAGACAACTGATATAATACATATATACTTTTCTTTAGTAAATAAATACATACTATTCATAAACACCCAAACGCGAGTCGGGAATCGAACCCGTGACTTCCGTAAGCGTACCGAAGTGAGTTAGCTACTTGGAGGAGGTATGGAGGAGGTCGTTGTATGACTGTTTGTTGTAGGTTCTTCTTACTAGATTTTCATCATTGTATGTTTACTCAGGAACCCATGATATGGTATGCAGTATTCAATATAATTTTTTTTATTGCTGTAGGACAGGAGACAGGCTGACGGCCCACTTAGAATTTAGCAGTGCAACGCAAAAACGCTGTTGTCCCATAAGAGTAAAGAAACTTGGGTCACTAATGCCGGAACACAACACAGAATTATTATGGCGGTATACTTAAGACCAAAGGTGGTCGCCATCCAGACGGGCTATGGGCCCTACCACGTAGCTAGGGTGGGTTGTTTTGTCGCTTTTTACGACAAGCCAACCCTGACTGCAGAGGTCAGTATTCTTTCTCCGCTCCAGCACGGATAAAAATGTACTGTGATACCCAAATTTATTTTTCTAGTAGCATAGCACTTGTGTTATCGGTTCTAGATAACTAATACACTAAATTTATTCTTTTTTAAATAAATACATATTCTATACAAACACGTAGACCTGAAACTGGAATTGAATCTCTGACCTCCACAAGCAAACCGATGCACGCACCCGTTACGCCATGGAGGTCCACAAAAGGTATTATGGGATTTTCTTTCTGAGTTGGGAGATCAAAAGGATATTTACTACGATATTCAGAAACATGGTCATATTTTTTCAAACCAAATATGAACCTTATGCACACGTTTTGAAGGCGCTCAAGCTTGGTTAGTTACTCTTGAGTAAGGTTAAGATAGCATACATCAGCGTAGTCAAGGATAGGGAGCAAAATTGACTATACAAGCGAAATCTTTGTGGCAATCGGAAGAAAATTTTTGAGTCTCCTGAGAGAGCTATATGACGCAAATAGTCTGCGACTTAATTCTGGGATGTGAGGCCGCCAACACAATTCCTTGTCCATAATAATACCAAGGTTTCGGACTTTATCATTAATAATTATAGGCTCGTTATTAAAAATTATATCTGGAAGACTGGAAATATTTATTTTTGACATTGTGCGAGAACTACCAATAATGATAGATTGAGTCTTGCTAGGATTGATGTTTAAATCATGAGAGTTACTCCAGTTGAAAATTTTCTGCAAATCTCTATTGGTAATATTTTAATGGCATCATGTAAATTATCTTTAGGTACTTGAATATATATTTGTAAATCGTCTGCATAGAGATGATAAGAAGAAGTAAGGTTGCAGGAGATTGAATTTATGTAGATGGCAAATAGAAGAGGAGATAAAACGCCGCCCTGTGTAACACCAGCAGTTAAATCTTGCCAAGAAGAAAACTTTTCATCTATACATACCCGCTGCCGGCGTCCAGGCAGATAACTATGAAACCAATCAATTGCTGTTGGAGATATGTTGAGAGAGCGAAGAATTGCAATAAGGATATCGAAATCTACATTATTGAATGCACTACTGAGGTCTAGCAACGACAGAACCGTAACCCGACCATTTTCCATTCCTTGTCGAATATCATCGGTAATTTTGACAAGTGCCGTAGTTGTGCTGTGACCTGATCGAAAACCGGATTGAAAGGGATTCATAAGAGAGTAAGTATTAAGAAAAACACTGAGCTGTTGATTGTCTAAACGTTCCAGGACTTTAGAAAGGAAAGGGATGATAGAAATGGGACGATATTCAGAAAAGGATGAGGGATTAGGCTTTTTGGGTAGAGGAATTATCTGAGCATCTTTCCCAGTGGAAGGAAAGTTACCACTGCTTATAGAGGAATTAAGTATGTGGGTAATGACAGGTGTAATGATATCAAGGATGGGTAAGATCATATTACGGCTGATTCCATCGCTGCCGACTACTTTAGAAGTTATTGATTTTATGGCTCCCTCTACATCACAACCAGCAACTTGATTAAGAAAAAATTGAGGATTCTGTGGAGTTGGTAGCGAAGATATTGAATTAATTGTATTAGACTTGATTGTCGGAACGAAAACAGATGCTGCAGAGAAATGCTGATTTAGAAGTTCTAAGTTTATATTGTTAGAGTTAGAATCTGGTGTCTTTTTACCAACTCCCAGAGATTTAAGAAATTTCCACACTTTACTCGGATTATTATTTTCTGTTGATTCGTGAATAAATCGGCGCTGTGCGTTCCTACATGCTCTATTGCAGCGATTGCGTGCCTCAACAAACGTTTGTCTATTCATATCTGAAGGATGACGAATATATTTAGTTTTAGCTTTACACTTTAAAGAAATCAAGGACTTAATGTCATCAGTTAGCAATGGTGCCGGTAGATGTTTAAGCTTAATTAGGCGTAAAGGTGCATGAAAATCATATAGGCTTAGTATCTTGTTATTGAAAATATTCACTTTATCACTAACGGAATCTGCGTTGATGACCTCTGACCAATCCATCTTACGAGCGTCTATCTTAAGTGCTTCTAAGTTTATACCATTAAAGTTACGCTGCACAATCAACTTCGGCTTAGCTTTAGGGGGCCGAATATTATATGAAAGATAAATCATGTCATGATAGGAAAAAGAGTGACCTCAGTACTGTCCGTGTTGGATGACATGATAAAGAGAAGAAACTAAAATTAAATCTAAGAGAGAAGAGTTAGCATTAGGGAGATGATGTTTGGCTGTTAGGGGGAGAATATTTAAGTTAGTAGATTCGACAACAATTTCAAAGGATATACTCCTAAAGTCTTTTTTGAGCAAACACGTATTAAAATCCCCCATTATTATAATATGATTATACTGAGTTATAAATTGTTCTATGAGTGTTTCAAAGGAAGAAAAGAAATTGGTTCGTAAAGAAGGACTGTAGTATACCCCAAGCAGCATTTTAATGTGCCCTAGGGTGATATCTACTAGAAGATATTCACCGGAGTCAGACAAGTTCGGCTGAGAGGACACGCTAATAACAGAGAAAGGTATGTGAGATCTAAGGTAAATAGCCACACCAGCTCCAACAGAACTGGTGCGATCATTACGAATCAGCGTGTAGCCAGGTAATGCATAAGTAGCGGAAGAAAGACAGGGTTTCAGCCAAGTTTCTGAAACTAAAATAGCGTGAATATTCTCTTGACTAAATGATGCTAGCATATCAGAGAAATGAGCTGGAATGCTCAGCGCATTAGTGTGTAAAACATTGAAATTTAAAGGAAGATTAGAAAATTGTCTGTCTAGAAAATCATAAAGATTATGGTAATTATCATCAGACGAATGAGTGTCAGAAGAGCATGAAAGATATTCTGTATCACTGTTACTGTCTAAATTGTAAGTCATATATGTGTTCTCGAAAAACTAAAATTAATTTATAACAATAAAATTATAATTTAAATTTTGTTTACAGTCACCTGCAAGTGTGCATTTCAAAGTAACAATAGGTTCAATTTGTTTTTAAATATAAAACAAAAAGTATACTAAAATGAAAAGCAAACACATTTGTAAATATATTTCAACTTAAATAATTTAAGTAAGCACAACAGAACACAATTATGCTGAGGAATGAAATATTCTATAATGTGTATGAAATTTATTAAATCTTGTACATCATCTAAAAATGTTATACTATCCAAATACGTATAAACTACAACTATTATACCTTAATTCCAATAATTTATATAAAAGAGAAAAGAAAGAAATATTTACATTCACATACATACAATACATACAATAAAATAAAGTTGTGGTGATAATAAGGAATATAAATTTAAACTCTATCTATCTAAAATCTAATCTAAATCTATCACATTATAATTTAAGTATTATATTAATTCCAAGATTTTATTGTATATTGAACAATGGTTATCATGCAGTATGCTAAAACAAATTGGAAAAAAAAAATACACAAAGCAATAATAAAACGAACAAATATCAAATCAAAATTAAAAATGAAGGTAGATAATTGAAATAGTTAAATTATTGTTTACAATAGATGTTCATAGTTGTAAGTGTATTTTAGGGATTATTTTTCTTTTGTGTTGGCCGACGCACTTTTTGAACTGCAGTCGATTCTTGCGCAGTACCGGATGTACTAGCCTGAGAAACTGCGGACATTTTTGTGTGCATATGAGCCAAGTCATCTAGGCTATCTAGGCGGTGCCTGGATCCGTCAGTGGACATTGCGTAATTAGTGCCATCTTTCGTCCAACACCTCGACACTCCAAGTTTCTTTCTAGCTTCAGTGAACAGCTCGTGTCGCGCTTTAGTTAGAAACTCAGACAGAGTTATAACAGTACCCTTGAGTTTTGTTGTGTTTTGCCTAGGTTTTCCCCCAGAAAGCGAAGGTCTACCCATCCTGTGACAGTAATTTATGTCAGAAGCCTGGAAATCATTGAGCTTTAATTTATTCACGACGGTCTTAGTCACAAGGAGATTAATGTCTTCCATCTTTTCCTCGGGCAGTCCATGGATTAGAAGGATCTTTCGCCTGCTTCTCATTTCCGCTCGATCTAAGGTGCGAGTTACGAGTGCACATAGTTCCTGAAGAGTGCAGAAAGAATCCAGTACAAATTTCTTGAAAGAACTAAATTCGGCTGCAAGAGTATAAAGAGTATGTGACGGTGAAGTACCTTTTTTGAGCTCGCTTTCGAAGGCTTCCATCCGCTGGGAGAATGTAGCAGATAATTGATTCAGTGCGTCCATAATAACAAGGTGAAATTAAAGTTAACGTTACTAGTGTGAAGAACAAATATAATATAGGAATAGGATCACTAGCAAGTGAATGCAAGTGTATTTTACCACTTAAACATAGTATTTAATATTTAATTCTATTTAAAATATACAGAGCTGTTTTGCAATGCGTGTCACTTATTTCGTAGTCTACCGCCGAAAGAAAAAAAAAATATATATATATATATATATATATATATATATATATATATATATATATATATATATATATATATATATATATATATATATATATATATATATATATATATATATATATATATATATATACACAATTAACGGATACATCCACTTAAACTAGGACTATTTGCTATTACCCTATTAGCTATTTCATGCATCGCCATCCCCCAAGTAATGAAAATCTACTTCATTATAGGATTAGGAAGACATAGCGATAAAAATATTTTATTTAATTAATTCTTCTTCTTTTTCCTGCCATTATCCCAAACTATGTGGAGTTGGCACAACATGTTCTCTCCTTCCACTCTCCTCTATTATTTGTCATCTGAAAATTCACTCTTTTTTTGCCATACCATTTTTTACACAATCCATCCATCTTTCTTTTGTCTACACCTCTTTTTGTATTCACAACTCTCATTTCTAACATTTTCCTTGTTACATGAAATTCTTTGAATTATATTAATTAATTATTTTCATTTCATATTTGAAGCGTACAAATATATCGTCCTCTTTCAAAATTAAATCTATAGATACGACTGAAATAGACCACCGTAACCACTGAGGTAGTTGGCTCATGGTATTTACACAAAATAATAATTCCATGATATAACCGAATGTAGATAATTAAAATTATTTGTAAAGTTATCAAAAACAAATTGTAATAATTTACAAAATCGATATATTTACAAATTCTTCAAAACGATTGCATTTCATTATTGGCAACTAGTCCAAAATGATTGATACGACTAGTATAAAACTTAGAAATTTAGATTCTAGAAATCATTCAAAACCAACTCATCAGATCATCAAAAAGAAAATGGCAGCCACAGCTATCCTTTTTTTTTGTGCTTCATCTCTATTAGCTAAGGTAAGGTCATTATTAAATATTGTCTAGCTGGGCTAAGATTAAACCATAGACTGTAGACTTAATCCATATTTTTCTAATCAGCGAGCTAGAGGTATTTTTATTATTGAGGAACAGCTGACAGGGTAACGGTCCACGTAATAGTAAGCAGTTACCGTCGCCTATGGATGTTTGCGGCGATAAGAGTACCGCGACCACGCTGCTGTCCCATAACGGTACAGGAAATTGGATCACTAATACAGGAACACAACACAAGTTATGGCGGCATACTTATAGACCAAGTTTGATTGCTATCCAGACGGGCGTGTGGCCCTACCATGTAGGGAAGTTTTGTCACCTTTTACGACAAGCTGACCCCGGCCGCTGAGGTTAGTGTTCTTATGCCCCTGCATGGAAAATATGGTGGGCGATTTTCTTACGAGAAGATCCAAAATGAATCCAAAATATATAACAAGTAATAATAATATATGTGTATATGCAATACCGCTAGAAAGCTCATGGTCGCTCAGAGGGCAATGGAGAGGGCTATGCTCGGAGTTTCCCTGTGAGATCGAATCAGAAATGAGGAGATTCGCAGGAGAACCAAAGTTACCGACATAGCCCGGATGATTGCAAAACTTAAGTGGCAGTGGGCTGGGCACATAGCGTGAAGGACAGATGGCCGTTGGCCCCCCACAAGATGGACCGATGATCTGGTCAAGATCGCCGGAATAGGTTGGATGAGGGCAGCTCAGGAGCAATCGTCGTGGAGATCTTTGGGGGAGGCCTTTGTCCAGCAGTGGGCGTCTTCCGGCTGAGGTGATGATGATGATAAGCAATACTTATTCTCTATTTTCTTAGTAAATTGAATTTTATTATCTTGTGATAACTGCTATCATACTCACCTTTTATTATTACTAGTTTTGTTATGAATGTACAATAGATTAATCAGAATAGTTTGGATGTCTGTGAGTTCACCCAAAGGTCCATGCGGAAGGACAGAGCTGGTCTAAGTTCGCTATCACCAAGCTGAGTCCGGGTCCAGTTTAGGACAATACTGTTTTTTTCTAAATTAACTTTTGTTTATGATCTGTAAAAATGGATCCAAATGTTCGTCTCAAGACTGATAGGCGATGCAGTATGTGCTGGAGGGTATACCGCTGGATGGAGAACCTGAAGAGACCAGAGTCAATACCAATCACCAATTAGTGTGTTGGCGTGACTCATGACGATTTTCTTCAGTCCTTTATGTATTTATTTATTTTACGTTCATGAGTGTTGGCTGAAAGACATTTTTCAGTAATACGATGAATTCCAATTCAATTTCTATCCGTGCAGGGGTGGGGTAAGAATACTAACCCCTGTGACTGGTATCGAACTGTTGTAAAAGGCAAAACAACCCTAGCTACGTGATAGGGCCCATCTGAACGGCAACCACCCGTGGTCTACAAATATACCGGCCATAAAAACCTTGTGTTGTGTTCCGACATTAGTGACCCTGGCTCCAGTACCCCTATGAGACAGCAGCATGTTCGTAATACTACTCGCAAACATTCAGACGGTAACTGTACTGTACGCAACATTTTAAACTTCAAGAAGTAAGTTTTGATTAAAATCCGAGTTAATTGCTTTGGTAATGATTAAATTTTATATTACACAACTAATAATTCTACTAAAATATATAAATATTTTTTCACATATTAATTATCAACGAGATTGGCTGAAAAAAACTATATCAGAGAAGGGTGTCTGATATAAGGGTCTCTGGACAAAGGGTTGTCCCACCTAGGATAGAACAGAAATACTTGTATTAGTGTAAAAAATTAGTTAATAATCTATAATCATGAATGGTTTGCTTTTAAAAGCAATATATGTATACCTATATATATATATGTTGTGGTCAGGCTAAGGACTTAAAAGGAAAAACCTATTTTTTAGTTGAAAATATTCGACTTAACTCACCTGCTATCGATAGATTTTATTTTATTGTGTAATCAATGTTAAATTAGTTCATTTTTTAACAATATTAAAATTTCACAGACTGCAATCGCCCAGTGCATAGGCTGGTCTGGAATAAACGGTGGGCCATACGACATACCTTATGCCTCACCATCAGCCCAATATGGCTACGGCAGCGGAGATATAGCTGCCGCTTATGGCGGTGGTTTGTCCGTCACCAGCTCATCACCAATTGCCCCAACCGGTATCGTCATTAACTCAGAAAACGCAATTGACGGCACTGTAGCAGTTATCGGCAACCTGCCGTTCCTGGGATCGGTTGCCATGGAGGGCGCGTTCCCCACCGCTGGCGCTGGAGCAGTTTCATACGGTTGCGGTGATGGTTACATTGGAATTATCTCAGAGTTGCCTGGCTACGCAGGAGCTGCACCCGTAGGCATCGCTCCCGGTATCGCTTCTATAGGCTACGACTACGGCGTAGCGCCCTATGGCGTAGGGTCTTGCGGCTTACCTATCGCCAGTTGTGGTTACGGACCTTTCTACTAATTTAGTTTTAGTTATACTTCATCAATAAATAAGCTTAACTTATGTATTGTTTCATTCCTTAATGAATATTATAAAGTACGTGGCAGCTCGTTTCGCGATTCCGACACCACGACATGCACTACTTAAGCAGTTTTTATCACATCATGTGCATATTATAACTATTATGTACCGGAAAGGAATGGAAAGTAAAACATTGTGAAGTAACCTCTATAGCGAGATCACCGGTATGTGTGACGTCAATCCTCCTTAGACAAGACAAGAATGGTGGATATAGTCCCTAAATAGGACGCTATTTAGGGGTAATTCTAGTAGTGATACGTTTTGGGTTCTTATAATAATTTATATTATGATACCAAAACCCAAATAGAAATCACAACATTTGGCGTCGCTTGTTAACATTTGTGATATTGTTCATTGATATGTTTTAAATATTATTATATAACAAAATTACAAATCAGGTGGCAATCATTCTCGTAGAAAAAATACGTACCATAGACGCGAAATTGGCAATAAATTCATAAATTGCATTTTACTGGCATAGATGACTTACTTTCCTTCCGCGTGTCTATTGTTCTACAACAATAAAACAATAAAATCCTTTCAGTATTTTCTTTCAAAGTCAAGAGAGATCAAGGGGCAGTTGTTCCCATAAAAATACAGAAAAATAAAAATGAACTTGTAGACACTATTTTGACACAAAATGAAGTCTACAAGTTTGCCCCTGTAACTATATTAAGGGTACTTCGAATTCAAATATTTTTTCTAATCAAGGCAAAACAATTAAGAGAAGGAAGAGAGTATTCTGTCAGGATTGTTGAATTTAAAAAATATAGCATGAGTTTTAAAAAAACAGTTAATATCAGATAAAAGACATATGGTATTCAAGTAGTACCACAGTCGGAGGCTAACCTAAAAGTAACTAATTCGAATTGCACGACCTTTTTGTTATACCGGGGAAAATTATTACAGCTTCCACCAGCCTCCAGGGGAAGGCCGGTCGGGTCTGTGGAATCACCTCCCTACTCCCCTCGGGTGGACCGGGGGTAGAACACCGGTTCTGTACACTAAAAATTCCGGTTATTACTACTTCGACAGTAATTAATAGTGGGGCCTTAGTGGGGATTTCGAAGCAAATCTAACCTAAGCTTTGCGCCCGGCTAACGGAAAAGTACCGAATTTAAATACTATGCTATTTAATAACTGCACATCGCTAGTGACAATAAAGATAAGCAATTCGCTCTGTCAAATGTAATTACTAATTAATACGAAACTTCATGAGTGGACAAATGTCAAAACGGCCATCATAGCGTGCCAGTATAGTAGTGTTAGACACAAGCCTTTACGACTCGTAATACATATACAATTTTTGTAAGGTTTCTATTCATTACTTATAATTTACCTTGACACAAAAACTTAAAACAAGAGAATCGGCACGTTTTGTTTTGTAACATTAATATTGAATTCCAAGAAATGGTGTTAATGTTTCACAACATTGATTTTCTTCATTGAAATTTCGTAAAGATATTTCAAAACGCGACAATATGAACACGTACTAGTAAGTGTTTTGTACGCGTGTGTGTGGGTTAAATTCTCAAGTAGAATTATTTTTTTATTAATCCTACTCAATCATGTTTATATGCATGCAATGCATTGACCTGCATCGTGCACACATCCCACTCTATTGTAAAATTCATTGATATCTAATATATAAAATTCTCGTGTAACAGTTTTCGTTGCCATACTCCTCCGAAACGGCTTGACCGATTTTTATGAAATTTTTTGTGCTTATCCGGTATCTATGAGAATCGGCCAACATCTATTTTTCATCCCCCTAAATGTTAGGGGTGACCCACCCCCAAATTTTTTTTTAATTTTTTGACATTTTATTATTTATATGGCAGAACAACGTTTGCCGGGTCAGCTAGTATGTATATATAAAAAAAGATGAAAACAAAATACATCCATGGAGTTTCTTGTCTGTTTTTCTCCATAGGATTCACTTTTGGAACTGATACCTAGCTTTTGACGTTTTAAAAGTGCTTGTCTCAGGCCTATTTGAAATAAAAATTTTGACTTTGACTTTGACTATGATTTGTAGATATTCCAGTGTAGATTGGTCATCATCATAGCGTATGGCAATCCCTGCTTGGATCAAATATCTATATCCAGATTTTTCAGCCAGCTTTCTGCGTCAGCAGTGAAGTTGTAGAGCTCGGCGATGCCTCCGGGAAAACAGCGACGTGGGCATTCATTCACAACGTGGGAAAGAGTTTGGTTAGGTGCTCCGCAGTCGCAATTCGGTGACTCCCTTAGACCCATTTGTGAAGGTGATGATTTGTTCTCCCGTGGTTGATTCTGAACCGGTTTAACTGAGTCCACGCTTTTCTGTTGGCATTAAAACCGCGTTGCTTTTTTGTAGGGTCAGTGACTAGACCTGCATTTGTACCCTCCAATAAGCCCCATTGCGATTGCCATGCCTCGTTTACGGAGCTCTTGTGTTTGGTGTACTCATCAGTCCAAATAGGTGACTTGGTGTGTGTGAAAGGCCTTGAGATAAAATTGTTTAATGAAAAAATGTGAGAAATAATTAAAACGTGTCTAATTGGCAAACATTTTATAAATAATTCTTCACTTCAAACTCATTGAATTTGTAATATGCCAATCCGCATTTTATATGATTCAGAAATAAATTTTTTCCATTTTTTTCTAAGGAGGTCTAGTGTTCTTTCAAAATTAGCACACAAAGTGAAGAACACGCCGGCTGATAAATAGTATTGAATGTTTGCTACTCTAACAGCTGTGATATAATACTCCTGGAATAAATACCTATATATACTCATTTCCTTAACCATGAAAGCCTAAAAAATATGAATTAGGTTCATTCTGCGACTGAGATGCTATTTGTTTTTTTGATTGTGCTATGTGACTTGTAACAGTATATTTTTTTTATTTAATTTAGACTATAGTTTTAATTAGACTATAGTCTCAAGTTGGTTTTACATTTTGAAACACTTAGGTCTCATTTACAGAGACGCGAGGCGTCGCGCGTTGCGATGGACGGGCGGCCAGCACTGAATTCAAATATATGACGTTGTATGAGTGCGTTCGTTCGTTACGTACATTTAACGCATTGCGTAACGCCCCGCGTCTCCGCAAACGAGGCCTTAGCTAGTTTTAAAACTTAAATATTAGTTCATAAGTAATAGGCGCCTGGCATCTTCAGTAAGAATGGCTACTAGCTCTATCCATGGTCCTAAATTATGAATATCATTGTTGAGAAAAAGTCATCAATTGGAATTGAATGATCTTGAAAAACACGTAAGAAGTAAAATATATAAAATGATTGAGCAAGCTTTATCAAATCAACACAACAAGGTAACAGATAGAAGCGGTAATGAATATTTAATTATAAAACTGTTCAATAAAGTTATTTTATTATACATATACATAGTATATGATTTAATATGTATTTTTAAAATAGCTCTTCCCCACATCCGCAGCTTCCTACAATTTTCACATTTCCATGAGCTCGAACTTCTCCTCCAAAATTAACAGCGCCAAGAATTGGAACACAGCCAGTAACTACTGTCATTCCAGTGACTGGTAAGTCACCGGTAATCTTTATGTTGCCAACACCTTGCCCACTTATAGTTAAGGAAGTAAGAGTACTTGATAGTGGTGCCAGACTGGCAAAAGTATTTGACGCTGGAGCAAGAGTGGGTGCTATTACTGGAGCTGCTGCTGGTACTACTGTTGGTGCTACAACTGGTTCTACAACTGGAGCAATTGCTGGTGCGATTGCAGAAGCTGGAGGTGCAGGAGTAGGAGCAGCTGGGTGACTGATTTTAGGTGTGACGAAAGGCAATCTTCTGATAAGTGAATCACATCGTCCCAACCCAAAAGGAGGAGCACGATCGTAATTAGGCGATATTCCAAAACATACTGTTGGAAAAGTAAATGTTAAGGGCGGATATTTGAAAATAGATGCCGAGTACCCAATAGCTACGCTGGGAGGTGGAGGTAACATAGGCTTAGCTGGTAATGCCCTTGTTGGTTGACTGTAAGGAGGAGCAGCGAGCTTTTGAGCCGGAGCTCTTAGAAGTCCCATACATTGTCCCACGGGTTTCTGAAAAGATAGAAATAATTTAAATATTTCAAATTTTGAGCGATTTGATTGAAGATTATAAACAGTTTTCCGGGAACATTCGTTTTTATCTGTGCAGGGGCGGAGGAAGTATACTAATCTCTGCGATCGGGGTCAGTCTGTCGTAAAAGGCGACAAAACAACACACCCTAGCTATGTGGTACGACCTCAATCCCGCCTGGATGGCGACCACCTTTGGTTTAAGGTATGTTGCCATTATAACTTTATGTTGTGTTAGTGACCCAAGTTTCTGTACCCTTATGGGACAACAGCGTATTCGCGATGCCACTGGCGTTGCAAACACTCATAGGTACCGCTAACTGCTAAATTCTAAGTGGGCCGTCAGCTTAATGCCTGCCTGTCTGCTGCCGTACAGCAATAAAAATAATAATAATAACTGGCTTCGATTCGGTGACCTCTTTGGGGAAACCGAAGGTTTTGTTTGTGCAATTATGGACGAGGTCATTAAGACGAACAACTACCGGAAGTATATCCTAAAAGATGGCACGATCGACATGTGTAGAGCTTGTCACTGTCCTGGTGAGTCGATTAGGAATTTTACTTCTGCTTGTTCTCGTCTTCCTAGCTCTGAGTATTTGTACAGACACAACTTAGTAGCCAGAATTATCCATCTTCAACTTCCCTTCTATACAAGCTTATATCTTCATTGGTGCCCTATTATAAACACATGCCTGAGCCAGTTCTTGATAGTGGCTATATCACGCTCTACTGGGATCGATCTATTAGTTATTACAGACAGGACTATTGTTGCCAATAAGCCTGATATTGTGATTATAGATCGATCTGCGAGACATACGATGATCTTAGTGTTCCACATGATGGTAACCTCGTCAAAGCAGATACTGACAAGATTACAAAATATTTAGATCTCGCTCACGAGGTTACCGCCATGTGGCGCATGGAATCAATGAGCATCGTACCTATAGTAGTGTCAGTGAACGGGCTTATAGCGAAGAGCTTCGATAAATACCTAGAGAGGCTTTCGCTAGGTAAATGGGTGAAGGGTCGGATACAGAAGGCGGTTCTCCTAAGCACGGCACGAATAGTGAGGAGATTCCTGTCTCTGGAACCCTAACCACCAGTAGCTTGGGCCCTTAGCCTCGCTCCCAGCGACGGACAGTTTTTTATATTTTTTAATTTAATTTATTTGTAAGTATCGTTTTATAAAATAAAGTATTTTTTAATATTAATATTTTATAAAATTAAATGTAACTATATTGAAAAATGTAAATAACTAGAAAAGTAAATAAATAAACAGATAATAATAAAATTTGGTATATTATGTTTATCATTATATAGCATATTTATAGCTGTTTCTTCCAAACTTGACGGCCTCTGTGGTTTAGCGGCTAACGCACGTACGTTACCCTTCGGGAGTTGTGGGTGTTTATTTATAATATGTACTAGCTGACCCGGCGAACGTTGTTATGCCATATAAATAAAAAAAATCTATATATATAAAAGAAATTCGTGTTAGTTACACTATTTATAACTCAAGAACGGCTGTACCGATATGGCTAAAAATTGGTGGGTAGGTAGCTTAGAGCTAGGAGACGGACATAGGATACTGTTATTACTATTTCACGTAAAAACTACTGAATGGATTTTAATGAAACTTTACAATGATATAGCTTATACATCAGAATAACACATCTTACTAATATTATAAACACGAAAGTTTGTAAGAAAGTAGTTTTATTACTCTTTCACGCAAAAACTACTGAATGGATTTTAATGAAACTTTACAATAATATAGCTTAATCATCATTTGTATTTGTACGGCGTAAGAGGAAATGTTCTAAATTTAATAGAATCTTATCTAAAAAATAGACGACAGCGTACCCTTATTAGCAAAATTTGTCCAAAACGTAAAAAAGAAATAAGGTACTTATCTAAAATTAGAGAGACAAATATTGGCGTGCCTCAAGGTAGTGTGTTGGGACCATTATTATTCATAATTTACATAAACGAATTTCCTAAAATAATAAACAATCGTATGATAGTATTTGCAGATGATAGCACAGTATTATTTCAAGATGTCGATGACTTATCAATGGAGAATAGTATGAATTATAAATTAAAAATAATTATAGATTGGTTAAATATTAACAATTTAAAAATTAATTTGACGGAAACAAATTTTATGATTTTTTAGAATATAGTCCGATCAATTTAGACATTCGAAAGTGCATAAAATCCCAACAAGCTGAAAATCAGTAAAATTGTTCAAAACATAATTATAAATAATATTTAAAAGTTCCCCATCATTCCAGTGTATGGATTTTTTTTATTCAAGGTCAAAGGTCAAGAAAATGAGTTTTTCACGATTTTCAGTAAAACGGTAAGTTTTATCATAAAATTACCTTAAACAAAAATTGTAGATCATAAAATTGTCTATAAAAAATGTATCAATACTTTTTTTCCAACGAGCCACCGTTTCTGAGATATACCGATTCAAAAAGTTATAAAAGTTGTTATCGTCATAATATGCACACGTTTCCACGCCATCTACGAGGCATGCCTTTTAAGTTTTGTCGTTTGAAGAAAAAAACAAATAGAACCTTATAATACTTTTTATTGTTTTCCAAGTATTCACCACGTAGCCTAATACACTTTTTCATTAGCTCAAACCAGTTATTATAACATTTATTCCACTCTAAAGTGGGGGTGTTCAAAATGGCTGACTTGAAAGCGTCGACTGCTTCTTCACTGGACTGGAACCTTTGACCACGAAGACTTTTCTTAATTTTAGGAATTATAAACAAATCGTTAGGGCTTAGGTCAGGACTGTATGGAGGATGGTCAAGAATTTCTACTTTTTCCTGCTTCAAATACTCAATCGTCTGACGAGCGCTGTGTGAGCTTGCGTTGTCGTAGTGCAGGATGATGCGTCGCTTTGAGTTAGATTTTCGAAGTTCGGCGATGACTTGTGGTAAACAAACTGTGGTATACTAACTACTTTGCGTTAATCGTTCTACGATCTTCAAGTGCGATTGTCGCAACATGACCGGTTTTCCCAACGAACGTGGCCACCATCTTCTTTGAAGTGCTTCGAGAACGAACAACTTTAGTCGGCTTTGGCTCGTCTTGAAAGACCTAGATTGTAGATTGTTGTTTGGAACCAGGATCATAGGCATAGATCCAAGATTCATCACTACTGATGATGTCGTAGACGTGACTCTCCTCGGTTGAACCTTTGCAGAGTTTTCTTACACCATCTGACGCGAGCCGTCTTGTGATCGTCGGAAAGCAGATGCGGTATCCAACGGCAAACTAGCTTTCTCACATCAAGTGCTTCATGCAAGATCTTCTGAATGGTTGTCCCTGAGATGCCTAATAGAGCCTCTATCTTTCGATATGTCACATGAAGATGTTTGAGGTTGTCTCACAGCAATGATGTTATCTTCAGTGAAGGCGGATTTTGGGCGTCCTTCGCGAGATTTGTCACGAACACTAGTATGTCCACGCTGGACATACTAGTTCTATACCTATATACTAATTCTAAATACCAGCTACTAACTACATACTAATTCTAAATACCAGCGTTCGACAGTCCGCAGACATGGGGCTTCATCACTGAACACAGATGTTAGCTCTTGAAAACACTGAAGCCGTGTCAGGTCTCTTCTAAAGTTGTAGAAAATTATTGCACTAACATTTTCCTTAGAAAGATTAATTTTCATACGTGACCTGACAGATTCCAATCGACGCTGTGACTAAACAATAGCATTAATCCTAATACTTTCAACTGACTGTTTTGCGATTCAAAATTTAAACACATTCGAATATAACAGTTCCAAATTCAAAATTGCCGGGAAATATGGAAACGACAGAACTTAAAAGGCATGCCTAGTATGAGGTAGTGTACTTAGCGCGTTTTGAATCGTTATGTCTCAAAAACGGTGGCTCGTAGGAAAAAAAGTATTGATATATTTTTTATAGATAATTTTATGATCTACAATTTTTGTCTAAAGTGCTCTTATGATAAAACTTACCGTTTTGCTGCGAATCGCGAGAAATTCATTTTCTTGACCTTTGACCTTGAATAAAAAAATCCATACACGGGAATGATGGGGAACTTCTAAATATTATTTATAATTATGTTTTGAACAATTTTGCCGATTTTAAGCTTGTTGGGATTTTATGTACCTTCACTCTCATTTTTTGGTCTAAATTGACCGGACTAATAGGACATTAAATCACAATAACATTACAAATGAACACCAGGGACATTACATTCAGGAAGTACAAAATACAAAATTTCTAGGACTTCATATTGATTCAAATTTAAATTGGAAAAGTCATATCGAGCACTTGAGTAAGAGACTTAATCAATATTCCTATGCATTATACATGTTATCAAAGGTATCCAATACACCTACGGTAGTAACAGCTTATCGTGGCTATGTCACATCACTTTTGCGATACGGCATCCTATTCTGGGGTAACTCTACTAATAAGGAAATTGTGTTCAGATCACAAAAAAGATGTATAAGAGCTATATTTAAATTGAAAATTACATATAGTTGTAAACCATACTTCCAACAACTAAAAGTACTAACTGCCATCTCTATACATATTTGAAGTCATGCAATTTGTGAGGAGTAAGAAACATCTGTTTAGATTTTTTAAAGCTCTAGAAATAAAAATTACATATGCTGTCCAATAAATAACACAGCTTTTCTAAATAAAAGTATATTTTGTATGGCTCCACGAATTTATAATCATCTACCTGGTGAACTTCTAGACCTACAATCAAATAATATTTTTAAATATCGTCTCAAGAAGTTGTTAATTGAGAAATCATATTACAAAATAAGTGACTATTTGGATGACAAATTAAGTAATGACAAAATGTAGAATTAATTGTGACATTATAACAATTCTAACAAAGACATTATCCTTATAATTTATTATTTACACTTAAAATGTATTCTGTTTGGTATCTTTTGACATTAAATCCATGTATAACCTAATGTTTTAAATAATTACAGTTTTAAACAATTTAAATGTAAACCATCTCTGTATGTACACAGTTCTGACAATAAAAAGTATCTTAACTTATCAGAATTAAAATCAATCTAGTAGCTTTTGCGTGAAAGAGTAACAAACCTACACTCTTACAAACTTTGGCGTTTATAATATTAGTAGGATGTGGTATTCTGATGTATAAGCTATATTATTGTAAAGTTTCATTAAAATCCATTCAGTAGTTTTTGCGTGAAAGAGTAACAAACCTACACTCTTACAAACTTTGGCGTTTATAATATTAGTAGGATGTGGTATTCTGATGTATAAGCTATATTATTGTAAAGTTTCATTAAAATCCATTCAGTAGTTTTTGCGTGAAATAATAACAAACCTACATTCTTAGAAACTTTCGCGTTTATAATATTAGTAGGATGTGTTATTCTGATGTATAAACTATATCATTGCAAAGTTTAATTAAAATCCATTCAGTAGTTTTTTAGTGAAAGAGTAACAAACCTACACTCTTACAAACTTTGGCGTTTATAATATTAGTAGGATGTGGTATTCTGATGTGTAAGCTATATCATTGCAAAGTTTCATTAAAATTGATTCAGTAGTTTTTGCGTGAAAGAGTAACAAACCTACATTCTTAGAAACATTCGCGTTTATAATATTAGTAGGATGTGTTATTCTGATGTATAAACTATATTATTGTAAAGTTTCATTAAAATCCATTCAGTAGTTTTTGCGTGAAAGAGTAATAAATCCACAGTCTTTGTTTCAAACTTTCGCGTTTATTATATTAGTAGGATGTGGTATTCTGATGTATAAGCTATATTATTGTAAAGTTTCATTAAAATCGATTCAGTAGTTTTTGTGTTAAATAGTAACAAACCTAAACTCTAACAAACTTGGCGTTTATAATATTAGTAGGATGTGGTATTCTGATGTATAAGCCATATCATTGTAAAGTTTCATTAAAATCGATTCAGTAGTTTTTGCGTGAAAGAGTAACAAACCTACATTCTTAGAAACTTTCGCGTTTATAATATTAGTAGGATGTGTGATTCTGATGTATAAGCTATATCATTGTAAAGTTTCATTAAAATCGATTCAGTAGTTTTTGCGTGAAAGAATAACAAACCTACATTCTTAGAAACTTTCGCGTTTATAATATTAGTAGGATGTGTGATTCTGATGTATAAGCTATATCATTGTAAAGTTTCATTAAAATCGATTCAGTAGTTTTTGCGTGAAAGAGTAACAAACCTACATTCTTAGAAACTTTCGCGTTTATAATATTAGTAGGATGTGTGATTCTGATGTATAAGCTATATCATTGTAAAGTTTCATTAAAATCCATTCAGTAGTTTTTGCGTGAAAGAGTAATATCCGTGCAGGGGCGGAGAAAGAATACTAACCTCTGTGGCCGGGTTCGGCCTATCGTAAAAGGCGACAAAACAACCCACCCTAGCTACGTGGTAGGGCCTCAAGCCCGTCTGGATGGCGACCACCTTTGGTCTTAAGTATGCCGCCACAATAACCTTGTATTGTGTTCCGGCATTAGTGACCCAAGTTCCTGTATCCTTATGGGACAGCAGCGTGTTCGCGATGCCACTGGCGTTGCATACACCTATAGGCGACGGTAACTGCTAAATCCTAAGCGGGCCGTCAGCCTGTCTGCTGTTCTATAGCAATAAAAAAAGGTTATATGCAATTATATTACATATAAAATATTATATTATTATTTAAGTATACCTTATGTGTATGCAAGAGTGTGAGTGATATTGAAAGAAGAGTGAATGCAGGAAACATGGTGAATGGAGCTTTGCACTCCTTTATGAACAGTCGGAAGGTGTCTAACAAGGCTCGTCTGGCTGTGCATGAGGGGGTGTTGGTTCCGACACTCATGTACGGAAGTGCAGTTTGCAACGCCAATGGCATCCCGAATACGCTGCTGTCCTATAAGGGTACAAGAACTTAGGTCACTAATGTCGGAACACAACACAAAGTTATTATGGCGGCATACCTAAGACCATGGTCGCCATTCAGACAGGCTTGGGGCCCTATCACGTAGCTGGGGTGGGTTGTTTTGTCAATTTTTACGACAGGCCGACCCCGGCCGCAGAGGTCAGTATTCTTTCTCTAATGGTACTAATTAATTTCTAAGTCTTTACTCACTCAAAGTGCGTAGGTATGTAAACTTTTTTGTTATTGATGACATACTGGCTGGTTGTAAAAAAAATCGATTATGTTTTGTTTATTTCATAAAATTAAATGAAAGGGAATTTGTTTGAATTTAAGTGCGTTTTTATTGCTACGTATAGTCTTGATTTTATAATTTTACCAACCATTTAAATAAAGTTAGCGACAAATTTGAATTGTTAGATATTATTTACGTCATGGAGCGACGTCATTTGACGGCAAATGAAATGCAAAGAGCTCTAGGGATGTTGCAAGCGGGAAGTAATCAATCTCGGGTATCTCGTCATTTTGGCATTCATAGAAGTGTTATTTATCGTCTTTGGCAAAGCAGAACATGGACCCAGGAACAATGGGATAAAATTATGTTTTCCGATGAGTCGCGATTCGGGTCTAGGCCTGATACAAGAAAGGTGCGAGTGTACCGTCGGTCCGGAAATACTGAAAGGCTCAGGTGCATTCAGGAAGTTCATCCATACAGCGGCTTATCCACCATCCTAAAATTTAAATTAGTACATGTTGCTTAGACTTTTTTGATGTGTGTAGTTTATGATATCTGTATATAATACATACATTATATTAATACGTGTGAATAGTGTACATTTTCATTAGCAATATTTATACATATGAAGACATATTCCAATTTATTATTTGCAAGTCGTCAGTGTTTCTTATCTATCTTCACCTTTCAATTTTACCTACGTAAAAACCTAGTTAAACTGTACACCCACTTTTTATTCTAAGAGGATTGACAGGTTACTGACATTAGTGATATCGATTTCGTAGTTACATAGGAAATACGTCTATTAAGTCGGAAAAATAGCTGGTATATATCAATTGCCTAATGTTAACGGAACTTTTTATTATTACTCGATGCTTATAGCATAATATACCTATATGTAATGTTGGTATTATTTAATAACAATTGTAGTATGTATTTTGCCAGTTCTTTATGAAATGTTAACGTGAACAAGTTGTGCATTATTTAATCCTTATATCCTGCCATCTGCCTGGGTATATCCTGCCATATATAATAACGAAATAATAAGAGTCCTTTACGTCCCAATGCTAGGTTTGAGCTTTCCTTTAAAGGGAACGAACAGGATATCCGTCAAGATTTTATTTATTCCTCCGGAAATAGCAGACAGGCTGACGGCCCACTTAATATTAAACAGTTACCGTCGCCTATGGGTGTTTGCAGTGCCAGGGGCATCACTAACACGCTGACGTCCGAGTAGGAAATTTTGAACCTTGATCGATAATGCTGGGACACAACACTTGATTATTATGGACACAAATTATCTACAAGTAAATAATTTTAATGTAATTTCGTAATAAATTTTTATCCGTCCAGAGGCGGAGAAAGAATACTAACCTCTGCGGCCGGGGTCGGCCTGTCATAAAAGGAAACAAAACAACCTACCCTAGCTACGTGGTAGGGCCCCAAGCCCGTCTGGATGGCGATCACTTTTGTTCTTAAGTATGCCGCCATAGTAACCTTGTGTTGTGTTCCGGCATTAGTGACCCAAGTTCCTGTACCCTTATGCGACAGCAGCGTGTTCGCGATGCCACTGGCGTTGCAAACACCCATTGGCGTCGGTAACTGCTAAATTCTAAGCGGGCCATCAGCCTGTCTGCTGTCCTACAGCTATAAAAAAATCGATTTGCTTTTCCTTTTATATTTTTTGCTTAATCACTCAACCTATACTAATAAGTCCACTACCTTACTAAACAAATGAATAATTTGTATTTTAAATTAAAGGTAGTCGCAACTTTTTATTATTAGTCTTTATAACAAAATCACAAACTGCACAAAATCGAGTAAAAATATTGCATTTCTTTTATTATTATTCTATAAGTAAATATTTTTATTTGTTACGTATTTAGTACTATCAATTTACTGCGAATATTTCCTAGTATTGAGTTAATCGTGTCTAAGCAAATGCATTGCCACCCCTATTCTACGACGACGCTGCCATATCGCAATACATTCATTCAAAGTTACGCTGAACACGCGTAGCGTCGATTTCATCGATTTCGTAGGCGAGTTACTTATATCAGAGATTTCAGTATGTCGGTTTATTCAAGATTTTTTGTTAACCATCACGTATCAAATTTAGTATGCAAATTACGCAAAAAACCTGTCTAAGAGGTATGTGCCAGTGGGAATCAACCTAGCGACCTCTAAATTAATCTCTCAGTGAAATCATAATCACGTATTTCATATATATAATCGCACAAAAATATAATAACAACAATACCTGCACCACATACTCTTGCGCACACAACAATAAAACACAGAACTTCAACATTATGATCGACAATCGACAAATAACCTAAACAAGTCCGCGTGTTCCTTTAATACGTTTACTCTGATGATAGAAAGTACTTTCGTAACACCAAAACATGACCTACTGCACTACATTAAATATGTTTTGCAAGTATTATCGTTGTTACAAAATATGAAGACATTGCCTGTAAACAAACCCTGTTAAATTGATAATTTCTTACAGAAAGGTATATAAATGAACTCGTCTATATAAGATGTCCATTCTTATAATATTTTAAAGAAGTAATTATGGTAAAAGTCATCCTGATATTTTGTGCTACGGCTCTTTTCGTACAGGTAAAGTATCGTTTTTAAATATTTATCATAAACAAATCTATATAAAGATGTTCTAGTTTCATCTGATTTAACTATAAAGCCTAAGGTTGATGATTGAAAATAAATTATGAAGAACCATAAAATTTATTCAACGTGTAACGCAGATGGTTTTACGACCGTCTTTATAACTTCTCCCAGATCAGCGGTTTTTATTAGGTTTGATGTATTTCAGTCGGTCTTCAGCCAGTGCGGTCGCATCGGTTACGGAGCATTGAGCCACGGCGCACCCTTCGCTTGCAACGGCTTCGGGTATGCTGGCTACCCCGGCATCGGCTACGGCGGCACTGGTTGCGGCTACGGCTCTTTCAGATTTGGCCCAAGAGACATCGGCGCAGGATTTGGAGGTGGATTCTTTGTAACCAGCTCCTCTCCGATAGCTCCCATTGGTCTCTTTGTGACATCTGACAATGCTATCGATGGTGCCTTAGCCGTTCAAGGCAACCTTCCTTTCCTCGGTGCCGTTGCTACGGAAGGCGCTTTCCCCACCGCTGGTGCTGGTGCCGTATCTTATGCTTGCGGTAACGGAGATGTGCGTATTTCCGCTGAGGCTCCTGTGACTGCTGTTGTGGCTCCCGCGATCGCTCCTGCTGTCGCTCCTGCTATCGCTCCTGCTGTCGCTCCTGCTGTCGCTCCTGTCGGTACCGGCGCCCTCGGCTACGGAGGTTACTCCGCAATTGGTGCCTACGGAGGCTGCGGATGTGGCATTTACTAAGATATAAATATATACGTATATGATTTATATTGAATATATTAAATATGTGATATGTATTGAATTTTATTTTAAATATATTTATTGTTCTTATTATATTTTTGTCGAAATAAGATAAAGAGTTAAATATATGTTTAAAAATATATGTGTGAACATGATAATTTTATTTTGTTATTATTTACTTCAATTTAAGCGATTTTCGGCTAAAGATTTTAGAGATTAAAGTTCCTCTGATATTCTCAGCCATTCCTCCTTTTTTCCACGAAACAAAGTTAATATTTGTATTGCTGCATACACTCTATTTTGATTTACACTTGATCAGACGCCATGTTTTCTTCTTAATGATTTGGTTTTGGTTTTTTACATTATCAAAACACTTTTTTTAAATATATTACAAATAACATTATCACATAAAAGCCGATATTGAGGTTGAAGAATTAAAATAAATGCCTGAGAAACACAGTCTGTCAGAGTCTAGGATAAATTCTGCTCAAGAATATGGACTGCGCCGATAACTAAAATAAAAAGCTGAACATAGAATTAATAGTAAATTTATAAAATTTTGTAAAGTATTGTATTATTTTAATATCTTAATTTTATTTTTATGAGGACGAATATTAATATAATAAGAAAATATAAAAAATTTAATTGGATAACGAAAGATGTCGACACATAAAGTGAGGGTAGGAAGAAATGTTGTTTCGTTACAAATCACTTTCAAACCAAGTACATAATCTAAAACCATTGTCTTGGTTTTTATATATTGTTTTCTTTTTATTTAATTATAAGGTACATATAAATCTATGCAGGGGCGGAGAAAGAATACTGACCTCTGCGGCTGGGGTCGGCCTGGCTTAAATATGTCTAAAACATTTACTAATATATATGTCTTTTATAAGTGCGTGATATATTTTCTATTCAAGGGAAACCAAGACTGATATTATTAAAAAACATCGCATAACATGCAACATGCATAAATATTAAATTAATTATTTACTACGTGGTAGGGCCTCAAGCCCGTCTGGATGGCGACCACCTTTGGTCTTAAGTATGCCGCCATAATAACTTTGTGTTGTGTCCCGCCATTAGTGACACAAGTTCTTGTACCCTTATGGGACAACAGCGTGTTTATGATGCCACAGGCGTTGCAAACACCCATACGCGACGGTAACTGCTAAATTCTAAGCGGGCCGTCAGCCTGTCTGCTGTCCTACAGTAATAAAAAAAATTAAATTCGTAATAAATATTAGTAAATACTTAAATAATTAATTAATAATATATCTAATAATGTTTGTTACTCTTTCATGCATGCTGAATGGATTTTAATGAAACTGTACAATAATATAGATTATACATACATCAGAATAACACATAATTAATAAATATAATAATTTTTATTGTGTGAATTGTCTAAAATATAATGATAATTATCAAGTAAGAAGGAAAAAATTGTGTTATCTGCGGGCTATTCTGGCGTGTGCTGAAACCGTGCAGTGATTCTCAACCACTGTGCCGCGGCACTTTTGTGTGCCGCCAAATTTCAAAAGTGTGCCGCCAAATTTTGCAAATATATAATAATGTTAATATTATTAAATAAATATCATTTAAAAAGAAAAATATTTTTAACATGAATATTTTTAATATCTTAACTTTATTTTTATGAGGACGAATATTAATGTAATAAGAAAAATATAAAAAATTTAATTGGATAACGAAAGATGTCGACACATAAAGTGAGGGTAGGAAGAAATGTTGTTTCGTTACAAATTACTTTCAAACCAAGTACATAATCTAAAACCATTGTAAAATAAATTATTTTATTATTTGCTTTGCAACACGGTTTTTCTTAGTGCCAAATTATGATGAAGCGGCGTGCATAGCAATAGGAATATGTCTCAAGTCAAGTGGGCGCACACTTGCCACTTCTGCGTACAAAACGTGTTGTTTCAGTGATAGTAGGGATTCACAAGGTGTTGCATAGTAGTTACTGCACCTTTTCTTTCGTTAAAATTGGCAAATGTATGTGATGCGGTTTAATATTAATTTATTTGCATGTAGTGTCAATTTATAAATTTGTAAATTCGCGCGCGATCGCGAACAGGACGCATTGTTAACTGATTAAGATAGGCTGATTCCCTGAGAATAAAGGGGAAAACGCCGTACATCAGGTTTTAGTCCTGGCAACAAAGCTGGGGGGTCTCCCTGGATGAGCGTGTTGTTGTGTGCGCAGAACGTACTGGACCATCAAATCCATGGTTCGCTTCACCTCAAATTATCTTCTATCAACCGATTAGAGATATTCTTTTGATAATTTTGACAGCGATTTACAGACTATAAGTTGGGACTTGCTACTGCTTTTAATCAATACCTTCTTAGTTTGTTTGATCTCCATGCTCCTGTGAAATCTTTTGTGAGTCAAAAATACTCATTCTCATCCTTGGCTTACGGACACGATCAAGACAATGATGAGATTGCGAAATAGGGCTGCATCTGATTATCACAGAATCGGGTTATAAAGTAAAAAAGATTATTACAAGAACTTAAAATTATTACTCTTTGCTGAAAAATCGGCAAACGGGCAAATTTGGCAATAAAATAAACGTTATTCTAAAGTTGTATGGAAAAATGTTAAAAGCTATTTTATACCTAAAATTTCCACGGATTTGCCATTATTTTTCAATGATACCAATGTTCTATGTGGCGGAATACTCATCTTCCATTTAGCCGTCGAGTCGAAAGGCGATCGCCACGACGATCGTAGAATAAAAACGTCAAACTTACGCGGCCGCCGGCCACCGCTCCCGCCACCCGCGGGCTGCGGCGAGGCACCAGCAGTCACCCGCTAACTAGAGATGGGTAACTCAGCGAAAATCCTTGCGTTAACTCAGTAGCTCAGGCGCAGTTAACTAAGCCGGCTCATTAAGTTAACTCGAAATTGCGCCATGGAGCAACAAAATGAAAACAAACAGCGCGCAAACTGCATTGGCTCATTGTTCACCTATGGACATCGAGTGAGTGAAAGAATTAATAATATCGGGTATTATGACCAGAAATGGGAGTTTTCGTTAAATTTTGTCATCGATGCGCATCGTCAATTAGTAAACCGTATCCGATGCCGGTATCTTTATTTCTGGCATCGACACGATTATGCGATTTGCCAAAATTAGTTGTCGGCTAAAGTATCTGCTACATAGATATTAGATATTTTTTTATTGCTGTAGGATAGCAGACAGGCTGACGGCCCGCTTAGGATTTAGCAGTTACCGTCGCCTATAGGTGTTTGTAACGCCAGTGGCATCGCGAACACGCTGCTATCCCATATGGGTACAGGAACTTGAGTCACTAATGTCGGAACACAACTCAAGGTTTTATGGCGGTATACTTAAGATCAAAGGTGGTCGCCATCGAGACGGGCTTGAGGCCCTACCACGTAGCTAGGGTGGGTTGTTTTGTCGCCTTTTACGACAGGCCAACCCCCGCCACAGAGGTTAGTATTCTTTCTCCGCCCCTGCACGGATAAAATACTCGGTAATGATGCCATAATGATAGCATTTGATGCTTAGTATTAGTATAGTATCATGGCTACATCAACAAACAAAATTTATGTATTTCAATGAATTTTTATTTTTGTTACTTCACTGCACTTTAGAATACAAAAATTTGAACAAAATAAAAACCGCCTTCAATAAAAAGAAAACTATTCCAAAACAAATTAATATGCTCTAAAAAGTAAAAAAATAATTGCATATTCTTCTATCATTTAATAATCAACTTACTTTTTCTACTCATCAATTGACACTCAATGCATGTCCAAAATTTATGTATTTCAATGAATTTTTATTTTTGTTACTTCACTGCACTTTAGAATACAAAAATTTGAACAAAATAAAAACCGCCTTCAATAAAAAGAAAACTATTCCAAAACAAATTAATATGCTCTAAAAAGTAAAAAAATAATTGCATATTCTTCTATCATTTAATAATCAACTTACTTTTTCTACTCATCAATTGACACTCAATGCATGTCCAAAATTTATGTATTTCAATGAATTTTTATTTTTGTTACTTCACTGCACTTTAGAATACAAAAATTTGAACAAAATAAAAACCGCCTTCAATAAAAAGAAAACTATTCCAAAACAAATTAATATGCTCTAAAAAGTAAAAAAATAATTGCATATTCTTCTATCATTTAATAATCAACTTACTTTTTCTACTCATTAATTGACACTCAATGCATGTCCAAAATTTATGTATTTCAATGAATTTTTATTTTTGTTACTTCACTGCACTTTAGAATACAAAAATTTGAACAAAATAAAAACCGCCTTCAATAAAAAGAAAACTATTCCAAAACAAATTAATATGCTCTAAAAAGTAAAAAAATAATTGCATATTCTTCTATCATTTAATAATCAACTTACTTTTTCTACTCATCAATTGACACTCAATGCATGTCCAAAATTTATGTATTTCAATGAATTTTTATTTTTGTTACTTCACTGCACTTTAGAATACAAAAATTTTAACAAAAAAACCGCCTTCAATAAAAAAAATTATTCCAAAACAAATTAATATGCACTAAAAATTAAAAAAATAATTGCATATTCTTCTATCACTTAATAATCAACTTACTTTTTCTACTCATCAATATGTAGGTACGATCTATATTACGATAATACAATGTAGTTACAATTATTGTTATTTTTGGAGTCAGTGTCAGCCGAGGTAGGTTTGAAACTACATATATTGAAGTGTTTCCTGTTAGACCTAAATAATACCTGAAAAGGAAAAGGCAATAAATCTTTATTATATTACTTGGGAACATTTGAAAAGTGATTATCTAATCACTTTTCAAATGTTCCCAACACCTTTGATACCAGTCTATCTTTATTAACGTTTTATGAAATTGATAGGTTTAGTGATGCTATGTTTCATATTCAGCCAATTAATTTAGATCCCTTATTAAAAGTTATCCGTAGTCTCAAATCGAATGCTGAGGGCTCAGATGGGATAACCTTGCAAATGTTCTTAATGACTCTGCCATATAGTTTAAATGTTTTACAGTCGATTATAAATTTATCAATCCATACTTGGCTGACACCAACTACAAAAATAACAATAATTGTAACTATATTATATTATCGTAATATATATAGACCATACCTACATATTGATGAGTAGAAAAAGTAAGTTTATTATTAAGTGATAGAACAATATGCAATTATTTTTTTACTTTTTAGTGCATATTAATTTATTTTGGAATAGTTTTTTTATTGAAGGCGGTTTTTTTATGTTAAAATTTTTGTTTATTTTTTGATTTTTAGTGAATTTGAAGTACACTAACTAGTTTGTCTGTATTTGGGTAGACTTACTAAACGTGCTGCTCATATGAGACAGCGCCGTTTAAATGAAACAAACGAAGTCAGGGAGAAACATCTATTATATCTCAACAGAGGAAATCTACTTCGAGGAGACTTTCAAAAGAGACTTGCGAAGAACGTAAAAATAGACTTTCGAAAATTCGGCTTTACATGAAAAAAGTTTTGAACAGGGAAAATATCGGAAAACATAGTCACCGTCTCGGCTTGATCAATAGTCGTCTATCGAATGAGATGGAGGATCAACGTGCCCACCGACTCAGCATGTTACACGATCGTCTATCCAAAGAAACGGAGGGCAACGTGCCCACCGTCTCGGCTTAATCCACGATCGTCTAACTAATGAGACGGAGGAGCTACGTGCGCACTGTGTCGGATTAATCCACGAACGTCTATCTATAGAGACGGAGGAGCAACATGTCCACCGACTCAGATTTTTTACATCGGTATCCCCACATCCGGAATCAAACCCGCAACCTCATGCGTTGCAGGTCGGTTACTTTGCTACTCCGCTACCACCAGTCTTTTGTATGGTAATAAAGCTCATCAATAATACGCAAAAGATTCTACCACCCACTCGGCTACCACCGCTTCACATATAATACACCTTGAGTAATTTAATTAGAACGCTGGCGTCATGTTACAATGCAGCAACGAACATAAGCGCATTGCAATTTGATTACAGAGAGTTAGAAATTCTGCCACAGATCGCACCCTCACTGTAAGTCGTTAAGGAGTTCCATTGATCATCATATTCGACTACGACAATTACTTGACCATAACGACGTTACGGTAGGCGACTCATATATCCGGATAGGCTATAAAAGATTCAGCCGAGTATCGTTAATATGCTCCTAAGAATTGAAGAGTTCCGTTACTTTATCATAGAACCCATAATCAGAACCTAACCAAACTCTCATCAAACTATCTTTGAAGTACATCCTTTCCAATAAAAAATGAATCTTTGAAATCGGTTGGCGTGATATTGTTATTTGTCCATTTGTCGCGCACATACTTAATACAAATTTAAGACTTATATGGTATTCTCATGGATACCATTGTCAGAAATGGACCAAATTGAAATAAGACCACACGACAAGCACCGGCTTTCATATAAAAAAAGAATCATCAAAATCGGTTCACCCAGTCGAAAGTTCTGAGGTAACAAACATAAAAAATACAGAGGAATTGATAACCTCCTCCTTTTTTGAAGTCGGTTAAAAACGTGCATGTAACAACTCTTCTTATTTACTTATTCCACATCAAACCACAAACAAATATTTTTATCCATGCAGGGGCGGTGAAAGAATACTGACCTTTATGGGCGGAGTCAGTCTATCGTAAAAGGCAATAAAACAACCCACCCTAACTACGTGGTAGGCCCCCAAGTTGGTCTGAATGGCGACCACCTTATCTTAAGTATGCCACCATAATATCTTTTTATTGTGTTCCGGCATTAGTGATACAAGTCCCTGTACCCTTATGGAACAGCAGCGTGTTCGCGATGCCACTGGAGTTGCAAACACCCGTAGGCGACAGTAACTGCTAAATTCTAAGTGGGCCGTCAGTCTGTCTGCTATCCTAGAGCAATAAAAAATAAACACGTGGAAGGAGATATGATGCACCAAAACATTTCCTGTAAGCACACACTCTTATATTAGCCATCAATTTAACATTTTTTTGGACGGAATTACATAAAAGATGATGGGAGAAATCATCTCTTACGAAATCTATCTATCTTCGATACCTCTTTCTGTAAATCACATTTACTTATAGGATTTTTTAATTAAAGAAAAAAAAGTAATTCTTTTCTTCGCATTAAGTTTATACCATTTATATATGCTATGCTTTTTTGGTGGTGATAATGATGGTGGTAGGTAAGCTAGGTATAAGTGGCCCTAAGCCCGTCTGGATGGTATAGGGATAGTTCCCTGCCCTGATATCTAAATATGCCACTATAGTAACCTTGTGTTGTCTGCCTGCTTGCCTGAAGATTTATAGGCGATGATAACTGCTTTCTAATAATTGAGGCGACAGCCTGTCTGTTATTTCTTAGCAATTAAAAGAAATGCCTTTATAAAATATAGGTATATTTTGCCCTAAATAGTTTTAATGATCTATAAAAAGTTAGAAAATTAAGATTTGGAAAGCTAATTAAAACAACGCATATACATTGATATAAATAGTTTAATTACACAAATACATTGCTTACATTTAAGTACAAATTTATGAATATAAAATTAAAAGTACAGGAATACAAAATATAAAATTATATTCACTCTAATATAAACCACCGTAGCCGTAGTAACCGTCTATAAATGTGGGGTCGTAGCTTATAGGCGAACCGTAGTTAAACGGACCATATCCGTAATTGCCGTAGGCAATGTCACCCACGCACGGCTCGTAGATGGATCCGTACGAATCGTAATAATCGTAGCCAAACGGCGCGTAGCCGTATGTAGCAGCGGGGCAAGAGGGTGCTACGGCTGGCGCAAAAGTAGGATTGATTACTGGTATACTATCTAACACAGGGCCTTGTAACTCGTTGAAAATACCAAATAAACCTCCGCAATTGTAATCTACATAACCCGTTCCCACTGTTGGGAAGGTACTGTCTATGGTGGCTGACGATATGAAAGGTAATCTTCCATTAACAGATACTAAGCCTTCTACTACATTATCTGAAAGCACTGACATTCTAGGACTACCAGTCGATGTGATTTTTGAGAATGGAAAGTTGCCAAACAAGCTCATTGGTCCATAAGGACTGGTGAAGGCGGATGAGAGACTGAAGGAGCCAAGGCCGAAAGGTAAGGAGTTGTGGTATCCATCGTATGCGAAGTTCGAGTATGGCCCAGAATATTCTATTTCAAATGGATTCCGAATGCACTGGCTGTGTGTGGTCTGGAAAAAATTATCAAACATCAGTCGATATAAATCTCATATATCAAACATTCGCTGTCTTCTGACTAGTTCCCATGAGTAACGCCAAGAGCACGCTATAATAATTAATTTTGTTATTGTTTTAGGATAGTAGACAAGCTGACTGCCCACTTAGCATTTAGCAGTTGTTGTCACCTATGGGTGCTTGCAACGCCAGTGGCATCGCGAACACGCTGCTGCCCCATAACGGTACAGGAACTTAGGTCACTAATGCCGCAGCACAATAAAAATAGACAATAAAAATAGCACAGAAGTTATTAAAACTTCGTTATCTTGGTGGGCTTATATCAAAAATGAAGTTTGCTAGACAATGGTCACCCTATTAAGGATACATTCTGTATGCAAATTTTGAAAAAGACGTATTTATCATATTCCCTATTATAATATAGTTAAAGGAGCCCATTGTATCCAATATTTAGAATAATTATTCTCTTTAACTTGTATTATATTAGGTTCAGTTGGTGACAATAAAGTGTTATCTATCTATCTATGTATCTGTATCAGTTATCTGGTACTAATGATACAAGCGCTCTGTTTCTTACTTAATTTTAAACTAGATGGCGCTGCTTGGTCACTATTTTTATTTATTTACTAGCTGACCCGAAAAACGTTGCCTGTCATAAAAACTTAAGAAAAGCAGCCTATGTCTTTCTCCAAGGTTCAATCTATATCTATACCAAAATTAATTAAAATTTATTCAGCAGCTTAAGAATGAAAATTCAATAGATATACATACAGACATATTTGCTTTCACATTTATAATATTAGTAAGGATAAAAAAAGCTGCAAAAGATCTCCTTAAGTGAGCTTATAGCGCCATTTTTGGATTTGGGGTATTAAGGGGAGTTATCCATTAAACTTTGCTTAGCCTTTGGAGAATAAAGAAAGAAAAAAAAATTGACACTGAGTGTGGCTAATTAATTGACGGCCAAAATATTCATGCCCCTTTGTTATTAAAAAAATTAACTGATTGAGCGTCACGAAAGCGTGAGTCAAAAAATAGCGAGAGTATTGTGGCTTAAATCCATAGCAGTTGGATAAGTCAAAATCAAATTAACAGCTAAGCAATTCCTTACGCTAGAATAGTCACAGAAAAGCTTCGAAACAGGAAAGCGTTTTAAATTTTATCATCATCATTTTGTTATCATCAAAAAAATCTAATAATTATCAATGGAATTATAATAAATTTCTATTTATAGCATTTTAAATAATAATGTTATTATTAAATAATATTAAATAATAATAATAATATAACAGCTCCTCAATATAGGAAAAAAACATATACTAGGGGAAATCGCGGGATAAGCAGTCAGAGAGTTAAATTTTAAATATTTTAAAATAATAATATTATATAATAATAATAGCTTATGACATCCCACTGCTAGGCTCGGGCCTAGAGGGAATCGACAGTATACCCACCACGCTTATCCAAGGCGAGTTGCATATACCGGTGAGCTTGGCATGCAAGTTTCCACCGTTGGTGATTGCAATTTCCACCCACTCTAAATTGGCCTCCGAGTGAAATGCCACTCAACTAATAGATATCCCGGAAACAAAAGAAGGAAAAATAAGTACCTTAATAATAATCGCTTCTAAAGCAATAAACACTATTATTGCCTTATTCATTATCAACACAAACCAAGCGGCGTAGCTTCCACGAGACAATGCAAACGCAACGCTCTATAAGGTCTTTTATAAAGTATTCTTATCATATTTAAAATTTCATATAAAATTAATAACATCAAATGATTACAATGTTTATTTTGAAATTTGATAAACGATTATTTAATTACTAATCTGTAGAAAATTACAATTACATGCTAATTTCTAAGAAAATAATTTATAAGTTATGCAAATAAATAAAATTAAGTGGTAGGGCTCAGGTCTGGATGGCAATCACTTCTGGTCTATAAGTCTTGTATTGTGTACCGGAAATAGTGACCAAGGTTGCAGTAGCACTAAGGCAAGAGTAACTCCTTCGCGGTGCCTTCTCGCCTGTCTGATGTTATTCAACAATAAAAAAAGAAAAAGAAGCAAAGTTTATATAAAATGTTCATTTATTAATTTTTTTATTGCTATAGGACAGCAGACAGGCTGACAGCCTGCTTCGCAGTTAACGTCGCCTATTTAATTTAGCAGTTAACGTCGCCTATGGGTGTTTGTAACGCCAGTGGCATCGCGAACACGCTGCTGTCGCATAAGAGTACAGGAACTTGGGTCACTAATGCCGGAACATAACACAAGGTTATTATGGCGGCATACTTAAGACCAAAGGAGGTCACCATCCAGGCGGGTTTGGGGCCCTACCACGTAGCTAGGGTGGGTTGTTTTGTCACTTTTTACGACAGGCTGACCCCGACCGCAGAGGTTAGTATTCTTTCTCCACCCCTGCACGAATAAAAAGATAAGAAATTAATTTAAATTGCTAAATCACTTCAATACGCGTCCGTTTCCGTTGCATTCAATGGAATTTCATTTCGAAATGCAACATTATCAGTGTGCTAATTCATGTTTTTGTAATGTATTGTTTTACTACACAAGTAAATAGGCGTTGTAATAAATTACTGCGTCCGTTATTAAATTAATTTAATGTGTATGATTTATTAATATATTAGAAATTCGTACAAAGTTTTTCTCCATGCAGTGAAGAAGTAAGAACAGTAACCACTGCGTCTGGGATCGGCCTATAAATATGCCGATATAATAACCTAGTGCTGTGTTCATAAGTGACTCAGGTTCCAGTACTCCGATACGGATAGCAGCGTGTTCGCGGTGCCCCTAAGGGCGCGTACACATAGAACGTCCGATTTACAGGATGTTTTTTAACTTATCCTTCGCTATTGGAGGTAATATTCACACAGCATTTACAGAACCGATTTTAACAGATCCGACGCTACTGGATTTTCGTTCTTTAGTGTATCACCTACTTTCTATGAAGATGGACATTGTCGTGTTGTATTGGAACTATCGTCGTCTGCGTCGGAGTTGTGTGTGGGATTTTTTACTGGATCCGGAATACTGTCATGTATGTGAATTCTCTCATACAACTACATGCGCTAATAACATATACGTTTAAACGGACCTGTAAATCGGACGTTCTATGTGTACGCGCCGTAACACCGCAAACATCCACGGGTGACGTTAAATGTTTACCATACCGTAAACCATCAGCCTATCTGCTTTTCTTCAGCTATTAAAAATTGCCAAATTCTTCCAGCTTGCTGATAAAATCATTATATATATATAGTTACATTTTGAAGTCCGGCGTCCATCTCAGTGTTTATATTTTCACAGCATGTAACGCCATTTTATCCAGAAGGACGAAAGGGAGTGCTGGAATGCAAGATTATTCTCGCTACTCAGTATTTCAATCCATACAACACGCCAGGTCTTAGGGACTTTAAAATTTTACCTTTGAGTACAGATCATATTATAATAGTACGTATGATGGATACTTCCCCCTCATGACTTAAGTGATGTGTTTAGTGCCTGCACTAGAAAAAATCTTATATTGCAGCGCTTTTCACAAACCATTCGCACTTCGGTATGCTTGCGGAGATCTGGGTGTTTATGTATAATATGTATTTATTTACAAAAAAAAAATATAAAAGTAGTATATCAATTATCTAGTACCCATAGCACAAGTTCTATGTTACTTACTTTCGAACTAGATGCCGCTTTGTGAATTATGCCCTTGTATTTATTTATTATTTAATTAAAAAAAAGAATGAAATATATTTATTATCACAAAATGATGTACAATTGGATTTACAAAATAAATGATACACATGACTACTTTAAAACTATGAAAAAACACAACCAGACCAAAATAGACTATTTGTATCAATCGTACCCACATACTGTACTAGTTCACTTGGTAGTATCGGGGCTATTCGTGCCGTCAATTGAGATTGTGTCTTGCGATTACATATTTCGGCACGTATGTACGTGAGTTAATGGAACATCGAAGGTATCGCGGTCGTTCACCAACAAGATGAACCGATCAAGTGAAAGACTCGTCGTCATCCAAATTCTACACGGTCGTAGACTATGAGCTGGACAGAAACCAATGGAGACACATCATCCACTCTAGAAGCAACCTTGATGCTGACCACATTCTTCAGACATTAGGGACCAACACTAGAGAGAGAGAGAGAGAGAGAGAGAGAGAGGGAAAGACATATTAAAAAAACATATTTTCATTCATTATCGGATAGTATACACTGTTATAAACATTCTCTCAAATATTTAAATCGAAATTCGAATTATTTCGGTCACTACAGCATTCCGTAGAAAAGGGGAAAGGAGACAAACATCTGCCGTGTCCGTCTCCCATTCAACTGTTATTATTTTGTCTTGTTCATACCTACGCGTGTACCTTCCTGTTGTAGTTTTATAACTTCACTGAATAGACAGTTAAAGCATTTTAGTTCGTTCTCGACAGCCAACATGGATAGACCTTCGAGGAAAACACCTAAAAATCTGTGTCGCAGGATAGAAAAGGCCCGAGGAGTTCACATCCACGATATGAAAGAAAAAGACGCAAAGGATTCAAGGAAACAAATCGACACTCCATTGAGACCCATACAACGTTTGCTAGTACTTCGGCAGCGAAAATAACGAGAAAGAGTCCGGAGTTTGAGGTTAAAATCGATCAAACATTCAGCTATGTTTTCATAGAATTTTTCTTGGTTTTCGGCACTCTGCAACAAATACTCAAGTGCAAAAAGTGCGATAGTGATGTAAAGTTTTATAAAAATCGATTTGAGGATTGGGATTCAAAATTTGTGTTGAATGTTTGTGTTCGGATCCAGCTGAGATCAATTCTTGTCCTCTGATAAACACTTTGAATGTTGAGTGACAACAATGAGAGTTTTAATCATTGCATGTGGAAACTCGTTCCTAAGCATATATACTGTGGGAAACAAACTGTGGAAATCGCAACGTATTATGCAGCTTGTAGGTTCAATGAAGGGTATGATCCAATATTGAAAATCCTAAAGACAATCGGGCGCACCATAGGGCCGGCAGCCGCAGACTTCGCTGCAAAATACAAGGAGGAGCGCATCGCAACTGCGGAACGCCAAGCTCTCGGGACAATATAGAAGCCGGGATAGTTCGTCGAAACAAAATTTCTGCAGAAAATGAATTACTTGAGGAAGTAGAAGTAATATTTCATTGTATGGACCTGGCATCGCCGATTGGTCGTAAGTAAACGATTTATCTGAAAATATCTCACTCGAAACTTTAAACGCGTTTCTCTCGGAATGTTGTTTTTCAAAACGGTGTACACTCTCGAAAGAAGAGTTTTCAAGCTATCCATTTCAAATTTTAACAGAGCATTCTTCATGTCATTTTCTATCGTGGTGTGATGAGTTTTTATATTTTCCTAGTTTTTTTCTACGAAAAACTATCGAAAAAAGACTCAATTCGATTTGTTGTTCAAACCGCAGCCGTTTTTTTTAAATTTCAAAAGGAAAAAATGTCCCCATAGCCCAATAGTGGCTTTCCTATATATTAATAATCTTTTTTAAAATTTTGACCACCATACAGGACCTTTTTTCTCAACCGGACTTTGCAATATTTTTTTACAATATTAAACAATAAATAAATAATCTTACAAAAAATCATTTTGTATTCTTTATCACTCCCTTGATTTAAAAAAAATCCAAACCGATTAGCTTATCCTAACCACAAAAACAATCACGAAATTCAGTGATTTTTCGGAGGGTCACACTGTTATGATTCTTTAAGGATTGCCCGCACGCACGGCCAAGAGGGGAAGATGCGTGGCGTACCACTGTGTGAGAAAGAAGTTTCAAGGGTCTATTATCACGTTTTGAGACCCAGTAACGAAAGAATATTGGGATTCTATTGGGTATACCAGCGTTGTACGATCGCCAGCCTGGAGTGGGAGATGTATAAACACATTGCACGGGGAATTCCACACTACCCATAAAATTTTACCTCTCCAAAAAAAGGGAATTATTATCTTATAATTTTTTTTTATGTAGTGTATATTGGTTAAAATTAGTTCTGGGACTAGTGGAATCAATCATGATATTATGATAAAGAATAATGTTGTGTTATATTCTGAATTGTGTTGGTATAAATATGTCTTAAAAATTGGTAATAGTTTAGTACATTATTATGTTTCATCATCATTTTCATCATCTTAGCGTTGAATCCCGGTTGCAGCCCAAACTCTCGCTTCGGCGCCCAGGGTCTGCTTTCCGACTTTTTCTTCTCCACTTCGCACGGTCTTCATCATCCCTGGTAGTGAGCCCATTGGCACGTATATCACCCTTTACGACATCAAGCCAGCACTTTTTGGGTCTACCCCTCCAGACGGGGCCCGGCGGAGGCGGCATGGACAGACATTTGTTTCTCACGTAAGCATCCTGTTGACGTAAAACGTGGCCATACCAACGGAGTCGACACTCTTGTAATTTATCCGCAATGGTCACTGCACACATCCACCGCAGCATATTCACTCTGTGATACGCAATTCTTGCCTATGTCGTTCTAACATGGGCCACACTTCACAGCCGTAGAAAAGGACAGGCCTAATGATGGTCTTATTAACCTGTCCCTTCAACCTTACCGGCATCTTGGGGTCACAAATTACACCAGTTACCTCACGCCATTTGGCCCACGCGGCAGCAATGCGTGCCTTGACGTCGCAATAGATGTCACCAGACGCATGAAATACAGATCCCAGGTATTTCACTTAGTCCGTGTGCTCGACCGTGTCGCCGCTTATACGCACGGGCGTGGGATCTGTGGAGTTATAGGCTGAGTTCTCGGTCTTCGCTGCATTAAGCTTTAGACATCATTTGTACTCGAGTACATCATTATGGTTAGTAAGATATTATTTAATAAAATAGGCAAGTCGTAGAATACACTCTTTACTTAAATCTGTAATACGTTGTATGTATGTGTGAATGTATGTTGTTTTGGTGAATGGTTTTGGTGAATGGTTGGTAATCAATTAGTGGTTGAAATTATATTTCATATAACTAGTAATAATATTAATCTCTCATCTCATATCAACTTAAAGTATGTGCGTATGTGCATGTGCCTGCGTGTGCGGGTGTGCACGTGCATTTGTCTGCGTGTGTGCACGCGCGCGCGTATGCGTGCCTGTGTCTGGTAGGCAAGTTTTCTCACGATGTTTTCCGTTGCCGTCGGTATGTGAACATAATTTTATAATATCTATATGATGTGGTTCGTTTTAATCGAAATTGTGACCTCTCTAGTTTGGTTTTAGAGTGTGATTGTTTGCTATTTTTTGTATGATATGATCACAATTTTTATATGTAATTAAGAATTATAAATAATAATATATGTAGGGTAATTTCACATACCGCCATTAAATCCTAAGTTGCATAGCACTTGTGTTATGGGTACCAGAAAACATATATATTACGTATATGCATTTACATCCAAACGCTGGACGAAAACCGAAACGGTAATTTATAATACATCCCAGTATTAATAAGTGGGTCTAATAATTAATTAAACTTGATTAGTAGATATAGATTGATTAGTAGATTTTTAGGTTATAATTAAATACAAAATTACTTTATAAACATTTATTTTTATCAAAAACTAAAATTAAAACTTACAATCTAATAAATGCCGTATCCACAGCCACCGTAGGGAGCTAAAGGTGATACGGCCGGGCCATATGATAATGGTGCGTGTACAGCTGGGCCATACGGCAAGGGAGCGGCTACAGCGGGACCGTAGGGGAGAGGTGCGGATAAAGGGGGACCGTATGGTGAAGGCGCTACGCTAGGAGGGTAAGCAGGCGCTACGTAGGGGCTGGCATAAGGGACTTCACTAATTATGCCAATAAAACCGTCTCCACATGCATAAGATACTGAACCTGCTCCGGCTGATGGGAACACTCCCTCCATATTTACAGTTCCCAAGAAAGGTAAGTTACCACCCAAACTAAGAACACCTTCAATCACGTTTTCTGAAGTCACTACTAACCCAGTGGGTGCGATTGGTGATGTGCTGGTTACTATAAAACCACCTCCGTAAGAAGCACCTAATGAACTTGCATCAAGGAGACCGCAACCACTGTAGCCTGTGTAGCCACCGTAGCCACCGTAGGCAGGGAGAGGTGCGCCTATACCCAAGTCGTAGGGTCTCCCAAGTGGACCGAGACATTGAGATAAGGCGGACTGAAATAAAATAAATCATTTTCAATGTTTCTAATTTAAAATAAGAAGGATTTTTTTAGTTTATTGTTAAATTAATTTCTAACTTAAAATTTTTATGAGACCTTTTTGGCTTTTACATTGCTATGACAATCTTAAACTTGAAACATTTTAAATTTTCTAACGGAATCGCCTAAGAAAATCAAACTCCGGGGTCCAAATTAAATATTGTCATGGGTCTAAACTTCTATGGCCCCATTTACGTCAAGCTCTAAGAGTTTTAATTTCTTAAAAAGCTAGAAGAGAATATATTTATGTTCTTCAAGCTAGTCTGGATAACAACCAACCCTGATTTCTTAGTATGCCGCAATTAACCTTGTGTTGTTTTCCATAAGTAACTCAGTTTACAGTTCTCTTACTCAGTAGCGTATTAGTGGTGCTCCTAGCGCATCTATAGATGACGGTAACTTCTTACTATTAGTCGCAATATTAGCTTGCTGTTCCAAAGTCACATTTAAGCAATTAACAAACCTTACCTTAGCAAGTATAGCTGATATGCAGACTAATAGGAAACTTTTGGCCATTTTGATTCTTGTTAACAACTAGGGTAACAATGGCATCCCGGTTGAGTGACAAGGGTTTTATAGTTATTATTATCAATATTTCACATAATTATTAATAATCACATAATAAGGTTAGCAATGTTAATTGTAAATCAGTTATGCAAATGATAGTGTTATTAAATTGATAAGGCATTTACTTTGTAAGGAATGTTACGTGCTTATGGAATTAGTCTTATAACTGCGAGGTCATGGTTTCGAATCCCCGTAATGCCATGTAGTGGTTAATTTTTAAGATATCGTCTTTACATAATTTAGAGAGATGTATACATACGTATATGTATACATACGCACACAGACGCGACACGTCGCCTATGGACGTTTGCAGCATCGTGGGCCTTGTAGACACGCTGCTGAAATCAATAAAAATTAATGATATATTTTTAAAATAAATACTATATTGACGGGAAAGGTTCAGTCGGAAGCTCATTCCAAATGTGGAAATACGATTTTTACGAAAATTATATTTCGAATCGAAAGGACAAAGTTAACACTTTTTTACATTATTGCTCTGAAATATATTAAATTATATAAAAACCTGGATACTGTACTGGAAGGGGTACTGGAACCTGGGCCACATTAGCCAGGTTCCAATACACATATGTGCAAAGCAGCGTGCTCGAGATACCTCTAGCGTCGTAAATATTCATAGGTGTCGGTAACTACTTACTCCTAAGGGATCCGCCAGCTTGTCTGCTGTTTCTCAGCAGGAAAAAAAACTATATCAAATTTAAAAAAATATCGCCGTATGAAAACCTTATTGTGAAAATAAGGTCAGTTTCGTATGATTACAATATTCTATTGTATCATATAGATAAAGACTGGTATAAATACACTATCAAATAACATCATAATATCATTCAAACCTAAAGTAACAAAACAAAATGTCTTCCCTCACTTTTGTGTTCCTTTGCTTCCAAGCTTACTTGGTCCAGGTAACGTACAATTTATAAATAAGCTTCTAGTAAAGTAGTTGACCTTTCAAGATCAAGTACAGCCTCAATTGTTCTTTGGTGCACTCTTATAACTCAAGGAAGAAGTCCTGGCGTAGGCCTTCTCATTAGGGATTGCAAAGTTCAGTCCTATGCACCGTAGGATTGTGAATCTAGTCGGTGCCCTTCTTGTGCTTTCTGTAAACGAATAAAAAACGTAATAAATAATCCCTTTGACAACTTCCGTAGCGCAACGCGTAATGAATGTCAGTTTGATTCTCATCTAAAATCTGGCTGTTTATGTGTATTTAATTATTTACAAAAGTCAGTGATGATGTCTAGTATCCATAACACAAGCGCTATTCTGCTTACTTTGAGACTAGATGGCGTCTTAAGAATTATATTATTGTTGCTTACTTTTGCTAACCAAATGCTTTTAAAAAGAATAGAACATTTAAAAGCTCAAATTTAAAATTTTATATTAAAGGAACTAATTTTATTTCAAAATATTTTTTAGAATGTGCTCAGTCAGTGTGCTGGAGCTTACAGACCTGGTATTCCCTACGGACCTGGATTACCTGGCCCTGCTCTTGGCCAATACCCTGGCCCTGCCCTAGCTCCTGGCTTTAATCCATTAGCCACTGGATATCCCGGGCCTATTGGGAACGGCCCATTGGGTTACGGGCTTGACGCTGGTTATGGTCCACTGGGCTATGGTGTCGATGTAGCTGCCTATGGTGGTACCGGTGTAGGCAATGTAGCCGTGGCTGGCGAGCTTCCTGTTGGCGGTACGGCGATTGTTGGTGGCCAGGTACCGATCATCGGCGCCGTTGAGTTTGGTGGCACCGCTGGTGCTATCGGTACCGTCTCTATTTCTGGTAGCTGCGGATGCGGCTGTGGATGCGGAAACAATGTTCCTTACTTATTTTAAGTTTTAGAATAAAAATATCTTCTTTAAGAAATATACTTAAGTTTCAAAAAATATTTGTATGTAGTTTATTTCTTTGCTTCATATTTTTGAAAATGAAAAATGAAATGAAAAAATTCTTTATTTTCTCCAAAAACATTACAAGACAGTTCATACATATAAAAGTGCAACAGGTAGAAAGTGTGTTATAAAAGTACTATCAGTAGCTCAATGAAGTAGAGGGAGACAGGAGTCCAAAGTGAGCAGAAGCCCGTCCTATGGATCTCCTGGCCTCTTCTCTCTTACCGTTGACATAAGGAGAATTTATGAAAATGTGGGGGTGCGCGCGTACATGGATATGTGTGTGTGTGTGTGCGTTTATGTTTGTGTATAAGGATTTGTGCTATAAATAAATAAATAAAGTAAGAAAAATGCGTTACATGATAAAGTTAACATATTACAGATTGTAACAACATACAATAGTAGGAAGTTTACTAATCAGTTATTCAACTTTAAATTATTTAATAAGAGATTCCGTTTCATTATAGTTCAGAGATAATAGTCATTCTGTTAACACTTTTTTAATGTCATGTCTATTCATAGTGTGTACATTGAAATATTCATTTACTTTATTATATAAATTACTGCTTAGAAAATTAAAAAATCTTTGGGCAAAGCATGTGTTTGTAGATGGCTGTTTGCAAACCATATAACTCCTACGTGTGTTTGCTTTATCGTGATCTTTTTTGTATGACATAAGTGAGTATTTTTGAGGCTAAAATGGAGGAATGGGCAAAAAATAATAGTCAAACCTGTTATATCAACTTAACCAGGACTTTGGGGTCAATTACTATGATTTTAATATATGGAATTACATAATTTATTTATTTTTATTTGATTTGGTTCAATCTTATTAGCATTCATATCAATCACCGGTGTGCAAGTTCAATCTTAATTTTTATACTTTTATTATGTCAACAGCAGTTTCAAGACATATTTACAACATGTTGACAATTTAAAAATATGCATTAAAACTATCAAGAAGAGATTTAACAGTTTCATAGTGGAGATTGAAACCAATCTGGATGACTTCCTTGAAATCACTAGGCATACGACCTCAGTAATAGCTAACACACGTCGGAACGCCTAGTTAGGTATAATATACAGTCGACTCTCGTTCATTCAAACCTGCGATAATTCGAACCTCTCTATAATTCAAAGTTATCACGAGTTCCCTAGAAAATCTCTTTATATTTCGAACTAAATCAATATATTTTTATGCACTTTGTAATTCGAACGAAAAAATCATCGCTACGTAACAAAACGACGCGTTAATTCGAATTCATCGGCGTCAAACACTCGATAATTCGTAAAGGATCAGATCCTCTTATAAACAAGCCCAAGAGTATGTGTACCCGCTGCTGACAAGTTCAAACTTGGATCATCTACACGAGATTTTGTTTTTGTAATGATTAGTTTGACACACACTTCCGCACTAATTGATTTGTTTAGTTAAGTTTCAGTTACTTTTACTCTTATAATAGACTCTTAACTTTTGTCATTTGTTGTTATTGTTAAAGAATAGTGGTTAATAAATATTTTTATCATAATTGATTATCAACATTCAATAATTCAAAGTTTTATTTCTTTTCTCTCAAAAATTTCAAACCATTTGATATTTCAAACACTCGATTATTCGTAGTATTTTAAGAGTCCCTCGAGTTTCGAATTAACGAGAGTCGACTGTATATTAATTTAGAAAAGAACAGTAAATAGTATATAAGTTGTTTAATACCCATAACATACGTGCTATACTAGATGGCGCTGTGTGAATTGTCCCAGTATATTATTTTCAAGCAGTAAACACAAATTATAAGCCTTTTGTTTTTTTTTTGTATTTATTTAATGCAATCACTGGTGACTCTCGCAAGCGTTATAGCGGAGGTCATTGCCAACGAAGCTTATCTAATTACATAAAATATCCATACTAATATTATAAATGCGAAAGTAACTCTGTCTGTCTGTCTGTCTGTCTGTCTGTTCCTCTTTCACGCCTAAACGGCTGAACGGATTTTGATGAAATTTGGTATGGTGATAGATGATAACCTAAAAATGGTCATAGGCTATAAATAATCACGCCATCGTTCTTAGGGGGTAGGCAGTAGGCAGATAACTAAATTGAGTTAGTGATTTTTTGTGCTTATCCGGTATCTATGAGAATCGGCCAACATCTATTTTTCATCCCCCTAAATGTTAGGGGTGACCCACCCCCAAAAAATTTTTTTTAATTTTTTGACATTTTATTATTTACTAGCTGACCCGGCAAACGTTCTGCCATATAGCCTATGACCATTTCTAGGTTATCATCTATCACCATACCAAATTTCATCAAAATCCGTTCAGCCGTTTAGGCGTGAAAGAGGAACAGACAGACAGACAGACAGACAGAGTTACTTTCGCATTTATAAAATTAGTATGGATATGGCAGAACAACGTTTGCCGGGTCAGCTAGTAATAAATAAATAAATATATTACGACAATTCATATTGGGATATAACTAATAAGATATGGAAGAGTATTTAAATTTAAGTTTTTATATAAAAACTAGCTGACCTAGCAGACGTCGTTCCGCCACACAAATTGTAAAAAAACAGCGCCATCTATTGGATACCTACTCAATCCAGTCAACTAATAACCTTATACCACCATCTGTTAGAATCTTATCGAACTAACATATAATTACAACTCTTGGTGAGATAATAAACAAATCTTTCGCAATAAAATAATATTGCGATTATAAATTGAGATATAAACTATCCTATATTTCAAGTGTGCAAAATGTGTGTGTTCACACAGTGTGCAAAATTTTATTAAAATCGGTTCAGAACTTTAGGAGTCACTAGCGGACAAACAACGTGACACGTAATTTCGATAGACTATTTAAAAAAAGAAGCACTAAGGAGGGGTGTCAAGAATTAAAATTGCAATTTGTCAGATTCACAGCATAAAAGGGAAAAATTAAATCTTTATGAATAAGAACAAAAAGTACTACTACTGTTTGTTTTCAACATCAGGTCAATTTGTTTAAATTTTGAAAAGGATTAGTAAGAGTAGCCGAGACCACCACAGCCGCAGCCGCCATGACCAGCGTAGCCAAGGCCGTTGTAGCTAAGACCACCGTATCCGAGACCGTTGTAGCCGAGATCGGCGTAGCCAAGACCAGCAGCAGTGGAAGCACTAATACCAGTACCTTCACCGGTGATGCCAACAGTACTGTCACCACAGCGGTAGGAGATGCCACCAGCACCAACGGTGGGGAATTCGCCCTCAACAGCGACGGTTCCAAGGAAAGGCAGGTTACCGACTACAGCAAGAGGTCCTTCGTACACATTGTCAGAAGCTACGTTGATACCGGTGGGGGGGACAGGGGATGCACTGGAGACTTTGAGGATTCCTCCATAGGCAGCGTTCAGAGAGTTAGCGGCGGCGATGTCGCAACCGTAGCCAGCGCCGTAGCCAGGGCCGTAGCCAGCGTAGCCGAGTCGTGCGCCACAGGGAGCAGCAAGGCCACGTCCCCAACACTGTCCAGCAGCAGTCTGAAATAATTCTTAATTAATTAGATTAGATTAGAAACTCTGAAAATATTTTTTCTTATGTAAAGATGTAGACAAAGTAACCGATTTTCAGGCTCGTATGACTCCATAAAAAAGTGACATGGTGACAAAAATATCAGGCAAACTGGAAATCCAGGCGGGTTTGCAGCCTCAGCTCTCCCTTGAAATCCCGATGCGGTACTCATTGATCAATTCAATACAGTTTTCTTCAGGGTTTTTTTTTATTTCTGTGGTACAGCAAATAAGCTGACGACTTGCTTAATAGTTAGTAGTCACCATCGCCTATACATGTTTACGACGCTAGGGATACTGCTAACACGCTGCTGTCCACGTAAGGGATTTGGAAGCTAAGTCACTTATCACGGAACGGGACGCAAGGTTATTATGGTGGCATATTTAAAGACCACGAGTGATCGCTATCCTGTCGAGGTAGGAACCTTACCAACTAACTAGGGTTGCTTACGACAAGCCGCCTCCAAGCGCAGAGATCAGAATTCTTACTACGCAAGGAGAAAATTAAGATGTATTAAGGACTGTTGAATAATATGACATGGCTTCCCTGAGGCATATAATTAGCAGTAGGGAGTATAAAGCCTGATATACCTTTATGAAAACAATATAAATGTTTGTTTTAATAATACCTTACCTGGACCAGAAGGACGAATGTGCAGAGAGCGAAAATCTTGGCTGCCATTTTTGAAAAGACAAGTGAATTAATTATGTTAAATGATATTTAAAATAGAGTATTTATAGAAAATAATTTAACTATCTTATAAGTTACATAATTAAAAAAGCACACAGTAAATTAACAGTATTATATTTTAATACAAATTATTATTTCACATACTCATCATCATTTGATGATCTTCGTATAGCTACAGTTTTTACGGACTTAGCAACACCTACGAGGTCTCATGGACTTGATTACCGTCCCAAATTGTTTATGTATGTATATATAATATTTCTTTCGCCGAGTAGTTTTACTCAATTCAAGCTTAATTTTTTGTCAGTGTATTAATAACAAAATTAATTTATTTGCATTTTTTTATATTTACTTTTTTCTGTTATTCGACCAGCAAAGCGGGCGGGAACGGCTAATAATAACATGTAAGCAGTATATAATTTGTGGAGTATCCATAACATCAGCATTCTGTTGTTAACTTTATGAATAGATGGCGCTGATTTATTACTTTTACCAATGGTCTTCAATCACATTTCATGAGTTCATAGATTCAGTGACGAGCGGGCGGTAACAACTATTCTTATTGAATACTATAGGTTTACAACAAGCATTAGTGTATCCCTTTTTTTTTTTTTGGTCTCGGGGAAAAACCTCTCTTGACGGGTTCCCCCGGCCCGGGGGGACCGAGGGATATGTGGGACTCCGGGAAAGATGTTTGGCCATCCGACTACCCACTAAAAAACCCCGCTGTTCTCCTATCGCCTACGCCCGGGCCCACGGATATATGGCCTGCCGATCTCGTGGCCCGGGCCGGCGCCGGCCCGCCCTTTGTCTTGAGGCGGGCCCCTTCTAAAGTGTTGGCGCCAGGGGGTCAGGGTTTCGTCCCCCCGGCGCTCTCCTAACAACTCTAGGAGTTGAGGGGGGCCGCGGAACAGCATGCAGCCCTCACCCTCGCGGCAAAAGTGCGGGCGGCGGATTCTCCCCCGAGGGGCCGCCCGCGGCCGCTTTTTACGGCGGCCGGAGGTCGTTACTTGACCTCCGGCGCCGCCGACGTGGCCTGCGTTGGCGGGAGGGGAGTGTGGTGGTCGACTCCCGCTCCCGCTCCGCCGCCTCCTTTGCGGACATGACTGCCTCGCAGAAGGAGGCGACGGCCGTCCATCCAGGATCGCCCCCAACCATGGACAGAACCAAGGCCGGGAGCGACAGGTCCACGCCGATTTGGGCGACGAGGGCGCGGCGCTCCTCGCGCCACGCAGGGCACACGGCGACAGTGTGGTCAACCGTGTCCTCCTCGTCGCCCGCGCCACAGTGGTGGCACCCCGACGTCATCTCCCGCCCTATGCGACACAGGTACCTCCCGAAGCAACCGTGCCCCGAGAGGACCTGCGTCAGGCGGAAGGTCAGGGCGCCGTGGCGCCTTTCCAACCATTCGGCCAGGACGGGCCTCACCGCTTCGATGGTGGCGAGGCCCGCGCTGGGGTGCGCGAGGCGCTCCTTCCACTCCACCATGAGCACCTCATCGCGCAGCTCCGCCCTCTTTACCTCAACTTCGCGAGGTGCAGGGCGAGAGCCACGCTCGGCCGCGTCCCGGCGCCACTGGTATAACAGCGCCAGGACTCGGGCCTCGAGGTCCCATGGTGGGGATCCGGCCAGCAGGGAGGCCGCTTCAAAGGAATTAGTGTATCCCTGTCATACCTGATGCTTTCTGCTGTACTCTGTGTTCTTATGTATATACATGTGGCGGATATTTTTTTTATTTTTTATTTTTTTTTATTTTTTTTTTGTCTCGGGGAAAAACTCCGGGAAAGATGTTCGGCCATCCGACTAAATAACCCACTAAATAACCCCGCTGTTCTCCTATCGCCTACGCCCGGGCCCACGGATATACGGCCTGCCGATCTCGTGGCCCGGGCCGGCGCCGGCCCGCCCTTTGTCTTGAGGCGGGCCCCTTCTAAAGTGTTGGCGCCAGGGGGTCAGGGTTTCGTCCCCCCGGTGCTCTCCTAACAACTCTAGGAGTTGAGGGGGGCCGCGGAACAGCACGCAGCCCTCACCCTCGCGGCAAAACTGCGGGCGGCGGATCCTCCCCCGAGGGGCCGCCCGCGGCCGCTTTTTACGGCGGCCGGAGGTCGTTATTTGCCCTCCGGCGCCGCCGACGTGGCCTGCGTTGGCGGGAGGGGAGTGTGGTGGTCGACTCCCGCTCCCGCTCCGCCGCCTCCTTTGCGGACATGACTGCCTCGCAGAAGGAGGCGACGGCCGTCCATCCAGGAGTTGGTTTACAGGAAAATTGGTTTACAGGAACTACTGCCATCTCATTTTCCATCGGAAAGAGAAACTGAAACTAGCAAAAGGAGTATATTATTTTTATCAAGACGTCTTAATATGAAATAGGATGACCCTAATCTTTAGCAACACTTCTTAATAACAAATACTGTGTCAGAATCTAGGTCACGTTGTAAGTATGCAAAATGCATTATGAAATATTATATATAATATTATGTAAAGTTATTATGAAATATTTAAGTATAAATATTAATAGTAAATATGTAATATGCATTCGGCTTATTGTTGAAGATTAAACATGTCTACTTTTACTTTCGTTCTCCTCTGCATCCAAGCTTGCTTGGTCCAGGTGAAATTTTAAAATTAATTATTTTTGTATATAATATTGTGCATCGTGTTCATTCTTGGTACCTGGTAGCTGAGTGGTGTCACATTTGGAGACCAGTTTAGAAATTTCTGGTTCAAATCCTATGGTGGCGTGTACCGCTTAAGCATTTTTTTTCCGTCTAATGTGTCACCATCAAACATCGTAAGGACAAACATCGTAAGGAAACTTGCGTACCGTGATTACTATCTGTAACCCGCCAATCCATTAAGAACAAGCGTGACGAGTATACTGATCTTTCCTTCTAGGGGGAAGCCCAGCTGTTGGACACTATGGGTTGTTATTATCGTGTATGGACACGGAATGGTCAATCTTATTTCTATCATACAAAACGTTTTCCTCTAAGCAAAAGCCACCGTTGAGTCCATTTTTAACTCTCTAATTTAGATAGAACACAAAACATGTTGGGCTATATTGTAGTGTAATAGAACATCGTTTAACTGCATAATTATACTAGGATATACAACGCCATCTAATCTCAAACTAAAAGAGCGCTTGTGTAATGAGTCCTAAATAAGTGGTATAAAAAAATACCCAGACCCAGGTCGGGAAGTAAACACGTGATTTCTATAAGCGTTCTAACGTGCATTGTGCTACAGAGGTCGTCAAACCTTGGAAAGTAACTATATATCAGGATGTCGTACTACTATATAACTAAGGCTCCTTTTACGACCCTTTAGGCCTCTTTACCTCCAGTTTCTTATTTATGTGTATAATAGTAATAATTAATCCTTAATTATGGATTTTATTAATGACGGCCTAGTTGTCTGTCAATAATATTTGAATCTACTAAGTAAACGCATATATGTATGTCGCATATATTAAAATTCTTTATGTTTTACAATTTCTCTCACATAATTATATTACAAAAAGTTTAAAAATGTTGGCGAACTCCTTTATCTCGCCACCGAATCTTTTTATAATAAAACAAGGTGATTTATTTAGGATATACATAAGTAAAAGAATATATAGGCTTTATTGGGTCCTAAATTGCACATCTCAGCATAAATAAGCAGCTGGTTTACACAAAAAACTAACGCTGTGCTTTATCAATAATTTATTTACTGAGCTGAGTATGAGTTTGGTGTCGATCATCTTCAATCATCTTCAAGATCCAAAATGCAAACCGACATCTATTTGAATGAATTTTACAGAACGTCTTCGGCCAGTGTATCAACGATGCTCCGTGCGGCTGTGGTTGGGGTTATGGTCTGGGACTTGGTGCCTACAATGGACTCGCTGGCGACGGCTTTGGCTACGGCCGCGGTATCGGTTATGGCGCTGGCTATGGAGGCAGTGGTGTCGGCAACGTAGGTGTCGTTGGTGAGCTCCCCGTGGCCGGTAACACCGCTGTAGCCGGTAACGTGCCTATTATCGGTGCCGTTGATTTCGGTGGTACCGCTTGCGCTGCTGGTGGCGTCTCCATCGCTGGTTCCTGCGGTTGCGGATGCGGCCATGGCTACTACTAAATAAAAACAAAAAACAACTTCTGGCTTCCTTAAAATATATGACACGCTTATAGTATTTTATTTTTTAATTAAATAATTTCTCATGAACTACCCTTTAAGAATCTTCTTTTGAATTTGGAACAAATTAGTTTGTATAATTTATAAAGAACACCATCCGTTTGTACCGTCTGATTAATTTACAAACAAAAAACAAACATTTATTTAGGACAAATAAACAAACGTTAAAAAAAAAACAACCAAAAAAGCATTATTGTCCCAAACTGGATCCAGACTCACCATGGTGCTAGCCAACTAAAGCCATCGCTGTTCTTCCGCCTGGACCATTTGGGGGAACTCACGGTTGACTAAACTATCATAATCAATTGATTATATATACATTTTGATTTCGCAAGATAACAAAATTTAATTTACTAAGAGGAGAAGACCATAAATAATTCGTATACACATATATTATTATTATGTCTGTATATATATTTATGTTATACATAAATTATACAGACACACATAAACACGTGAATATAAAAACAAAGATAACACAGGCAAATATTCAACGCCATATCCGCACAATATAAAACACACATATGTACATACATCTACACACATACATGTACAACATGTACATGTACAACACACCGTACATATATACATATGCATAGTTACATGCCTACATATATACTACCATATAATAATGCACTTGTATCGTGTCTTTGATCAGTTTCAGCGTATTGGTGGTCATTGAGAAATTTATTTAGTTTGATACTGAGCGAGACGATAGTTTTGAGGTTACAAATGGGGGGTAGGATATTATTCTAATACCGTGACGCTGCATAGCGAAAATTTCCCCTAAAAGCTGCTGTACTACGCCGTTCCAATGTAAGTTGAATGGCGCACTGACAAGAGCCAACTTGTTTTCTGCTAGCCTCCCAAGAAAGTTTCTCGTACAAGTAGCTAGGTGACTTATATTTTACAATACCGAAAAGTACACACGCTAAATGAAGCTTACGCCGGTGCTGCATTTTCAATAAGATTGTTTATTTAAATATCGAAACAAAATCGCGCACAGGCATTTTAGACTCTCTGTATATAATCCTTTTTGTTCTGGCTAGTAGACGAGGACCATAAACTACATCACAGTAGTTTAAGCGTGTTAAAACTAAGGACTCCGTTAGCCAAATTCTTGACGATTACGAAGCACGACCTTATCTTATATAAAAATTTTAACCTATTGAATTCCTAACTGAATTAGTTATATGATTTTCGAATCTCAGATCACGATCAATATTCAAACGTGCTTCATAAATACGTTCAATTGGTTTTTTCATTAGTATGATTTCGTTTTTAACTTATGGTTGGCAAGTAAGTGTTTGATTCCAAAAATAATATATTTAGTTGTTGTTTTGAAACCAAAGAGCTAATCGTGAAAGATCCTCATTTAACATAGCAATGGCTGTATTGATTTTAGATGGTTTACATGCTATATAAAGCTGCGTGTCATTTGCATAAATATGGTATGTTATTTGCAGTGTTATAATATATCTATCTTTTATGTGTAAGCCATACAAAATACTTAATATGTATTATGTATTTGTATTAATATATAACTCTGTTTATCTGTTTGTCTGTTACGTTTTTATGTCTAAACCGCTGAACCAATTTTGATGAACTTCGGTACAGAGATAGAGTGAATCTTGCAAAAGGACATAAGCTATTTTTATTATTGTATTTTTTTATTTATTTATATGGCAGAACAACGTTCGCTGGGTCAGCTAGTAAATAATAAATTTCTATTTATACTTAAAAGCAATAGATAGCTTTTGGTTTTCGTAATTAGTTAAAAATTACCACCGATGAATTATATACAAGATTGTTATATGAATGATAAGCTCGTATTAGTGCATATAATGTAACCCATGCACATAGCTGGGAGATTTATTTGTTAGATTAGCGTAATGTTGTGATAAGACGGATTTGCTTACGTACCGACATAAATGTCAAAAAGGTCATTACTTCATTGTTATCGATATAATATCGGTAACTACCTGTATGTTCGTTTAAGTTAAAATATAATCTTTTCGTTTGTACCTCATAGCGTAGTGGATTGGTGATCGTCCGGCATATAAACAGTTGGGGTTTGATTCTGGGTTGGGTAATTATTTTTTATTGGAAGTTTTGATTTCTTTGTATTATATTTCAACCGGACCTAAATGTCACCACTCCATTTCGTATAATTTTTAATTGCTTCGCAAAAGATGCCGATGGCCCACTCCAGGTCTCACCTAGTGCCCGGGTATCGGGTCATTCGCGCTACAAGTGTCATGTCGACGCGTTCCAGAACTGGGAGTCCACCGTCTGGTTTACGAGTTGCCCGTCCACCGTACGGATTTGTGAACCACAGATTGCACGTCCACCTTAAGCCGCAAGACACCTCCGAACCCGCGAAGCCTGTGAAGGCCTATCAGCAGACCCTCCACGTGCAGAAGGAAAAAGCCCAGTTAAGTCCCTAGCGCACCTAGTTTTTTTGTTGACCGGTAAAATTCCCTGTGCCGCGAACACACACCCCGGTGTAGTCGAATAGACATTTGCGTAATTTTTTAAAATTAATTCAATTTAATTCGTTTTGTTAATTTAAATTATTTTATAGTAGTTCATTTTTTATAGTAAACCATTGTATTATTCTGTAGTTGTGTATTTATTTGTACGCGCCGTCAGACAGACGTAACAACGAGCCTCACCGCTTCGATGGAGGCGAGGCCGGACTGGGGCGCGCGAGGTGCTCCTTCCACTCCGCCATGAGTACTTCGTCGCGCAGCTTCGCCCACTTTACCTTAACTTCGCGAGGCGTGTGGCGAGAGCCACGCTCGGCCGTGTCCCGGCGTCACTGGTACTACAGCGCCAGGACTCGGGCCTCGAGGTCCCAAGGTGGGGCCAGCAGAAAGGCTGCTTTGAAGGACATCGTACGGTATCCCCTTATCGCCCTGACGGTCAGAACGCGCTGCGGCCTGCGAAGCAGCGCCGTCGTTTTGGCCGTCAGGCGATCCGCCCAGGTCGGGGCCCCGTAAAGGGCCATCGACCGCACGGCTCCCTCAAAGAGCCTGCGGCACACTGCGCCCGGTCCGCCAATATTCGGCAGCAGACGGGAGAGTCCCGCCGCTGCCCGAACTAGCCTCGGCGCCAGGCGCCGTGGCTTTGGAAAGTATAAGTAACAAGGATACAAGAGGGGTAGACCAAACAAAAGATGGATGTATTGTGTAAAGGATAATATGGTTAAAAAAGATGTGAATGTTCAGATGACGGCTAATAGAGGAGAGTGGAAGTACGGGACATGTTGTGCCGCCCCTAAATAGTTTGGGACTAATCCCATTCCTGCTCTTAGGCAGGAAGAAGAAGGAGTATTGAAACCACTCCCCCGTCATGGCGATTCAGCATTGAAGGAAGTGACACAGAACGAATAACCAACCAACTTGACTTTGTTGGTTGAAGTCGTTGTAAGTCTTCCAAGTCCTTCCAAGTTCTGCGTTGGCAGGAGACTAATTAGCTTTCGTTCTCGCCTCAGCCTCTTGAAAAAGAAGAGGATGGCATTCCATCCGGTATTGCTCCCAGTCACGGCGCTAACGATTAAGATAGCATGAACTTACTGAGTCTAATTGGAATTTTAAATAAATCTCTGTAAAAATGTCGTTAACTGATTTAGCTTTTTACACGCTTTATATTAGCTTCACTTGTATATTTGTATGTATGTATGTTTGTAACTATTTGTTTGTAACTTACTCCTTTGGGGGCGATTTTGACCCACTTTAAACGGCCAGATTTCGTTCAAATTTGTAGATATATTGAGGGCCGATGACAACGCAATAATCTGTGTAGTTTGTATCATTATTCTTATCAGGATCCTCAGGATTAATGAATTTTCGGTTCTCGTCCGATCACGAAAGTGAAGGAGCGTCAGACATGGTCAGTACTTGGATGGGGTGGCCGTCTAGGAAAATCGCGTAACGGTGGATTTTTGTTATTTTTTGTTATTTTTTATATGTTTTATATTAACTTGACCTAAATGTAATGGAATTTTTCAGAATTCAACTCGATTTTCACTTACTTTGAACAATAAAATCAAAATTCTGCCGAAACGCCATCTGGAGCGTAATTAATAACATTGCCAGAAGATGGCGTTATATTAATAAAAATATTTACCGATTGGATATTGACAACAAATAATTTATATTATCACGCTTTTATTTTATAGTCAATGAAACTAAAAAGTTAAAAATAAAATATAGTTTAAAAAAACTAAAAAACACGCTTTTATAAAAAATCAATCTAAAAAGTAAAAAATAATTTTTCTAATAAATTTAAATTAAGGATACATAGTGGGATTAACAAAAAAAGTAATTTTATTGTAGAAATGCGTGGGGTGCTTTAAGATATTTTCAAAGTAACAATTATTATTGACAACAAGCACCCCACACGTATAAAGATGCATGCCTTGCACTAGGCTTGCTAGAAGACGACAATCATTGGGACAGTATGCTTGCTGAAGCAGCATTAAACTGCACACGAGAACAAATTCGTCTACTATTTGCTATAGTACTGACTACATGTTTCCCGGCCCGAGCACAAAATTAAATGTTGTGGGATAATCACAAAAATTCAATGACTGATGATATATTGTATCGACATCGTACAAGGTCTCACGATCTAACGATATCATTCAGTGATGCAATATAATGAATCATTGATTGCTATCGAGGATCATTTCATTGCCATTGCGTATTTACCAATCAGGTATAAGTTCACCAAATCCAAGTGCATCTGATTTAATCAACAGAGATATAAATTGTGAACTGCAGTATGATACTTTAGAAGTGGCAGCGATTGTTACTCGCAATGTTCCACTACTAAATGATGAACAAAAAATAATTTACGACCGCATTATGCTGGCAGTTTCGGCAGGGCAAGTGGGATTCTTTTTTTTGGATGCTCCAGGTGGAACTGGCAAAACATTTCTTATTTCGCTACTTCTTGCCGAGATACGATCAAAAAATGGCATTGCATTGGCCGTTGCATCATCTGGCATTGCAGCAACTTTATTAGATGGAGGCAGAACAGCTCATTCAGCATTTAAGCTACCATTAAACATTCAAATAACCCAGATGCAGTGTGCAGCATAAAAAAATCGCCCATGGCTCATCATTTGAGATGAATGCATTATGACAGACACATTCGCTTGAGGCATTGGATAGGATATTGAAAGATATAAAAAAGACAACAACAAACTGTTTGGCGGCATTCTGTTACTCCTTTCAGGTGATTTCAGACAGACAGTTCACATATTCAACGTAAGCTGATGAAATCAACGGTTGCTTAAAATCATCGCGACTGTGGCGTAATGTTGAAAAAGTACAACTGACAGTGAACATGCGCGTTCATATGCTTCAGGATCAATCCGCCGAAACTTTCTCAAAAAAACTGTTAGATATTGACAATGGAAAAGTTGTTGTTATGAAAATAATGGATGCATAAAACTGCCAACCGATTTCTGTATAATCATCAACTCTCAAAATACTTTCATCGATCACATATATCCCGATGTACACACAAAATACAAAAATCTTGAGTGGCTGGCAGAAAGAGCAATTTATGGCAGCAAAAAATGTGGACGTCAATGGATTAAATTCCAAGATACAACAATTGTTGCCAGGGGACTTGGCGTCATACAAATCTGTCGATGCAGTTTGCAATGCCAACGAAGATGTGAATTATCCAATTGAGTTTTTGAATTCATTGGATATGCCAGGCATGCCACCTCAGCATTTACGAATGAAGCCTGGATCTCCGTTTATTTTACTTCGTAATTTGAATCCACCACGGCTTTGCAATGGCACGCGATTAGTCATTAAAATTTAATGAAAAACATTATCGAAGCTAGCATTTTGATTGGCAAGTTCCGAGGCGAAAGTGTATTACTGCCATGAATCCCTATGATTCTTACAGATGTGCGAATTGAATTCAAACGCATTCAATTCCCAATTAGATTTGCATTTGCAATGATGATCAATAAGTCATTTATTTATTTTTTAATTATTTTATATATTATATATTATATTATATATATATATATATATATATATATATATATATATATATATATATATATATATATATATATATATATATATATATATATATATATATATATAACTGCACGTCGCTATTGACAATAAAGAACAGCAATTTGCTCCTTCAAATGTAATTACTAATTAATACGAAACTTACATGAGTGGACAAACGACGACCTAGTTGACGACCTCGGTGGCGTAACGGATAACGCACTTCGGTACGCTTGCGGAGGTCACGGGTTCGATTCCCGTCTCGCGTCTGGGTGTTTATGTATAATATGTATTTATTTACAAAAAAAAGTATATAAGTAGTTTATCAGTTGTCTAGTACCCATAACACAAGTGCTACTTAGTTTGGGACTAGATGGCGCTGTGTGAATTGTCACAAAATATTATTATTATTATTATTATTATTATTATTAAACGTCAAAACGGCCATCATTGCGTGCCGGTATAGTAACTAATACTATTTTAAATAATTAAATTTCATGGCTTAGGTTATATTAAAACGAATTTTATTGCTTATCAGGACTGAATAAACTATTCGTTTTTTACGGGATCTGGCTTTTAAGGTTAAGTTGTGAATTTATGTATTTTGGTTTTACTTATCAGCTTGTAATAATTAGTATAAAAAAAATTTTAAAAAATTGTAATGCGAAGTAAATTTTATTCATCAGATTAGATCAGGAAGAATGGGTCGTTAGTAAGTTCTTAGTAATAGCCACCGCAACCACAACCGCAACCACCATGGCGGCCGGCGAAGCCTCCGTAACCGAGACCATTGTAGCCAAGACCACCGTAGCCAAGACCACCGTAGCCAAGACCACCGTAGCCAATACCCTCACCCTCGGAGGTGATGCCAACAGCACCATCGCCGCAACCGTAAGAGACGGCACCAACACCACTGGTAGGGAAGGCTCCCTCTAAACCGACAGTTCCAAGGAAAGGCAGGTTGCCAGCGACGGCGACGGGACCTTCGTAAACATTTTCAGAGATGACGCTGAGACCATTAGGGCCCGAGGCAGAGCCAGTGGCGACTCCAAGCACACCACCATTGGCGGCAGCGATGTCAGCGCCGTAGCCTCCATAGCCGCAGCCGGCGCCGAAGCCACCGTATCCGCGTCCGCAGCCGCAGGGACTGGCCAAACCACGTCCCCAGCACTGGCCAGTAGTTGTCTAAAATATAAAACATGCTTATTACACAGGATATTGTACAAAATTTGTGGGTATCTAAGTAAATAGAAGCTGGACACAAAACATGCATTATATTTATATTTGAAATTTCATAAAGATCTTTTTTACCCCAAAAAATGTGTTGAGTTCAAGTATTAACTACTTATTAAAGGAGGCGGCTATCATTTTCTCTGCTATTTCAAAAAGGGCGGATGACAGTCATTATAAGGCCGACTTGCACAACCAATCACTAAACCGATTTAGCGCTAAACTTATTTAAATCGTCATTCTGTCCCTGTCACATTGACAATATTTGACAGGGAAAGAATGACGATTTAAATAAGTTTAGCGCTAAATCAGTTTAGTGATTGGTTGTGCAAGCCAGCCTAAGAAGCGAGAACATAATTATCTCCTTGAAACCGGATAGCTGTCGAGCATTTCATTAGTTTTTAATAATATATTAGAAATGAAAGGCCACTTATTCACTCTAACCTGTGACCTTTTCAGAGGTTAATTAACTAATAGGTATTATAGGATTGATCCCATACCGTTTGTACCGTTTAGGTGGTTATATTTATATTTAAAATTTCTCTAATATTGCTGAATGTATCAAAGTATGCTTGCCGTATGCTAACAGCCCATATAACTCTGTTTTACCAAGGCAGGCTTCTATCCGTGCAGGGGCGGAGAAAGAATACTAACCCCTGTGGCCGGGGTCAGCCTGTCGTAAAAGGCGACAGAACAACCCACCCTAGCTACGTGGTAGGGCTCCGAGCCCGTCTGGATGGCGACCACCTTTGGTCTTAAGTATGCCGCCATAATAACCTTGTGTTGTGTTCTGGCATTAGTGACCCAAGTTCCTGTACCCTTATGGGACAGCAGCGTGTTCGCGATGCCACTGGCATTGCAAGCACTTATAGGCGACGGTAACTGCTAAATCCTAAGCAGGCCGTTAGCCTGTCTGCTGTCTTATAGCAATAAAAAAAGGCAAAATTGAAGTGTAGGTTGAGTTCTTGTGAATTTTATATACGTCATATAAACTTGGTAATCATGTTATGAACGTTAATATAATTCATAGCCAAGTGCTTACATTAATATTACACTCGCTGATTAATCTAGAGTTCCTGGTTTCAAATCCCATGGCAGAATGTACTTAGTCAGATTTTTTCAGCTAATGTAGGATAAAATGAGGATATTCTCTAGAGGGTTCAAGCTCAGCAGTGAAGCGTTAGTCTAATATTATATGTATATTAATTTGATTCAATACAAGCGGGAAAATCAAAAAGAGGAGCATTCCGTTAGATGACCGCCGTGGTGTAACGGCTAACGTACCTCGGTACGCTTATCACGTGTTCGATTCCCATCTCGCGTCTGGGTGTTCATGTATTTGTATTTATTTACAAATAAAAGTATATATGTATATATCAGTCTAGTATCCATAACACAAATGCTATGCTACTTTTACTATTTTGGGACTAGATGGCGCTGCGCGAATTGTGTCAGTATATTTTTTATTTATTTTTATTATATTCCATTGTTCGAGTATGAGGTACCTTGGTTATTAAGTTCCAACTTATCATATTACTCATATATTGATAATTTATTCAAATACATACATACATATAATCACGCCTCTTTCCCGTAGGGGTAGGCAGAGACCACTACTTTGCACTTGCTACGATCCTAACATACTTGTTTCGCTTCGTCCACTTTCATTATTCCCTTTATACATGCCCTTCGGTTTAAGGTACTCTTGACCTGGCCTTTTTTCAAGACGTCCCTGATCTGGTCTCGAAACGTCCGCCTAGGTCTACCCCTTCCAACACATTCCTTTCACACTCGCCTTATATACTTTTTTCGTCAATTGTCCTTCATTCATTCTCTCGACATGGCCAAACTATCTCAGCATACCTTTCTCAATTTTTGTCACTACATCTTCTTTATTTATTCGAACGAACGATGACGCGGAAGGACCGCGTTAGGAACTCCCGCATTCGCGGTAGTCTTCATGTCCGTGACATCGCAGATAAATTGTCGGCTCCGTTGGTATGGCCATGTTTTACGGCAACCGGATGCTTACTTGGGAAACAAATGTCTGGCCATGCCGCCTCCGCCGGGCCCCGGCAGGAGGGGTAGACCCAAAAAGTGCTGGCTTGACGTCGTAAAGGGTGATATGCGTGCCAATGGGCTCACTACCAGGGATGCTGAAGATCGCGCGAAGTGGAGTAGAAAAAGTCGGAAAGCGGACCCCGGGCACCGAAACGAAAGTTTGGGTGGCAACCGGGATTAACGCTAGGATGATGATGATGATGATCTTCTTTATTTATTCAAATTAACAAAAAATACCTGGACCAGGAGAACAGAAGCGCAAAGAGCGAGCACAATCTTGGTGGCCATTGTTAATAATACAATAGACTTAAAAATAAATTAAAAGCAACACTATTTATACATTATTTATCACAAAATTACTTTTCATTTTCGATTTATCATGTACTTCTAGGTCACGTTTTGAATAGACTAAACTTATGTCGAAATTATTGTTGATACGAAAAAGTATTAATTATATAAAAACTATGCTATACCCGCGTCTTTCAATTATACTCATTTTTTAAATTAAAATGTACGAAAGAAGTATTTTTTTATATTACATGATATTTTTTATTTATGATAATGTGCCGACGACCATGGCGTAACAGCTAACGCATGTTTATGTATAATATTTATTTATTTACAGAAAAAGTATACATGTAGCTTATTAGTTGTTTAGTATCCATAACACAAGTGTTATGCAACTTAGTTTGAAACTAGATCACGTTGTGTGAAATGTCCCAATAAATTTATTTATTTATTATTATGTTGCTGTTCTATTTTATATTGAAGAGACGGAGTTAACTCCGCTTAAGAGCAGCTGTCTCTGTTCGATTCTGAGACGAAGAATAACAGTTTACTATTTCTTCTTGTTTTATTCAGGAGGCCCAGTAAATCTTCTTGTCGGGGAAGGTGTGCAGAAAGAATACTAACCTCTGCGGCCAAGGTATGTTTGCCGTAAAAGGCGAATCAAAAGCCCAAGCTAGATAATAGTGCCCCAAACCCACCTGGATGGCAACTACCCTCAATCTATAAGTACGTCGTCGTATCCGTAGGCTACGGTACGGTAGGCCTCCAACCACCTCTGGTTTTTAAATATGTCACCATAATAACCTTGTGTTGTGTTCCGGCATTAGTGACCCAGGTTCCTGTGCTCTTGGCCTTACAAACACCCATAAGCGAGGGTAACTGCTAAATTCTAAGTGGGCCGTCAGCCTGTCTCCTATCCTACAGCAGTAAAAAAAACTCCGTGAACATTTTACAATTATCCACATCTATGCATATTCATTATGCATCATGACGTTTCATTGCACTGAATGATCACATTTTATTGAATGTATAACACATGTTACGATTCTCTAAGAGGCATCATTAGATTACACACAGCAGCAAATCATTTGCCGGTTTCTTATTCACCATCAACTACTTAAAAGTAATTTTTTTCATTACTATAGGACATCAGACAGGCCACTTAGAATTTAGCAGTTACCGTTGCCTATGGGTGTTTGCAACGCCAGTGGCATCGCGAACACGCTGCTGTCCCATAAGGGTACAGGAACTCGAGTCACTAATGCCGGAACACAACACAAAGTTATTACGGCGGCATACTTAAAACCAAAGGTGGTCGCCATCCAGATGGGCTTGGGGTCAGTATTCTTTCTCCGCCCCTGCACAGATAAGACACATATTAAAAATTGTACCAATGCACCCTCACAAAAAAGCAACTGAACACATATTGAGATGGGACCGCTACCATTCGACACGGATACTTTTGTATATACTTTTGCATAATTATAGTAACAAATAAACATTTACTGTCGCAATATTTGTAATCGGAAGCATGATGAAATACTAACAGACCAGTATAAAAACTGAGTCTTAATGGAAATACATACATCTCGCAGTTGAACATCAAACATGTCTACCTTCGCTTTCCTTCTTCTCTGTATCCAAGCTTGCTTGGTCCAGGTACATATTTTTTTTAAATAATTACTCATCATACTTAAAATATATTTAAAATTCCATATATATATTTTTATAAGGTACTTTTTCCTACTATCTATGTGAAACGACAAAAATAATTTAAATAAAAAGGATGACAGATTTTCCCCAAAAAGGGGTTAACGTCAGGCAGGCGACCGGTTGTAAAAACTAAGCCACAACTATTACAACACGTAACAAATTGTGCCGACCCCATATAATGTGGGATAAGGGCAGGAGGAAGATTTTTGTATAGTAGTACCTGGTAGCTTAGTGGTATTAATATTGGAAACCAATCTAAAGGTCCCGGATTCGAATCCCATGGTGGCAGTTTTTTTGACTAATGTGCCATATACTGACGGTCAAAGAAAACATCGTAAGGAAACCTGCGTACCGGTTCACCGGTTTGGTTCAAATTGTTGCTGTTTTTTGTATATTGTAAATAATCAAATAAATATTTTTCTTTCTTTATATTATTTATAATTTACTTTGATTACCACAGAATGTCTTTGGCCAGTGCATTAGCGCTGCCCCCGCTATCGGAGGATGCGGCTGTGGATCGTACGGACTAGGTGGCCTTGGCTATGGTGGTATTGGCTACGGAGGCCTCGGCTACGAAGGCCTCGGCTACGGAGGCCTCGGCTACGGCGGCCTTGGCTACGATGCTGGCTACGGTGGTGGTTACGGAGGTGCTGGCGTTGGCAATGTAGGCGTAGTCGGTGAGCTCCCTGTGGCCGGTACCACCGCTGTTGCTGGTAACGTGCCCATCATCGGTGCCGTTGATTTCTGTGGCAAGGCTTGCGCTGCTGGCCGTGTCTCCATCGCTGGCAGCTGTGGTTGTGGCTGTGGCTACTAGATAACGATTATCGAATAATCTCGGCTTCCTGATAAATAAACGAGCTTGCATGCACCATTTTTTAATTTAATTTCTCCAAATCAAACTTAGAACTAAATTTAAATTAAAATTGGCTTCAATATTAATCATTTCAAAGATGAAACGCAAAACTTTTACTGAATGTTTGGTCGGTGTCTCTTCTTGATACGTTTTAGACTTTTAATATAATGCAGCATAAGATAGTAAAGGGAATACTTTTCGCTAAATTAGTTTTATCGCTTTATTATTTACTACCTCTGAATTCATCTACTGTATTCTAGTAAGTAAAGAAAGAAGTTATTAATTTATTAAAAAAAGAGTCTAAAGTGAATCTTTTGAATATATAAATCGGAATAAGAAGTCCAACTGGAAGGGACGTACATACCCAAAACTTTATTGGTATATGTACTATTACAAAAATAAATTCATTAAATTTCTATTTATTCTCATTTAAATTTAGTTTCCGTTGTTACTCAACATTGGATTCTTCACTAGAGTATAAATGTATCACATTTTATATGATTTATTATCAGTTTAAAAATATTTTTTTCACTGTGACGTCTTTTATATTACGCATTAAGCGAAGAAAAAATTCCACGTAAGAAGAAAATTGTTAGGAATGAGTGGTTTGATATATAAGGAGGTGTTGTCCCAAAAAAAAAGATGGATTGTACAAAATATGATATGGAAAAAAACGTGTGAATGTTGAAATGACAACTAATAGAGAAGAGTGGAAGAAAGAAAATATGTTATGATAATCCCACATAATTTGGAAAAGGGGCAGGATGAAGAAGAGTGACGACTTCCGCAGGTCAGAACGCCGACAGAGATCACTGCTCCGATTTCTGTCCTGAGTCTGGCTCTTTTTATATAACATGTATATGTTTAAAATTGTAGTTAAAATATTTTGTATCCACAATTACCGTCTATAAACTACCCATACAAGCGTTCTGCTGAGTTTGCCTATATTGCACTGTATATGTATGAGTATGTTGTAATTTTACAGGTAATAACTAAATTAATTGGATACGTGGATTAATTGGACGTTTTGATAATGTTAACGCCGTTTGGCTATAATGGGTCTAGGTGAGAATACTATATCCTATCTCTTTTCCTCTTACCTAAAATCTGCTCCCCGTCCTTGTCAAATGAAGTGCGACCGATTTAAATTGCATTATAACATCGATGGCCGAACGGTGATTGTCGGTTCCGTATTATTATTAATATAAACTGAATAATTTAGTAATTCTTCTTCTTCGTCGTCGTAACCTCATGACTGAGGGACGTGACCGCGGTGCGTAGACCTCGCCACCAGCTCCCTCCAGACACTCCTGTCTTGCGCCATCCGGATGGCGGTTTGAAGGGTGGCTCCCGTAGCGTCTCGAATCGTCTGCGTCCAAACTGTAGGAGCGCGCCCTCTGCCCCTCTTCCCCTCGACACAGCCGGTAATAATCAACCTCTCAAGACTGTCTGGGTCTCGCCTGACTGTGTGTCCGAAAAACCTGAGGATCCTCTGTCTGCATATTGCCGAGAGTCTGGTTTCCACATTCAGTTGCTTGAGGATTGACTCGTTTGTGCGGCGTTCTGTCCAGGAAATTCCCAGCATACGTAATTTAGTAATAATCGGGTGTAAAATGGTGTAAAGGTGTGTTTGATTACTCCTACGAGTGGAACATCAGTGGGCCCACGCGAAAATAAGGACGAGTAACGAGAATTGTGAGTACCCTTAAATATTCATTTCCCTTCAATAGCTCTTCGCCTAGGAACACCTAAGACCATCGCGAACAGATAATGTTTTTAATATAAAAGGTTAACGTAGTGCAACAGTAGTTTTTTTAATGGTTTTAGAGACCTAGGGTCATTAAAAATTGGCGCTTACATTGATCGCTTTACACACACTGGTGAAATCAATATGCATAATTCCTGATGACGTTTTCTACACCATCAGTATGTATAAATTTAGTGTACGACTATCTACAACCAGTTTTGGCATTAACGTAGAAATAAAATATTAAATAACGAATGAACTAGGTTTATTTATCAGATAAGTATAGAGACTGAATCGTTAGCGAGTTAAGAACTATAAAGTTATAAAGGACAAAGCCACCGCAACAGGAACCACTGAGTCGGCCGGCGTAAACTTCGTAGCCAAGTCCATTGTAGCCAAGACCGTTGTAGCTCAGACCACCTTCAGCGGTGATACCAAGGGCACCATCACAGCAAAAGTAAAAAATGGCACCAGCATTACCAGTAAGGACGGTTCCCTCTACAGCGACAGTTCCAAGGAAAGGCAGGTTGCCGGCTACGGCGAGAATACCTGCGTATACATTTTCAAAGGCGAAATTGAGGCCAGGGGGACCCAGGGCGGAGCTAGTGGCGATTTCTAGCTCACCACTGTAGGCAGCGTTGAGGGAGCTGGCAGCTGCAATGTCAGCACTGCGATATAGGTTATTTTATCCGTGCATAGGCGGAGAAAGAATACTGACCTCTGCGGCCTGTCGTAAAAGGTGACAAAATAACCCTAGCTACGTGGTGGAGCTCCATGCCTATCTGGATTGCGACCACCTTTGGTCTTAAATATTTCGCCATAATAACTTTGTGTTGTGTTCCGACATTAGTGACCCAAATTCCTGTACCCTTATGGGTCAGCAGCGTGTTCGCTATGCCACTGGCGTTGCAAACACCCATAAGCGACGGTAACTGCTAAACTGTAAGTTGGCCGTCAGCCTGTCTGCTGTCCCACAGCAATAAAAAAAGTTCCCTAATTACCGTATCCTCTTCCGCAGCCACACGGTCTGGCCTAACCACGGCCCAAATACTGGCCGACAATGGTTTCATTGTGTTACAAAATAATACATTACTAAAATATTTATTTTTGCTTAAAATCTCGTTACTTGTTCACGGCAGTGAACTAATGTTAATATGGAACTGATTTCATAAAATCTCGGTATATACACATACAAATAAACATACTTTAATGTAACAGCCTGGGCATAACCACGCTAACCTAGCTGAGGTGGACCGATCGTCGTCATTTGAGTCTCTTGCGAACAGTTGCCATTACTGAATGCTATTAAAAAGGTAGCCGTGCAGTAGCGCTCAAATATAACATACATTATAAACTAGGAAGCTGACTTACGACTATTATGAGTATGAACATTAAAATTCTTCTAGATTTTTTACGTCTATAATCAATTAGGATTTACTTACCGCGTATTTTCTTAAATACGATCATAATAATTTTATTGATAATAATTTCTCCGTATTTCAAAAATACCTGGATCAGAAAAACAGAAGCGCAAATAGCGAGTAAAATCTTGGCGGCCATTGTTTATAAGTAAAAACTATATAAAAATTAACTATATGAATAAATAAAAATCATAGATAGAAAGACTAAAAACATCATCGGTCCTTGATAAGTGAGAAAAGTTTAAAATCTATTCGTCATTTTGGAAGGGTGAATATCACGTTACAGATTCCTTTACGTATGTTAGATATATACCTTATCTTTAGATACATACATTATCAGTCTTTTATGTTTAGGTCACGTTTTGTATTGGATAAACATATTTCGAAATATTTAATTATATTTGTAACTTGGCTACGAGGGCGGTTCAAATTTGAACTGATTCTTAATTAAAAAGCAGAATTAAAATAAATTAAATAATAAAATTTATTATCTACAGGGTCGCGCAATAGAACGTGCATATTTAAAAATTAGAATAAAAAATAAATACAAAAGGTATAGTTAAAATAAAACTGAGGCATTGTATAGTAATAACTAAAGTTAATTTTTTTTAAATAACATCATCTAAATGATGACCCTCTCTACGACGGCACTCCTCGAAAATTATTGACAACTTTATTCAGTAATCCTAGTGTAATTGCTGCCATTTCACTACGGATATTCTCCTTGAGCTGATCAATTGTTCTCAGATTATTGCTGTAGACTTTGTGTTTGAAATATCCCCACAAAAAAGTCAGGAGGCGTCAAGTCTGAACTACGTGGGGGCTATGGGATTTCACCTCTTTTCGAAATTAGTCTGCCTGGGAACATCTGTTTCACAACCGCCATGGAGTCATTTGATGTGTGACTGGTTTCTCCGTCTTGTTGAAACCAAGTCTTAAAATTCACTATTTTTGAATTTTCAAATTCTGGAGCCAAAAAAAACTTCCAATATCGCAACATGGCGTTCGGTATTAACAGTGACGTTTTGCCCCCGCGAATTTTCAAAGAAAAAAGTACCAATTATTTCTTTGCCAGAGATTGCTGCCCATACTGTTACTATATATATTTTTAATATCCTTTTTCAGTATTAGCACGTGGCAATAAGGTCATGAATATGGAATAATAAAACTGCCTTACAAAGTGTACTCCGTAGTCTGAATCGATAGGAACTTCGTCGTTATCACTATCCAATTTGTTAAACAAATTTTGGGAGCCTTGAACCGCCCAGGTTCAATATTGAGATGTCATGAGGCGAAAATAAAGCAAATCGTTTACGTATGTGTCCATTCCCAATGATTCCTTTTGCTGTCAAGTACAAAATAATAAACAGGATGTGTTCGAAATCAATCGATAGTTTTGAGTTTTTACAACTGTCACTATATATGTCAAAGTCATGCGTCAGCTGGATGAACGGACGGTGCCTGGCTGGTAAAAAAATTGTACGGTTAGAATTGGGGGAAAATTGTTAGATTCAGCTCGCCAGTTTACATTGGGTTTGAGATTGGAGCTCATAAGGACAATTGTGAAGTGTTGAATTGTGAAGTGACGCGCTAGGAGGAGGTTTCGCGTTTCGGCTGCACCGCCACGCCGTACGTCGTCGTCCCCTACATTTCCTGCCACATCCTCACCCTGAACCTCCTATCCTAAGATACGATACGACGAGGTCATCGGATTCGGGGTGAGTAATAAGCTAATATTATAATAGTACTAGGAAAATTTACATTACGGCGATTTCCGGAGCCCTAGGCTCAACGAGGGGGCTGGATTCGGAACGAACAGGATGTATTTGTTTTCATTTGATTAGATACCTAATCCCAAAAAAAAACTTTTAACAGATAACTCCCAAAAATCTCGTTGGGGCCTCTTACACTTGGTGCTCTTAATTACTTGGTCTACGGTCATACAGCAACAAACATTTCAAACACCAAACTCTTTTTACTTACAATTGAACAATCACAGACTATTTCCATAATCAAAAGAGTATCTGTATATATATAATGACACTATATTCTGATAATTGAAATAAAGACAATTGCATTTTTCTGTAAAGACAAAATTTTAATTTATTAATAAAAAAATTTGTATACAAAGCTTTTCCAGTTTTATCGTACTTAATTTAATTACTCACCTGTAAAGACAAAAAAACAACATTTAAAGCCTTTATTCCAGGTTTACATATTTCTATAACGTATTATTTTCAATTTCAATTTCGTATTTTAACAATAAACACTAACGTATTATTTTCAATTATTATCTCATTCTTCTCCTAGATGTCACTGTCAAATGTGACATCTATAAATTCTTATGGCATGGATTACGTGATTTTCTTTACATATATATTACGTATATGTAGTGTATGTTATGTGTTTCCTATTATTTCAAAATATGTATTAATTATTACTATAACAAAGAACTTTTTGACTTTTTCCTCGACATAAATTTTAACTGTGCTACATTTTATTCTCTTCTATCCACGCAATTTCCTTAAAAGGGAGACAAAGTTTTCACATACCGTTTAAGTAGATACTGGAACAATTCATACGGTACCATGTTGTTACAAAGTAAGAAGTTGCGGGTACTAGGCAACTGACCTACTATTTATATATTTTTGTTTTGTAAATAATATAATAAATATATACATATATGTTATATAGTTAATGAAGATTTAAACTGCATCTCAAGTTGGAGTAAAGCTTATGGTCTCATTGTTAACTGCGTAAAGACGCAATTTATCATAATCGGGAGCCCTAAAATGATTGCTAAAATGGCTAATACTCTCCCTCAGGCTGTATTCGAAGGGATTTCTATACCACCTAGTACAAAAGTTAAAAACTTATGCGTTTATTTTGATGGTTTGCTATTCTGGGCCCCTCAAATTCAATAGGGGAGCCGAAAATTTTTTGCCTCCGCATCTTCTTTCCGTAGACTACGCAATTTTCTTCTACATTCCACCAAAATTGTACTTGTACAATCCCTGTTTCTTCCTATCCTAGATTACGCAGATGTCAGGTATCTTAATATCACTGAGTGTCAACTAAATAAACTTGAGCGACTCCAAAACTTCTGCATCCGTTTCATATTTGGTTTACGCAAGTATGATCATGTCTCCGAATTTCGTGATAAGCTCAAGTGGCTTCCTATACGTCTTCGTCGGAATGCTCATGTCCTCTCGTTTTTGTATAACATACTATTAAATCCACAAGCCCCATCTTATCTTAAGGAAAGGTTCCAATTCCTTCACACCGGCAATTTAAGGTATCTTAGGTCTTCGGAGAACCAGCTGTTAAAAATACCTCATCACTTGTCTGATTTCTCTGGAAAGTCTTTCACTGTTCAGGCCACCCGCCTTTGGAATTCTCTGCCGGAAGATATCCGCCTTTATAAATCACTCCCGATCTTTAAAAGACTTGTAAGGGAATACTATCTGGAAAACTATTTGTAAACGTTCATGTATGTTGTTTTCCTTTGCCTGCTTTTTGTCGTTGTTTCTATGTAATAGAACTGACAGGCTGTTTAAATTATTCCCCGGATTATATGTTTGCTTTTATATATTATTTATGCACTGTATTTATGTATGTATGTATTTATTGTATGTATTATCTGTATTTATGTATTCGTTTTAAATGAATATGCAACACTACCCCACTTTCAGCCCTCTGAAACTCTAATTCATCCTAAGTTTGCCTGGAAGAAATCGCTTCCAGCGATAAGGCCGCCGTCAGTATAATCTTTTGTTTGTTTTGTCATATATTGTATATATTTTGTGTGTTGTGCAATAAAGTATATTCATTCATTCATTCATAAACACCCAACGCGGAAATCGAACCCGTGACTTACGCGCCCGTTCCTACGAAATTGATGTATTGATTTATTATGGTTTAATATAAACTTGTTTAAAAAGAAGAAAAAAATTGTAATGCAAATTAGTTTTATTCATCAGATTAGGTCAGGAAGAATGAGTCGTTAGTAAGTTCTTACTAATAGCCACCGCAACCGCAACCGCAACCACCATGGCGGCCGGCGAAGCCTCCGTAACCGAGTCCGTTGTAGCCAAGACCACCGTAGCCAAGACCACCGTAGCCAAGACCACCATAGCCAAGACCACCATAGCCAAGACCGCCATAACCGATACCAGCACCTTCAGCGGTGATTCCAAGAGCACCATCGCCACAGCCGTAGGAGACACCACCAGCACCAGCGCTGGGGAAGACACCCTCAAGACCGACGGTTCCGAGGAAAGGCAGGTTGCCAGCAACGGCGAGAGGACCTTCGTACACGTTCTCAGAAGCTACGTTAATGCCGGTTGGAGGGGCACAGGAGCCAGTGGAGACGCCGAGCACACCACCGCAGGCAGCGTTTAGGGAGCTGGCGGCAGCGATGTCAGCGCCGTAGCCTCCGTAGCCGCAGGGACTGGCCAAACCACGTCCCCAGCACTGGCCAGTAGCAGACTATAAAAAGGAATGACATCTTGTTAATCATTTTATAGATAACACATTAATCTAAATATGTAACTCTTGTATCACAGTGTTTGTAACCAAACTCCTCCGGAACGAACAGCTTGTAAATTATTTTCTATACCCATAAGTGATAAGGGTGACCCTACACAAATTATTTATTTTATTTTATGGAAAAATATATATTTTTTAATTGTTATAATTACTGATAGTAAATATGGATAACATTAATGTATATATAACTTTTAAGAATTATAATTTTAAATAAATTAGTTAAGTTAATAAAGTATAATGTATTAAATGATTAATGTTTGTTGTTTTGTTATTTTTATAAGCCGTTATCGTCCGCAGCGCTCCATTCCTCCTTCAGTCATAGATCACATCCCCACACACTTACAATAAGGTATATTAAATTTCCGAAACTTATCATTTTGGAACAAACAGACAGACAAACAGACAAAAATTGTAAAAATTTTGTTTTGGTATATGTACCGTGTATACGTCCTAATGCACTTAGTAAAAAGCGGTTATTTTAATATTACAAACAGACCCTCCAATTTTATTTATTTGTATAGATTTAACTACTAAAATATTCACTAGATATAATTTATATAGCAAAACCACGTTTGCCGGGTTAGCTAGTAAAATATTACCTTTTATTTAAAAAGATAAGTATCGTAGTAGTTTTACACATTTTTATCAGTGCAGGGCGGAAAAGGAATACTAACCTCTGCAGCCGGAGTCGGCCTGTCATAAAAGGTGACAAAACAACCCACCCTAGTTACGTAGTAGGGCCTCAAGCCCGTCTTGATGGCGACCTCCTTTGCTCTTAAGTTTGCCGTCATAATAACCTTGTGTTGTGTTCCGGAACTAGTGACCCAAGTTCCTATACCCTGATGGGACAGCAACATGTTCGTGATGCCATTGGCGTTGCAAACACCCATAGGCGACGATAACTGCTAAATTCTATGTGGGCCATCAGCCTGTCTGCTGTCCTACAGCAATAAAAAAATATAATAATATTTCATAACAGTCATGTTAGGTTTAAGTGATTAATGAAAACCAAAATAAAAAACATCCTCAACGCCTAAAGGAAACTTTACGAGCCTGTTTCATTTTATAATAACGTGCACTAATTTTGAGTTAGATTTAACACCGCAAATATTGGAAGTATCCTTTACACTCCAGTGTCTGTAAATGAATGCTTATTTAAAACTAAATTTGGGCAAAATTTAAATATAGTATAAGAAATTTGACGCAGCTTTGCTCGGATATAAGCTAAAACTCACATTTATTGAGAATTATATTTTGGGTCTTCTTTGCAATTTAAGCTACTTTATCAATATTTATCAATTTTTCTAATTGTATATATTTTTTATTACTTATGTATAATTTTAAAAGATGGAACTTGTATTCTATATTTTGAGGTAATTTTATCCCTTAGCTATTATTATTAAAAATTACCTGAACCAGAAGCACGGAGGCGCAGAGAGCAATTACGATTTTTGCGGCCATTGTTAGATACAAATGAACTGTGATTAATTTCATAGAAAATATTCTATTTATACTCAATTCTACAATCGCACTATTACATAAGTACGTTATCTACCTATGTAGGTCACGTTTTAATTAATATATCAAAAACGCATATGCTATATGTTGAAATTAAAAAAGATATATATAACTTTGCGTTACATGTGCGTTTAAAAATTTTGAAATACATAAATGCAAATGTAATATAAATACTTGAGCTAAATAGTTCAGGGCATTCAGTTTTCTGAACATCAAGCAAACATGTCTACCTTCGCTTTCGTCCTCCTCTGCATCCAAGCTTGCTTGGTCCAGGTGAGATTTAATATTTTTATATATACCTTGTTTTTTTTTTTATTGCTTTAGGGGACATCAGACAGGCTGACCACTTAAAACTTAGCAGTTACCGTCGTCTATGGGTGGGTTAACGCCAGTGGCATCGCAAAGACGTTGCCATCCCATGAGCGTACAGGAATTTGGGTCACTAATGCTGAACCACAACACAAAGCTATTATGGCGGCATACTTAAAATCAAAGGTGGTCGCCATCCAGATGAGCTACCACGTAGCTAGCTAGGGTGAGTCAGAATTCTTTCTCCGCCCCTGCACGGATAAAAGCTTATGTTAAATTGTTATTTCAAAATTAACTACCGAAGCAATGCTCTGAGATAAGCGTAACACCTCCCCATTATTTTCCTTAGAAATTGGCGAAGTATGACCAATGTTTCCCTGCAGGGTTGAATGGTTGAACTAAATCAAATAATTATTTTAAAAAAGCTTGCTGATATTTCCATAAATTATAATAAAATTGTAAGAAAACGCCCGATTTTTTTAGGCAATATTCATAGTATGTCAGAATCTATGATGTAAAACTTCATGTTTTTTTTAAAGTTACACTTTAATTTTAACTTATTTTTTATTTTATTTTTATTTATATGCTTATTTTCTTGCCAACCACAAACGTTATCCTTGATATCGCAAACGCCCATAAGTTACTAAGAAGGCAGTCAGCCTGTCTCCTGTTTCAGAGAAATAAAAAAGTCGCAATATAGAGTCGCATTATCCATGTCTCATAGCGGTGGCAAAAAATCCAAAGTGAATTATATAATATTTTTTTTAATGATTTTTGATTATATGCCTAATATATTAAACTAGGAAGTTAATGTTATTTTATTTACTACTTCTTTATTGCCTAAAAAGTTACGTTTAAATTACGTTAAACTTTTTGCTCCAAGCAGCACTTGTATCACAAACATATAGTACGTTAAAGTATTTCATTTTTAAATATGTAAATATAACTTTTTTATAGAACGTTTTCGGCCAGTGCATCGGCGTTGTTCCCGCTATCGATGGTTGCGGCTGTGGTAACAGACTCGGAGGATACGGCTACGATGGTCTTGGTTACGGAGGCCTTGGCTACGGCCTCGGCTACGGCGCTGGCATCGGCTACGGTGCTGGCATCGGCTACGGTGCTGGCATCGGTGGTGGTTATGGAGGCGCTGGCGTTGGCAACATAGGCGTCGCTGGCGAGCTCCCCGTGGCGGGTACCACCGCTGTTGCTGGTAACGTGCCCATCATCGGCGCTGTTGATTTCGGTGGCACCGCTTGCGCTGCTGGCCGTGTCTCCATCGCTGGCAACTGCGGCTGTGGCTGTGGCGCTTACTACTAAGTTCATAATGAACAATAATCAAATACTGACAAGAAACGACAAATTTGCAAACGAATAAAAATATGAAAGTGCATCACAAACTACCTTTGTTTTCTTAAAATTAAAACTACAATATTATATGTAGATTGTCTCATACATTCCATGGAGTTAGTCATCAGGAGAGTGATAAAATACTTTTAAGATAAATATTACTGTTACGAAGGTTCATATGCATTTTGCTAATTGGGATGCTAATTTGTCTCGCAATACATGTTTTCTACGTTACTAAATCAATTTTACAAGTAAATGATTAATTTATTATAAAAAAGCTTATAATTAACTTTGGGTAAATGATTATGTAATTAAAAATAATTTTGTTTTGTTCAAGTATATATCTTATATATTTTTATTTGTTTCACTAAAAGAGGAGAAATTATTTAAGGAGTGTACTAGTTTGTCCTGGTGGCAGAAAGACCTTCACATTCAAAGAGTGGCACTCTTCCAGGATCTACTACATAATCTAGTATAAACATTTGCTGATGAGTCTCCGTGTAAAATGTGCTAAGGATAACGTCCTCAGGAATTAAGACTAATCTATGTTGTATGAGAATCGCAATTAAAGCCTAGAATACGATGGATCATGACGAAGGCATTTAATGAAAATTTATTGTAGATGCCTCACTAGCACGACCTTGATCCCAAACAGGCTTACTTAGTTTTATTACTCCCTACAGATCACACACCATGAAGCTCTTTGAGATCACTTTTGTGCTGGATTAGACCAGAGCGCAATGACCATTAAAACGAATTTAACGTGTCTTTGTTTTGTTCATTGTTGAGGTTTTGGTTAATTAAAGTAATCATTTCTCAACTCTTAAACGTACTTTCAATCATGAGTAACAAACACTTAACACGTTCACTGCTGATCATACTTAACTCAATATGCTTACCGCAGGGGTGCAAATTGAAAACTATATTTTTCAAGCTAACGCGGCACGATTATCATATATTTTTATTATTATTATTATTATATTAACATACTTTATCTCGACGTATGTCGATTTTTCATGAATACCCCGTCCCGTAGCCCACGGGAAGAGCGATATTCATGTCCCCCCTAACTATTTAGCACGGTGAGTGAGTGTTGTGTTCTTCTCCCTCTCCCTCTGCTTCCTTCCTGATGTGCGTTTGGCGTATGTGCATCTTGGTTGGGTGTTTGTGGTGGTCTGCTGTCTATTATTATTATTATTATTGTTTATTTGATTTTTTTCTCAGCTAATGCTGGTAAATGTGAACCTAGCACGGGCTTACGCCAAGTGAGTTGGTTCATTGTGTAGTGTTGCAGGGGTTTGAGTAGTGGATGTAAGGAATCGTCGCACTATGGAACAGGTGTCGATTATTACAGATTTTTGTAAAGTGATGTATGAATATTTATTAATTTATTATTATTATTATATTATTTTTGTGACCATTAAACAGAAACAATTATAAACAAACAGTTTCGCGTCATCAAGCTTAGTACTTGTGTTATGGGTTCGAAACAACTAATATACTTTTGCCAAGTAAGGCTTCAATTCCGTATAACTGGCAACCATCCGTAGTTTTTAAATGTGCCGACATAATAACCTATGTTGTGTTTCAGAATAAGTGACCAGGTTCCACTACTACTACATGGATGGCAGCATGTTAGTGGTACCCCTGGCGTTACACACATCCATTAGGCAACCGTAACTCCTAACTACTAAGTGGGTTGTCAGTCTGTCTGCTATCCTAAAGTAATAAAAAAAATACTACATATGTACATTTTTTGTAAATAAGTACTTATTACACATAAATACCTGGGTATTCATGTGTAATAAGTCCCATCCCCTGACACGGGATGGGACACAAATCTTTGAACCTCGCAAGCGTTCCAATATGAGAAAGCTGTCGCGCCATGAAGGTTGGAAAATGATATATTATAAAGAATATAAACTATTATTAATTTTTTTTTCATAATCTAAGAACGGATCGAAAGCGTTTAGAACAAGTCATTAGTTATATATTGTGTTATTTTTTTTAATATATTGTAATTTCCTGTACCGTGGCTGCTCTTATAGACTAGACTAGAACCATTTCTTGTTTAGCAGGATATGTAACCTTTGAGACCAACGCTCAGATGATATTCGGTTTGAATAAAAATAGGTTTTTTAGTTTCAACGTTATTCTTCATCATCATCATCATCTTTGCGTTCTATCCCGGTTGCAGCCCAAACTCTCGCTTCGGCGCCCGGGGTCCGCTTTCCGACTTTTTCTTCTCCACTTCGCACGGTCTTCAGCATCCCTGGTAGTGAGCCCATTGGCACGCATATCACCCTTTACGACGTCAAGCCAGCACTTTTTGGGTCTACCCCTCCTGCCGGGGCCCGGCGGAGGCGGCATGGGCAGACATTTGTTTCTCACGTAAGCATCCTGTTGACGTAAAACGTGGCCATACTAACGGAGTCGACACTCTTGTAATTTATCCGCAATGGTCACTCCACACATCCACCGCAGCATATTCACTCTGTGATACACAATTCTTGCTTGTGTCGTTCTAACATCGGCCACACTTCACAGCCGTAGAAAAGGACAGGCCTAATGATGGTCTTATAAACCTATCCCTTCAACCTTACCGGCATCTTGGGGTCACAAATGACACCAGTTTCAACGTTATTCTTGATTGGTTGTAATTAAAAATGTATTTTGATTTAAATTTTGCCTTTTATTTCATTATTATTTTGTGTATACAAAGTAGCTATCCCTCACTTAGTAGATGTAACCATTGCCGCATCCGCAACCACAGGAGCCAGCGATGGTCACGCCACCAGCAGCGCAAGCAGTGCCACCGAAACCAACAGCACCAATGATGGGCACGTTACCGGCAACAGCAGTGGTACCGGCCACGGGGAGCTCGCCAACTACGCCTACGTTGCCAATACCAGCACCTCCATAGCCACCGTAGCCGACACCACGACCAGCGATTCCATAGCCGAGACCATCGTAGCCGAGACCATCGTAGCCGATACCATCGTAGCCAATACCATCGTAGCCAAGGGCACCATAGGCGCCACGGCCCCAACCGCAACCACGTGGGGCAGCGTTGATGCACTGACCGAAGACATTCTAGAGTCCAAAATTTTAATGTTATGATTATATTATAAATATAATAAATAGATTGAGCCATTTTACAAAACGCCATCTAGTCCCAAACTAAGTTGCTTAACACTTGTATTATGGGTACTAGACAACTGATATACTACATATATACTTTTTTGTAAATAAATACATATTATAGATAACAACAACCCAGACGCTAGACGGGAATCGAACCCGTGACCTCCGCAAGCGTAGCAACGTACGTTAACCGTTACGCCAGGAGGTCGTCAATGTTTATAGACACTTTTATTTATACAGATAGATACATTTAGGCAACAGTACACTTATGGGTGTTACACTATATCGTCGGCTTATTGCAAGAACTCATTAACTGCAAAAATCACTAAATACGTTTTTATCTATAATAGGCTCACTTTTACATATTTTAAAAAATGCAAAACAATAATTTGTAGCTAGACAATTTTAGCCGTTACGTCTTTGGCTAATCAACATAACCACTAACTAATTCCAACTGAAATGCTGTTTTCCCAAAATAGTGAAATATCACATAATGACTTGCCGCCGACGATATATGATATACTTCTTATTGTACCTAAATATGTATTATGCATAAATATCCTAACTCGGGGTAGAAATAAAACCGGTGACTCCTGCAAGCTTTTCGACGTACAAAGGAGCTTAGTTCTTCTCGCACAGTTTACCAACTAGGTACAAGGTACTAGGTACAATCCAGTTTTTGGGTTATATTTTTATAAAAGCACTTGATAATTGTAATAAAAAAATACCTGGACCAAGCAAGCTTGGACACAGAGGAGGAGGAAAGCGAAGGTAGACATGTTTATAAGTTCAACGGACAGCTGAATGTATTTTATATACATCTCCGGTTCCTATTTATATCAGCTTCCATACGTGTCTACATGAACACTCCTAATCGCCCCTTCTCTAAATTTTGCAATTATAATTAATCGCGAGGCACGTATTGGTGACCCTATTTTAAAAAATAATTTTGCAACAATAGATAATGTTAGTATATAAACAATTCTTTGTTCATGTTATGTCACTTATAAGTGGTTATCTGGAACAATGGCAGCCAAGACTCTTCTTCTTCTTTGCGCTTCTGCCCTCGTGGCTCAAGTAAGTTTATTGCTAACTTTTATAAGTTTCATTTTTAGTCGCCTGTTTTTTGGTGATCATAAGATGACAAAGGGCAACAAAGAACAGCATTATTCAACTTTTCCTTTTAGGCTAACTGCAGCCACAAAATAAACAACTGAATAATATATATTTTAAATTAATAATTATAACTTATATTATATATAGTATATTAATCATTGGTAAATTATTCCTCACGTATTTAAAAATTATTTTTATCTTCATGACCTATATTTTTATTTTATTTATTTGGGAAACGTACAAATCCAATAAACCACAACAAAAAGATAACATAAAAATTTATGAATCAGTAAAGTTTCAACTTAAAGAATATATAATAAAATCTACAACAGACAAGTGTGGAAATATAATATATATTTCCTGTAATATCCCAAATCCAGACGTAGGACGTAATAATATAATTTATTTTTAAAATAACTTTTAATGTATAATTGTTTATAAAAAAATCGTGCTACAAATGTATCAGTACAAACCAGCAAAAATATGTGCATAGGTTGACGTTGGTCAGCAATTGGATTCACACGCACAAACTCTATATCGCCTTACAAATTCACCATAATAACTTTTTAAAATATTTATAAAAAAATTAGTATAGTGTTGCGACATGCCCTTCCCCAAGTATCCCTTTCCTGGTATCATTTTCCTCTCCCCCCGTTAATCTCGGTCCTTGTGCGCATGCGGGCGCGCATCCAACTAGCCGCGTCCATTTTCAATAATTCAAAATCAATGGCTGCCTGAGCATCGACGCGGAACGAAAAAACGAAAAAAAACGTTGGAAACCTAAAACAACTTTACTACCGACCGTTCCCCGTGTACGCACCAACCGTTGGTGGAAGCGCCAAGGCCAAGAGATTTTTACAGTCCGTCGCCCAGAGCTGGCGACGCAACGCTATTGCTGCTCCCTACCACGCCGGTGGATGGGTCTACGGAGGCTACGACGCTGACATCACCATCGACAAATGATTAACAAGATGTCATTCCTTTTTATAGTCCGCTACTGGCCAGTGCTGGGGACGTGGTTTGGCCAGTCCCTGCGGCTACGGAGGCTACGACGCTGCCTGCGGTGGTGTGCTCGGCGTCTCCACTGGCTCCTGCGCCCCTCCAACCGGCATTAACGTAGCTTCTGAGAACGTGTACGAAGGTCCTCTCGCCGTTGCTGGCAACCTGCCTTTCCTCGGAACCGTCGGTCTTGAGGGTGTCTTCCCCAGCGCTGGTGCTGGTGGTGTCTCCTACGGCTGTGGCGATGGTGCTCTTGGAATCACCGCCGAGGGTGCTGGTATCGGTGGTCTTGGCTACGCTGGTCTGGGCTACAATGGCCTCGGCTACGGTGGTCTCGGCTACGACGGCTTCGGGTACGACGGCTTCGGCTACGGAGGTCTCGGCTACAGAGGTATCGCCGGCCGTGGTTGCGGATGTGGTTACTAATAAAAATATCGACGTTTACAATCTGCTTGACATTAATAACAAATTATATTGTGAAATCATTAACAATTAGTTTTATTTTATTTTCATCCATTTATAATTATTTAGTTTTCGATAAAATATATTTCTCCGTACAAAACAACGAGTTATAACCATAGTTTTACTCCATGAAAAAAATTGTAAACTCTAAAATTAATTCTTAAAAAGTTTAAAAATTTGATTAAAAATGGCGATAACGAACACTTCAATGTATTTGGACTTACAGAAATGTAGGTAGATAGAAAATAATACACATAAACAATATATATAAAGTGGTTTGTTAGTGTGATTCGTTGCAGCTTTTGTATAAGCTTTATGCAACAGCAGCTTGTGGGTGACATTGTTGAACTCTAGCTCTGCTTAGACTAGATAGACTTTCCGGATAGCAAAAAATTACCTCATTTAATATTTTGGTAAATTTTTAGGATTCAGTACCCGATGTATACTTAATTAATTAAAAGTAACACATTTACCATTTAAAATGTACGTCGATATACACTGAAGATAGGATCCTGACAAAACTATTTAAAATAAAATCTTCGATTTTGCTTTATTCTCTAATAAAAAAATGTTAACTTATTAACTGGGTAAAAGCGATATCGTGTACCGAGTAAATCATCAGAATTAGTAGTTTCGTAAGTACAGTACGATCATATTTTCGATCTTTATTCAAATAAAAGATCCAAAAAAATCTCGTAGATAGAGATTCTATACTTTTTTATTCTCTTTTCTGAACCTCTCAAGCGTACGTACGTTACTTCTAAACATACTTAGCTTAAATTTTTTGCATTACTTGCACTCCTATCATCTCCTGCTAGAAAAATCACGTCTTCATCACTATTTCCAGTAATGTTGTATTACGAAATTGTTATGTATTGTAACTTAAAATCTAGAATTTAAAAATCAATATTACATTCAAAGCAAGTTGTAGCGTTATTTTTCTTCATAGTTCTAAATTATGTGCCATCAGACCATCACGTCTGAACCAAGAAGCAACATCGTTACATTCGCAGTCTCAATAAGATATCGTTCTATATTATGCAACAAAACAGTGCATGTAAGTTTTTTTTATTGTCGTAGGATAGCAGACAGGCTGACAGCCCGCTTAGAATTGAGCAGTTACCGTCGCCTACGGGTGTTTGTAACGCCAGTGGCATCGCGAATACGCTTGTGTCCCATAAGAGTACAGGAACTTGGGTCACTAATGCCAGAACACAACAGAATGTTATTATGGCGACATACTTAAGACCAAAGGTGGTCACCATCTAGACGGGCTTGGGGCCCTACCACGTAGCTAAGGTTGTTTCGTCGCTTTTTACAATAGGCCGACCCCGGCCGCAGAGCTCAGTATTCTTTCTCTGCCCCTGCATGGATAAACATACAATTTCCAGCCGCATAGAGTAGCAATTCAATCCATTATTATGATCTTTTTTAACAAGTTACCGGACTACTTTATGTAAACTGTTACCGTCAATGATAGATGTTTGCAACGCCAGGTGCACCACTAACACACTGTCAACAAAAGGTAACTGGAACCTGGGTAACTTATGCCACAAAACAAACCATGGTTATTATGACGACATATTTAAAAACCAGGTATGATTGCTGTCCAGACGGGCTTGTAGGCCTACCTTGCTTGGGTTGTTTTTTTACCCTTTTTTATTTTTATTTATTTTTTTAATATATCGGTCTTCTAAACAGAAAACATTCAACAACATGATTAGACTTACAAAGATTGGTCTATCTTTCCGAGAATGTTTTCCTCTGAAAAAGAAGACACAACTGTGATACATTACAAATATTTATCCTACATCACACATACTTACGCCCTCACAAACACAAACAAACGCATACAAATACAAACACACACAAAGATTATCTATCAAATAAGCTGTGAACAGAAATACACTGTAGTGTAATTGTTGGTCTAAGCAAAGAATGATCTTAATTTGAACTTTGTTGAGGCAATAGACCAAGTAAATAAATCTACATGGTTACGAACGACATTACTCCCATGCGTCATGCGGTACATAGGGGAATGTTGGCCAATATTCGTCCTACTGGTAGGCAAAGCGAAAGTCTTTCTATTTTGGAGACGACTACTTGCACGCGGAACGGAGAAGCACAGTTTTCTAAGACTGTCCAGAAAATCAATGAGCCCGTGTATTATTTTATACAAAAATAATATATCTGTAACCTTCGTTCTGTTTTCCAGGCCAGTAACTTTATAGTGTCGGAGACGCTGGTCGTAGTTTTGGAGACTGCCACATTTATTATCCAAAAACGTAAGCTGATATAGAAAACATTTTTGAACACGTTCAATTCTGTTTGAGTGAACCTGATAACCAAGGTTCCAAATTGCACTGCAATACTGCTAGATACCTCGAACAAGACAGTTAAATACATTTAAAGATAGGCTAGAATCACGAAAGATTTTAATTTGACGACTGATGAACCCTGATAATGGCGAGGACTTTTTAACTATTATAACTATATGATATCTAAAACTTAGAGCACTATCCATTATGACCCCTAAGTCACGTATAGTAGAGGTTTCCTTAATTTTAGTCGCTCCTAATGTATATAATGTAAATGTGCAAGGGTTTTTCTTTCTTGCGAATTTAGGACCATAAAGTTATTATTACACCACATTTCAATATTGTCTATATCTAACTGCAGACTAAGAATATCGGAGAGCTATTCAATAGTGCGATATAATTTCAGATCATCAGCATAAAATTTAAATTTGCTTTGGATGCAGTCACAGAGGTCATTTATAAAAACTAGGAAAAATAGAGGTCCTAGATGGGAACCTTGAGGAACTCCACTAGGTACATTAAACATGAAGGATTTGTGACCGTCAGTTGCTACTAGTTCAGACTGATTTTCTAAGTAAGACTTACCCTTTACAACAAGCCGTGCCCGGCCACAGGGCCCGTGCCCCAAGCCCTTCTGGATACCAATTACGCCTGATCTCGAAACATGCCAACATAATAACTTAGCGATGTATTCTAGCATAATATTTTTACTTTTACAACTCCCTTGGACAGTTATAGGTTAGCCCTTCCTTTTTTAATACCAAACCTAAAGGTTTTCGAGCATAATTTAACACACTATACATAGATTGATAATATAATAGATAATATTGGCCGTGTGGCGCCGGCCGGTGAAAAGTATAGGGTCACCCCAGGTTATTCCAAGGGAGTCGTAAATGGTGACTGATAGACTCTGCCTCTCCTCTCCTCTACCAGCTTGCATGCGGCAAAGGAAGTGCACCTCTCGGTTTTCCTCTAGGGGTTGGGAGGTCGAACGGCAGTCGCTCCCGTAAAAGCCAAAACTAGCCAAAACAATTTATGGTATGTACGAGAAAAGGTCCAATCTTGGATAGGGCGTCGCCGCAAAACGACGCGTAAAAGCTTTGCCCGACTTCTGTGACAAGTGGACAAGAGCTGCCGTGCCGTGAGCGAGCACGGGTAAAGACGTAAGCCCAATCCAAACTCCGCTTCGCAACATGGTACATTGGCCGCTAACCGGACGCGCAAGGGAGTTGGCCGATGTACTCTCCAGGCGAAGGGTGGCCGTAGCGTTCTTATAGGAGACTCGGTGGAAGACCAGTAGATCCTGGTTTATTGGGAATGGCTACAAGTTGATCTACACAGGTGCCGCTGGTGGGGAGAATGGGGTAGCCATTGAGCCATTATGCTCTCGGGGGTGTTACGTCGTGACGAGGTGCTAATAATATAAAATAATTACAAAAAATCATTACACACAAACCAACAAAATAACTAATTGTTACTATCGAATGAAAACCACGCGCTTTAACTAGTGATATCATATAAGGTAATCGTTTTATCGGAAATCCAACCTTCGAGATCATCTGACAACAAACGGCCACTAAATAGGAGCCTAGAAATTCGAGAATGAATAGCGAAAGAATAGTGAATGAATAGCAAATACAATAGCAAACAACGGGTCAAATGACGTGTGAATAATTCCATCTCGCTCGGTTCATTATTGCTATCTCAGTTCCGCAATATTTTTTTAGAGGATAGACAATTGATTAGGGCGTGGCTTGCTGCGCCCACCGGTTTTTTCCACACCTCTATCTTGTCATTCAAAAATCTAGAAATCTAAGTAGGGATGCACGATTTTTCTCTTTGAATCAATTTTTTGGATCGTAATGGATCGTAGGCCTCTGAATCGATTCTTGGATCGGATCATATTCTGTTGAATCGATCTCCTAAAAATCGATTCAAAAACCAAATCAAAATTTGCAATAATTTGTACTAATAAAACATTTCTTTTTATTAAATACAAACTTTAATGAAATTTACTAAAAAAAAAATAGGGAAAAAAACATTGGCCTTGAAAATTGACTTTTAAAAAGGAAAACATTTCGCAATTATAAATGGCAATTCTGCACGTCCAAACTTTTAAAAATAATAATTTTGAAAGCCTTTCTGGCAGCAGTCTACTGCGACTTTCATTTAATGTTATGTTAGCGAGAGAGAAAAGGCATTCTGATGTAGCCACAATCGCTAAATATCTTAAGGCCATCATACCCAACTGTTGCCATACTATTTTTCTGGCTCACCAGTAAGGTATTGGATTAGCCTTCCGATCAAGTAGAGGTTCAGAGAGAGACTGTTTCAAAGATGACTCTAAAGTCTCTGCTGTAGGTGTATGTGTCTCTGATGTAGCCGACATTTGGCTCAATAATTGGTTATGGAATTGCCATAGACCATCGGTTTCTTCAGTAACTGTTACAAGTGATTGTGCGATACTTTGACGACTAGATGCATTGCTTTGTAATTTAAATAAATCAGAAATTTCTGAGATTGCTTTTGCGCAAGCCCTTGCAACAATGTTTTTATAATACCTACGATCTAAAGGATTCGATTCACTTAACTTATGATTCGATTCGAATGAAGATCGTATTGAAGTGAATCGATTCGAAAAATCGCTAGATCGTATTCAATTGAATCGATCTTCATAACAATCGAATCAAAACCAGCATCCCTAAATCTGAGCAGTACGCATTGTCGCCTCAGGGAGGGAGTACGCCGTCCCGAGATAAGTATCTAAAGATGAGATCGCACAAGAAGGACATGAATTTCAACGCCAGAGAGTTACAAGACAACTATATTTATGTGATTCATATTTTTGATTAATTGTTCTCAGTAGTAAAATCAGTGCTTTAATTAAAATAAGGAAGAAATTAAAATCGGTTTGCATCATTTTTCAACCCCCTTGGTAAGTTTAATATAATTAATTCCAAGAGTTTCGGTTGCTATTGACTAGTTTTTCGTGTCTAGATTAATTCGATTATTATTCTACAAGTGACTTCTTCAACCTTTTAATAGTGTGAAAATTGTTATGGCTATGTAGTTCTTAATAATGGTTTACAACGTAACGAAATGTGACAGCTAGTATCTTAAAATTAGTAAAGTATAACCTTAGCTATTTAATTATTCCGGTAAGTTTTAAATATGTTTCGCCGCGGTATTTTTTATTCATTAAATTATCATATTAATTTAGTCCAATCCAATCCTGCCTCCACAAGAAACCTGGGGAGATATGACCGCAATAATTAATTCCCATTGTGTATTCCACGCGTGTGTTGTTGACATCGGTTGCTTGTATGTATCTTTCATTCTAACCTATTATTCTAAAATGTTTAATTTGTTAAAATTCAATATATAATACATTCAAATATATACTTAATAAGTTTTTGAACCTCCTTTTTCGTTTTAATAGTAACACTAAGAGCATTGTTTCTTCGTCATAGTCCATCGTGAAAATAAATATAGGTACAACACTAGATAGATAGATAGATAGATAATTCTTTATTGTTCACCACACAATTTTACAGAAAAAAAAGACATAAAAAGAAGTAGGTAATAGTACAACATAGTGAGTATTATTATTTATTAATCATTCGAATATCATACAACACTATGATATTCGAATCAAGCGACAGCATTTAGAAAACAGCGCGGCCGCAGCGCTGCAGCTGCGCTGCTGCAGCACGACACTTTACGGCTAATTTGAAGGCGCCCTAACACACTCGATGAAAACCAACCAAAAGAGCAGGCTGGATTCCGTAGTCATTTTTCAACAACTGACCACAGTCATGTACTTAGACAAATTCTGCAGAAATTTAATGAATATAATAAAATCTATTATTTGGGATTTGTAGACTTTAACAAAGCCTTTGATTCTTTAGAATACCAATACATATGGCAAGCGTCAGAAAGGCAAGGAGTCGAAGCAAAGTACATAAGGTTGTTGAAAAGCATATACTCAAAAAGCATGGCACAAATAAAACTTGAAACAACAGGAGAAGGATTCCCTATTGAACGAGGCGTACGCTAAGGGGGTCCGATATCGCCAAAGTTGTTCTCAGCTGTCCTGGAAATGATATTTAGAAATTTAGACTGGACCGATTATGGACTTAATATAAATGGAGAGAAACTAAACCACCTGCGATTCGCAAACGACCTGATCATATTCGCGGAATATCCAAAGGTACTAAAAATAATGCTTCAACAATTATCGAATGAAAGTGCCAAATCAGGTCTGTCTATGAATACATAAAAAAAAAAGTTATGAAGAACTCTCCGAAAACAGAAAGCATTAGAATTAACAACAAAGAAATAGAATATGTAAGTAAATATAGTATATACTTGGGACAATTAGTATCTACAGAAGAATCAATGAAAAAGGAAATAGATAGAAGAATAAATAATACTTGGAAAAGATTTTGGTCTATAAGCGAAGTCATGAAGAATAACGAAATGCCTATAAAAGAAAAAAGGAAAGTCATAATACATGCATTCTACCCTGCTTAACATATGGATGTCAAACGTGGGCACTTACAGAGCAATTATCTAATAAAATCAGTGTCTGCCAGAACAGAATGGAACGAAACGTGGTTGGAGTTAAAAGAAAAGATAAAGTAAGATTGGATAGAATAAAAGGAAAACAAAATTCAGGAATGTCAATACAGTTTATAAACAACTAAAATAGAGATCGACCGGACACATGATAAGAGACACAAAAGAGAAATGGACTAAACTTATAACGGAATTGTACCCCAGAAACAGCGAGAAATCGAGGTAGACAGAGTAAAAGATGGGAGGATGACATCAAAAAAGTAGCTGGCCCAGTATGGAGCCAAATTGCGAAGGACAGAAATATATGGAAGTCTTTGGAGGAGGCCTTTGTCGAAGGACAAGCTGTAGTGGAGAAACCGGATGCCGACAACTAAACACATATAGTAATATATGTAAATGTAATTCTACAGTACTAGAGGCTTATTTATTTTCATTTATTTATTTATTATAACAAACACTTAACACGTTCACTGCTGATCATACATAACTCAACATGCTAACCGCAGGGGTGCAAATTGGAAACTATATTTTTCAAGCTAACGCGGCACGATTATCATATATTTTTGTAACCATTAAACAGAAACAATTATAAACAAACAGTTTCGCGTCATCAAGCTTAGTACTTGTGTTATGGGTTCGAAACAACTAATATACTTTTGCCAAGTGGTAAGGCTTCAATTCCGTATAACTGGCAACCATCCGTAGTTTTTAAATGTGCCGACCGTATGTTGTGTTTTAGAATAAGTGAGCAGGTTCCACTACTACTACACGAATGGCAGCGTGTTAGCGGTACCCCTGGTGTTGGAAACATCCATTAGGCAACCATAACTCCTAACTACTAGGTGGGCTGTCAGTCTGTCTGCTGTCCTAAAGTACAAAAAAATACTACATAAGTACATTTTTTTATAAATAAGTACTCATTACACATACATACCTGGACACGAGATGGGTCACGAGCCTTAGAACCTCGCAAGCGTTTAAGTATGCGAAACCATAAAGGTTGAAAAATGATATATTATAAAGAATATAAATTATTATTGATTTTTTTTTTATAATCTAAGAACGGATCGAAAGCGTTTGGAACAAGTCATTAGTCATATATAGTAAGTTATTGTAAATTCCCGTACCGTGGCTGCTCTTATATCCGTGACGTAAATAGGAAAGACACTTTTCTTTGACCACCCGACTCAGATAGGAAAATCTTACCCTAGAACTATGTCTTGTTTAGCAGGATATGTAACCTTTGATACCAACGCTCAGATGACATTCGGTTTGAATAAAAATAGGTTTTTTAGTTTCAAGGTTATTCTTGGGTGGTTGTTATGTAAACAATGTATTTTTCTTTAAAATTTGCCTTTTATTTCATTATTATTTTGTGTATACAAAGTAGCTATCCCTCACTTAGTAGATGTAACCATTGCCGCATCCGCAACCACAGGAGCCAGCGATGGTCACGCCACCAGCAGCGCAAGCAGTGCCACCGAAACCAACAGCACCAATGATGGGCACGTTACCGGCAACAGCAGTGGTACCGGCCACGGGGAGCTCGCCAACTACGCCTACGTTGCCAATACCTGCCCCTCCATAGCCACCGTAGCCGACACCACGACCAGCGATTCCATAGCCGAGACCATCGTAGCCGAGACCATCGTAGCCGATACCATCGTAGCCAATACCATCGTAGCCAAGGGCACCATAGGCGCCACGGCCCCAACCGCAACCACGTGGGGCAGCGTTGATGCACTGACCGAAGACATTCTAGAGTCCAAAATTTTAATGTTATGATTATATTATAAATATAATAAATAGATTGAGCCATTTTACACAACGCCATCTAGTCCCAAACTAAGTTGCATAACACTTGTATAATGGGTACTAAACAACTGATATATTACACATAAACACACCGACGCTGGACGGGAATCGAACCCGTGACCTCCGCAAGCGTAGCAACGTGCGTTAACCGTTACGCCAGGAGGTCGTCAATGTTTATAGATATTTTATTATTTATACAGATATATACATTTAGGCAACAGTACACATATGGATGTTAGACTATATATGATATACTTCTTATATACCTAAATACGTATTATGCATAAATACAACTCGGAGTAGGAATAAAACCGGTTACTCCTGCAAGTTTTTTGACGTACAAAGGAGCTTAGTTCTTCTCACTCAGTTTACCAACTAGGTACAAGGTACTAGGTACAATCCAGTTTTTGGGTTGTATTTTTATAAGAGCACTTGATAATTGTAATAAAAAAAATACCTGAACCAAGCAAGCTTGGACACAGATGAGGAGGAAAGCGAAGGTAGACATGTTTATAAGTTCAACGGACAGCTGAATGTATTTTTTATACATCTCCGGTTCCTATTTATATCAGCTTCCATACGTGTCAACATGAACACTCCTAATCGCCCCTTCTCTAAATTTTGCAATTATAATTAATCGCGAGGCACGTATTCGTGACCCTATTTAAAAAAATAATTTAGCAACAATAGATAATGTTAGTATATAAACAATTCTTTGTTCACGTTATGTCACTTATAAGTGGTTATCTGGAACAATGGCAGCTAAGACCCTTCTTCTTCTTTGCGCTTCTGCCCTCGTGGCTCAAGTAAGTTTATTGCTAACTTTTATGAGTTTCATTTTTAGTCGCCTGTTTTTTGGTGATCATAAGATGACAAAGGGCAACAAAGAACAGCATTATTCAACTTTTCCTTTTAGGCTAACTGCAGTCACAAAATAAACAACTGAATAATATATGTTTTAAATTAATAATTATAAATTATATTATATATAGTATATTAATCATTGGTAAATTATTCCTCACGTATTTAAAAATTATTTTTATCTTCATGACCTATATTTTTATTTTATTTATTTGGGAAACGTACAAATCCAATAAACCACAATAAAAAGATAACATAAAAATTTATGAATCAGTAAAGTTTCCACTTAAAGAATATAATTATAATAAAATCTGCAATAGACAAGTGTGGAAATATAATATATATTTCCTGTAATATCCCAAATCCAGACGTAGGGCGTAATAATATAATTTATTTTTAAAATAACTTTTAATGTATAATTGTTTATAAAAAATCGTGCTACAAATGTATCAGTACAAACCAGCAAAAATATGTGCATAGGTTGACGTTGGTCAGTAATTGGATTCACACGCACAAACTCTATATCGCCAATTAGATGCCTTACAAATTCACCATAACATTTTAAAATATTTATAAAAAAATATGTATAGTGATTAATAATAAGAGATTTTTACAGTCCGCCGCCCAGTGCTGGGGACGCAACGCTATTGCTGGTCCCTACTACGCCGGTGGATGGGGCTGTGGAGGCTATGACGCCGACATCGCTGCCGCCAGCTCCTTGAACGCTGCCTGCGGTGGTGTGCTCGGCGTCTCCACTGGCTCCTGCGCCTCTCCAACTGGCATTAACGTAGCTTCTGAGAATGTGTACGAAGGTCCTCTCGCCGTTGCTGGCAACCTGCCTTTCCTCGGAACCGTCGGTCTTGAGGGTGTCTTCCCCAGCGCTGGTGCTGGTGCCGTCTCTTACGGTTGCGGCGATGGTGCTCTTGGAATCACCGCTGAAGGTGCTGGTGTCGGTGGTCTTGGCTACGCTGGTCTGGGCTACAATGGCTTCGGCTACGGTGGTCTCGGCTACGACGGCTTCGGCTACGGTGGTCTCGGCTACGACGGCTTCGGCTACGGTGGTCTCGGTTACAGAGGTATCGCTGGCCGCGGTTGCGGATGTGGTTACTAATAAAGATATCGACGTTTACAATCTGCTTGACATTGATAACAAATTATATTGTGAAATCATTAACAATTAGTTTTGTTTTATTTTTATCCATTTATAATTATTTAGTTTTCGATAAAATATATTTCTCCGTAAAAAACAACGAGTTTTAACCATAGTTTTACTCCATGAAAAAAATTGAAAACTGAAATAAATTCTTAAAAAGTTAAAAAATTTGAATAAAAACGGCACTAACCAACACTTCAATGTATTTAGACTTACAGAAATGTAGGTAGATAGAAAATAATACACATAAACAATATATAAAAAACGGTTTGTTAGCGTGATTCGTAGCAGCTTTTGTATAAGCTTTATTCAACAGTAGCTTGTGGGTGACAGAGTTTAACTCTAGCTCTGCTAGCTGGTATACTTTCAGGATAGCAAAAAATGACCTCATTTAATTTTTTCCTATATTTTTAGGATTCAGTAACTGATGTATAATTAATTAAAAGTTTATATTTACCATTTAAAACGTACGATATACACTGAATCTAGGATCCTGACAAAATCATTTAAAATAAAATTTTCAATTTTGCTTCCAAATTAATATTTATTAACCCATTAATATTTATTATAACTATTCTATTATATATTCTTCTTATTCTATCTATTATAACTATTAAAAAATTATAATTTATTAACCGGGTAAAAGCGATATCGTGTAGAATAGGTACCGAGTAATTCATTAGAATTAGTGGTTTCGTAAGTCCAGTACGGTCATATTTTCGATCTTTATTCAAATAAAAGATCCAAAAAATCTTGTAGATAGAATTATACCAATGCAATACATTCAAAGCAAGTTGTAAAGTTATTTTACTTCATAGTTCTAAATTATGTGCCACCAGACTATCACGTCTGAATCAAAAAGCAACATCGTTACATTCGCAGTCTCAATAAGAAATCGTTCTATATTATGCAACAAAACAGTGCATGTAAGTTTTTTTTATTGCCGTAGGACAGCAGACAGGATGACGGCCCGCTTAGAATTGAGCAGTTACCGTCGCCTACGGGTGTTTGTAATGCAAGTGGCATCACAAACACGCTGCTGTCCCATAAGGGTACAGGAACTTGGGTCACTAATAACAGAACACAACAGAAGGTTATTATGGCCACATACTTAAGAGCTAATGTGGTGACCATCTAGACGGGCTTGTGGCCCTACCACGTAGCTAGGGTTGTTTTATTGCTTTTTACGATAGGTAGACCCTGGCCGTAGAGGTCAGTATTCTTTCTCCGCCCCTGCATGGATAAACATATGATTTCCAGCCGTATAGAGAAGCAATTCAATCCATTATTATGATCTTTTTTTAACAAGTTACCGGACTACTTTATGTAAACTGTTACCGTCAATGATAGATATTTGCAACGCCAGGTGCACCACTAACACACTGTCAACAAAACAAACCATGGTTATTATGACAACATATTTAAAGACCAGGTATGATTGCTGTCCAGACGGGCTTGTAGCTTGGGTTGTTTCTTTACCCTTTACAACAAGCCGTGCCCGGCCACAGCGCCCGTGCCCCAAGCCCTTCTGGATACCAATTACGCCTGATCTCGAAACATGCCAACATAATAACTTAGCGATGTGTTCTAGCATAATATTTTAACTTTTACGACTCCCTAGGACAGTTATAGGTTAGCCCTTTCTTTTTTAATACCAAACCTAAAGGTTTTTCGAGCATAGTTTAACACACTATACATAGATAAATAATATATAAGATAGAATAACAAACAGTGGCCTCATCACTAAATAGCGATCTCTTTCATTGAATTCTTTATTCTTTGATGACGTAAAGTAAGTATTAAGTATTATTTCAGTAGTCTACACAACTGCGTAGACTACTAAAATACTAAACTACTTATTTTGGGACTAGACAATGCTATGTTTTTTTTATAGCTAAAGTTCAGCAGACAGGCAGACGGCCCACCCTGGCATGTGGTCACCGTCGCCAATGGACGTTTGCAGCACCAGAGGCAATACCAACGCGCTGCCGGCCGCGAAGAAATTTTATAACGCCTTTTTTGAAGAACCCCATATCGTACCGCGCTGGGAAAACCTCAGCCGGAAGCTCATTCCAGATCTTGAGAGTACGCAGCATTAACGTTCTAGAGAACCGTTTCATAAAAGAAAGCAGAGGCTCCAAGAAATGGGGATGAACACCCAGCCGATGGCGGGCAGTGCGGTGGTAGAAAGACGACGAGGGCACCATTCTGAATAGTTCTTTAGAACACTCCCCATTATACAGACGGTAGAATACGCAAAGAGACGCAAAGTCTCTCCGAAGTCCAAGCGTATCTAGACCGTCTGTGAGTATGGGATCGCCGACAACACGAACTGCGCGCCGTTGGATCGAGTCTAGGGGATTGAGCTGACAGGCGGGTGCTCCAGCCCATAAATGTGAGCAGTACTCCATATGCGGTCTGACCTGTGATTTGTATAGCACAAGCCGTTGCCTTGGACTGAAGTACTGCTTGAACCGGTTTAGCACACCTAGCTTTTTGGAGGCAAGCTTAGCTTTATCCCCCAATTGTCCCCTAAACTGCACATCATTCGTGATGTCGACACCAAGAATTCCAATACTGCTTGCGATGGAAAGAGAAGTTTCTTGAAACTGTGGCGCAGGTGCGAACGGGGTTTTCTTGGCAGAGAATACGCAGACTTGCATCTTCGAGGGGTTGAACTGGACAAGGTTTTGTCGTCCCCATTCAGAGACTCTCTTTAGAGAGTTCTCTACTTCAGACACAAGTCTGACCCAACTTTCTTCCAAAATCGTAAATTATTATTGATCATCATCATCCTCATCCTTGCGTTAAATTCCGGTTGCAGCCCAAACTCTCGCTTCGGCGCCCGGGGTCCGCTTTCCGACTTTTCTTCTCCACTTCGCACGGTCTTCAGCATCCCTGATAGTGAGCCCATTAGCACACATATCACCTTTCACGACGTCAAGCCAGCACTTTTTGGGTCTACCCCTCCTGCCGGGGCCCGGCGGAGGCGGCATGGCCAGACATTTGTTTCCCACGTAAGCATCCGGTTGCCGTAAAACGTGGCCGTACCAACAGAGCCGACACTCTTGTAATTTATCTATAATGTCACAGACATTATTATTGATATCCCAGTATATTTATTTAGTTTACTCCAGACAAGCTTAGTAGGAATAAATAAATAAATAAATTGAGACATTTCACGCAACGCCATCTAGTAGGAATATTTAAATTAATTGTCCAAGGCGGTGTGCAAAATAATTAAAAAAGTAATAACAATACAATAAAGTATACAAGCGTTAATGTAGTTTATGACTTTAGTAATGTGATTAGTAAATCGTTTTTTTTTTAAATGCCAATAGAATAACAAAGCAATTGTTTTGCTTTTTTAATATTCAGACTTCAGAGATAAAGCTTTCCAAAGAGTTAGACAGCATGTACAACAAAGTAATTGAAAACAATATTGAAGAGTGTACTGGGTTTGTAAGAGCAGGTGTTCAGTATAATGCAAAGACCGGGACTAAGTCATGTATAATAATTAAACACAATTCTTACGGTAAGAAGGAATAAAATAAATCTCCGTGCAGGTGCGGAGTAAGAAAACTAACCCCTGCCGGGATTGATGGGATCATACAGCCTACTATACAAATTTTCTAAAAGATTATAATGAAAAGTAAAACTCAAAAAATAATATGTATTGTTTGTAGGTAATACTCATTTTTAAGTTATCAGTAAAAGAAATTACAGAGCGTAGCCGATTCCTCCACAGCCATAACCTTCGAGACGAAAGACGTAGCCACCGTAGCTAAAACCATTGTAGCCCAAACCAGCTTAACCAATGCCGTTGTATCTGAGACCGAAGATTCAACCTTATAATTGAAATGAAAACAGCTTTAGTATGAGGTAAAAGGTAAAAGCGAGGGTGGGACGAAAATAATATACGTAGTATCGCGTTAGCTCCTAAACACGCGAGACGGTCAACATTCGACCTCCCTGAAGACCATTCTCTGCGACGTGTGCAATTGACTTCAGTTACTCCTAACACTCATTGGCCGTGCCATAAGATTGTGTGTTCAGTGTGCGTGACATTTAACTGATGCCGTGTAACAGTTCCTCCGCAAGCGGACCTGAACCGAACTGGGAAGGGGTTGAATCAAAGTCAGCTATCCTTCTCATTCCTGTACAATGCAATCGCGGTCCATGACCGGCATCGTACAATATATATATCATCATCATCTTAGCGATGAATCCCGGCTGTAGCCCAAACATTCGCTTCGGCGCCCGGAGTCCGCTTTCCGACTTTTTCTTCTTCACTTCAGCATCTCTGGTGGTCAAGCCAGCACTTTTTGGATCTACCCCTCCTACCGGGGCCCGGCGCTGGCAACATGGCCAGACATTTGTTCCCCACATAAGTAGCTGGTTGACGTAAAACGTGGCCATACCAGCGAAGGCGACACTCCTGCAATTTATCCGCTATATCACGGACATGAAGGCCGCCACGAATGCGAGAGTTCCTAACGCGGTTGTTCCACGTTACTCCACACATCTACCGCAGCATATTCATCTCCGTGACTCGCAGTGCCCGCTTGTGTCGCTTCAACATCGGCCACGCTTCACATCCGTATAAAAGGACAGGCATTTTGGCCCACGCGGCAGCAATGCGTGCCTTAACGTCGGAGTCAATGTCACCAGACGCGTGAAATACAGATCCCAGGTATTTCACCTGTTCCGTGCGCTTGACTGTGTCGCCGTCTATGCGCATGGGTGTGGGATCTGTGGAGTTGCAGGCCAAGTACTCGGTCTTCGCCACGTTGAGTTTCAGACCGTCGTTCTCAAGCGTTTCCTTCCACGCCTTCATACGTCCCACCAATCTACCCCTGTCCGAATCTGCCAGCGCGATATCATCAGCATACATGAGCAACCACGGGGGCTGCTCATGTGAGTTTCTGATGCTGCCTGACAAAACGTCTAATACCACGCTAAACAGAAACGGACTAAGGACGGATCCTTGGTGCACCCCGACGGTGATGGGGAAAGGTTTTGTGTCGCCAACAGCGGTCCGAACTACGGAATCGGAGTCCCGGTACATGTCTCGGATGATGTCAACAAAGGCCTCTGGAATCCTTTGGACCGCAATGCCCACCAGATTATCGCGCGAGGAATACAGTCGAAGGCCTTCTGCAAGTCGAGAAGCAGGCAATGCAGAGGCGTATTCTTCGCCCTGTATTTCTCCGCGACAGTCCTTAGGGCAAAAATAGGGTCCATTGTCCCGTGACCAGGGCGAAACCCATATTGACATTCCGAGACAGTGCACTCTTGTCGAATCCGAGAGTCGATAACCCTTTCGAAGAGCTTCATGGTGTGGGACATAACCTTAACACATCTGTAACTACCGCACTCCTGCACCGACCCCTTGCCTTTGAAGACTGGAGTAATGATACTCAGTCTCCATTGGCTCGGGATCATACCGGTGAGGAATGTCCGGTTGAAAAGGTCGGTTAAGATGCCCACACCACAAGAGCCCATCGCCTTCCAGGCTTCGATGGGGACTCCATCGGATCCAACAGCTTTCCGATTCTTCATGCGGCAAAGACAATTCTCGACTTCTGCAGGCATTATCAGTGGGACAAGTCCTTGATTCGGAGGAAGATCTGGCGGTCGCACCTCTTTATGCTGCGTGTTCAGCTGCTCGTGGAAATGCGAGCGCCATCTCTCCTTCACCGCGATGTCCTCGCATAACAGGTTGCCTACGGGTCTTTCGTACAATATATATATATATATATATATATATATATATATATATATATATATATATATATATATATATATATATATATATATATATATATATATATATATATATATATATATATATATATATATATATATGTAAAGAAACTGTGTCTCTTTAATTTATACTGTCAATAAAACAGTATTTTAGATAGATGGTGTTAGGAGTAATGACGACAAACGTCGGTAAAGCAGATATATTGACAGTTGTCAAAATGTGATTTTTATTTTAAGTTTGTATTTTTAGTTAATTATATAAATTGTAAATATTAGGAAGATGGAATTGACAAATTGAAAAATTACTTTAATTGTCGTTTCTTTACTTTCAGGTAGGTAATATTATTTAAGTTTAACAAATTGTTCTATCGTGTATTATGTAAATTATAAAATAAATCTTTACTTTCAGAGCAACGCAATGGTTTTTAAAATTTGCAATTCCTAAATAAAAATACAATTTAAGGCATTGTCTTATAAAACGACAATTCTAGTCAAAATCAAAGAAAATGGACCGGCTGCGATTTAAATTTGTGGTATTAGGGTTAACTGACGTAAAAACAAATGAGATATGCATAACCTCTATTGAGACACCGGATGGACGTATTTTTGAAGTTCCAGACGAATTAAAACCCTCAAATAAGCACACAGCCATATTATCTTCAAAGGTATATATGAATATCAAAAATTCGCTTAAAAAAAGACACCAATCACGTGAAATATGGATCCCTCTAAATGATGATTTAAAGAAAATATATCTAGATGAATGTGAAAATTTACAATTTGGTGACCAGTATTTATATGAGATTACAGAAAAGGCAATGGTTTCACACAATAACACTTATGCCAATATGCCAGAGAAAAATATAGGAAAAACTGCAGAAAATTTTTTGATAGAAAAGTTTTCAAATAAAACACCAAATGCTGACCAATGGATTACTGAATTTGAGAGTGAATGTAGTCGATTTGAGATATCACAGGATGAAGAAAAAATTGAAATTTTAAAACATCTCTTAGAAAAACAGTGTTTAGATTGGTATAGAAGTATGTTAATAAAATTGACAGTGAATTCTGAATGGGCAGTTTGGAAGCACAATTTTTGTGAAACATTTGGAAATAAAGGTTGGTTTCAAGTTAAATATGCATTTAAATTTAAGTTTCAAACTGGATCTCTGCTGGGATATGCCACAAAAAAAAAAGAAAGATTGTTATTAGAGGTAAACAAACACATAGACACCGAAACCATGATAAATCTTATTGTCATGGGATTACCAAAATATATAATAGATAAGATTGACAAAGAATCGGTGAAAACAACAGCAACTCTTTTCAGTGAAATTAGAAAACACGAATATTTGACGTACAAAAAGATTTTCATTAACAACAAAAGAAATACATATAATTATGAAGAAAAATTTAAAAAAATAAAACCATGTAAAACTTGTAAGATTTTAAATAAAGGTATTCGGTTACATCCTGAAGAAAAGTGCTGGTTCAAACAGACAGAAGAATATAATCATAAGGGAAAATCTATCAAGAACGTGAATAATTCAGTGATTGATGTTGAACTCAACAATGAATATAAAAACAAAATAGTAATAACACCATTAATTAAAGTCAAAATAATATTAAATGCGCAATTAGAAATATTTGGAATATATGATTCAGGTTCAAATATATCTGTAATTAATTCCAAACTTATAAAACTGAGAGGAGAAAAGGGAGACAATTCAAAAAGTGATAAATTAATCACAATTAATGGTGTTAAAGAGACGATTGGTTTGACAACTATTAAAATAAAAATTTTTGATTTTGAAGAAAAAGTCAATGTTTATATAATTGATGGAAAAGAATTTAAATACGATTTTTTAATTGGACTGGATATCATAAAACAATTTAGACTGGTTCAAGATGAGGATTTGAAAATCACTCAAAAAATAGTAGAACAAAAAGATTTTATGCATGATGATGTCAATACACAAAACGCTTCTAAAGAGATGAATAATGAAAAAAATCTGTGTTCAGTAAATTTCAATGAACACGTTAAAGCAGAAGATTTCAAACTAAATATGAATAATTTAAACACTGAACAAAGGTCAGTAATACACAAACTAATAAACACTTATAAATCAATATTTGCAAGAGATAAATATGACATTGGAACAGTTAAAGATTATGAAGCGAGAATAGATCTACTCATAGACAAATATTGTGCTAAAAGGCCTTATAGATGTTCAGTTGAAGATAAAAAAGAAATAGAAGAACAAATAGCAAAACTTCTAGACAAAAAACTTATAGAGGAGTCTTATAGCCCATTTGCGGCACCAGTCACTTTGACTTTTAAAAAAGAAGACAATAAAAAATCAAGATTATGTATAGATTTTCGAGATCTAAACAAAATAGTGGTACCTCAAGCACAACCATTTCCGTTGATCGACGACCTAGTGATGAAGACACGAAACTCAACATTCTTTACAACACTGGACATCAATTCAGCCTTCTGGTCAATTCCGCTACGAATTGAAGATAGAAAAAAAACTGCCTTTGTAACACAGGAAGGGCATTATCAATGGACATGCTTGCCCTTTGGTTTGAAAACAGCACCAGCAATTTTCCAAAGGATATTAAGCAACATTTTAAGAAAGTATAAACTTAATCACTTTGCAGTTAATTATATAGATGATATCCTTATATTTTCTAAAAAATTTTCTGAACACATTAATCATATATCACAATTATTAGAAGCAATAAAAAAGGAGGGTTTTAGACTCAAATTTACGAAATGTACGTTTGCATCAGATTCCGTGAAATATCTTGGTCATATAATACATAATAATACAGTACGACCAATAAGAGATAATTTAGTTTCAATAAAAGATTTTCCAATACCAAAAACTCAGAAAAATATTAGACAGTTTCTGGGAAAAATTAACTTCTATCATGAGTATATACCAAATAGTGCAATAATTTTAGAACCTCTTTATAACTTGCTTAGGAAAAATCAGAAATTTATTTGGTCTGCAGATTGTCAAAAATCGTTTGAACATATAAAATATTTATTATGCTCAGAACCAATTTTAGAAATATTTGATCAGAATTTGCCGATAAATATTCACACAGATGCATCTTTAGAAGGTATTGGAGCAGTGTTAAAGCAGACGCAACCAGATGGGAAAAATAAACCAGTGGCATACTTCTCTAAAAAATTAAATCAAATACAAAAGAAAAAAAAGGCAATTTATTTAGAATGTTTGGCTATAAAAGAAGCAATAAAATACTGGCAATACTGGCTAATAGGTAAGTCGTTTACAGTATATTCGGACCACAAACCATTAGAAAATTTAAATATTAAGTCTAGGACAGATGACGAATTAGGAGATTTAACATATTATTTGTCACAATATGATTTTAAAATTAAATACGCTCCAGGAAAAGAAAATATAGAAGCAGACTGCTTAAGTAGAAATCCAGTATTAGATGCATGTGAAGATACAGATGAACTGTTAAAATTTGTAAACATGATAAGATTGAATGATATTATTACAGATCAAGAAAATAATAAAGACATACAAAATAATAAATTAAAACTAATACAAAGACACAATGTTTACTACAAAAAGGTAAGAAAACGTGAAAAAATTGTTTTATCAGAAGATTTCAGTAAAAAACTTATTAAAGACGTACATGAAAACATGTGTCACTTAGGCGTAAAGCAAATGCAAAATAAAATAAGTACATTGTATACAGCAAAAAATTTGACGATAAATATTAAAAAAATTGTAAAAGATGTGAAATTTGTATAAAAAATAAAACAAGAGGACAGGGTAAGTATGGTCTAATGTCACATTTAGGCCCTGCCACAAAACCTTTTGAAATAGTTTCGATAGATACGATTGGAGGTTTTGGAGGCTCGCGATCGACAAAAAGATACTTACATCTTTTAGTAGACCACTTTACACGATATGCTTATATAGTTACATCAAAAACGCAAAATGCTAGTAATTTTATTAAATTAATCAAAAAAGTAACAGATTATAATACAATTGGAATGCTTCTGACGGATCAATACCCGGGAATCAATTCGAAAGAATTTAAAACATTTTTAAATAAAAAATCGATACCAATAATTTTCACAGCAGTAAATACCCCATTTTCAAACGGCCTTAACGAAAGACTTAATCAAACGCTGGTTAACAAAATCAGATGTAAGATAAATGAAAAAAATAATAAAATGGCATGGACAACTATTGCTCATAACTGCATAGATAAATATAATAATATAGAACATACAGTTACTGGCTTTGCACCAAAATATCTATTAGATGGTACAGATGTTTCCTTTTTGCCTGATGAACTAAAAATAAATAAAACAGAAGTTGAATGGATTAGAGATAGGAAAACGGCATTAGAAAATTCAATTAAATCACATAACTATAATAAACAATTATTTGATAAGAACAGGACTCATTTTAATTTCAACACAGGAGATATTGTATATGTAGAGAATGGAAACCAATTCAATAGAAGTAAATTGGATGAGCTGAAGATTGGTCCGTTTAAAATTATTGAAAAAATATCAAATTCAATATATAGAATAGATACAGGCCACAAAAAGTCAGAGTCAAATCTCTTTCATATTACAAAATTAATACCAATACCATTATAAAAATAAAAACGAAATAGTTTTTTTTATTTAGTTTAATACAACATTAGTTTTAGTTATTTATTTATTTGCAATGTCAAATACTATTGTAAAATTAAAACTTATTTTTAGTTGCTAATGTTATAATGAAAAGAAAATTTTGGTGAAAATTTTCTTCTTCGAGCGGGGAGATGTAAAGAAACTGTGTCTCTTTAATTTATACTGTCAATAAAACAGTATTTTAGATAGATGGTGTTAGGAGTAATGACGACAAACGTCGGTAAAGCAGATATATTGACAGTTGTCAAAATGTGATTTTTATTTTAAGTTTGTATTTTTAGTTAATTATATAAATTGTAAATATTAGGAAGATGGAATTGACAAATTGAAAAATTACTTTAATTGTCGTTTCTTTACTTTCAGGTAGGTAATATTATTTAAGTTTAACAAATTGTTCTATCGTGTATTATGTAAATTATAAAATAAATCTTTACTTTCAGAGCAACGCAATGGTTTTTAAAATTTGCAATTCCTAAATAAAAATACAATTTAAGGCATTGTCTTATATATATATGTAAAGAGAATATCATCTCTTTAATGTTATTGTATTATGGTTAGGTTGTGTAACCAGGACATAATCCCTTTTGATTTAACGCGCTTAATGTCATGTGTCATAGAAGTGTGACACATGACATTTGCCTACAAAAAAGTAAACAATATTTACGTTATTACGTTACAGATTTGATTTAAATAATTTAATTAATAGATAGAAAAGCAAGAGTTATGAGAGACGAGTAATCAACTTTAATTGTCGTTTCTGTTATTTTTACAGAAACAAATTTGTTTGATTTATTCGGACCATCCAGACTGAAACAAATAAATAATATTATAAAACGACAATTTTCGTCACAAAATGAAATTGCAATTCGAGTTCAGAGCTGTGGCTTCTCCAAAGGACTGTAAAACTACAGTAGTAGCTGTAACCTCAATTGTCACAGAACAAGGGGAAAAATATGTTATACCAGATGACCTCATGTATGCAGATTATCATGAAGAGTTGACAAAGACGGAGACTTTCAAAAAGGTAAAAAATTCATTAGGAAAAAGGCATGATGAGTTAAAAATATGGATAAAAATTTCAAAAGAATTAGAAAAGATATATTTAGATGATGAAGGAAATATCCAGTTTGGAGGGAAATATTTAAAACAAACACTTCAAGAGAATATTAAAGAAAACTCGAGCTTGGAAAAAATATTAGAAAAATTAATTGAAAAATCAGAAAAACACGAAGAAGAAAAAAACTTAAAACATATTGTAGATAAATTTGTATTAGAAAAATTTAATTATAAAACATCTAATGTTAGACAATGGTTACATATATTCGAAAAAGAGTGTGGAAGATTTAAAATAGAAAAAGATAAAACTAAAATAGAATTATTAAGAATATTTTTAGATGCAACTTGCCAAGATTGGTATACTTCTACTGTAATAAAAGGAGAACATGAAAACAATTGGAATACGTGGAAACAGATATTAATAGAAACCTTTTCAGGTAAGGGATGGAGTAGCAGGACATATGCTCATTATTTTAAATACAAAGAAGGTTCAATAGTACAATATGCAATAAAGAAAGAACGATTATTATTAGAAATAAATAAGGACATGGACGCTGATACAATGATAGATAGAATTGCATTTGGGTTGCCAGAATTTATTAGAGAGAAGATCGCCAGAGATGAAATAGAAAATACAAAAGATTTAATAAATGAATTACAGAAGCTTGAAGGGATAATAAATAAAAAGAAAACATTTAAAAAAGAAGGTAAACCAGAACATAAATTCAGAAATGAAGAAAAGAAACCATGTATGACATGTGAAAACATGGGTAAAGGTATAAGATATCATCCAGAAGAAAAATGCTGGTTTAAACTAGAGAAAAAAGAGAAACCTAAAGCTATAGGAAGCAATTCAGTAATAGAAGTAAATTTAAATACAGAGAAAAAAAACTAATAGTCACACCATTGATCAGACTTAAGCTACTAGTTGAGAATCAGATAGAGATAATGGGAACATATGATCCAGGTTCTCAAGTATCCTTGATAAACTCGAAATGGATAAAAATAAAAGAGAATAGAGAAGATTTAAACAAGATATTCTTGAGGTCTGTCAATGGTGTGAATCAGACAAATGGATTGGTAAGAATAAGAATAAAAATATTTGATATAGAAAAAATAGTAGATATATATGTAGTTGAAAGAGAGGATTTTGAAGATTTTATAATAGGATTAGACTTAATTCCTATGTTTAAGTTGAGGTTGAATGAAAATTTAGAAATCTCACAGAAAATAGAGAAAAAGTTAGAAAAACCAGAGATAACATTAAGTGAAGTTACAAATTGTTCAATTAATTTTAATGAACACGTGGAAACAGAAGAATTTCAAACAAATATAGAACATTTAGATAAAGATAAAAAAATGAAGATAGAAAAATTGATAGATAAAAACAAATCAGTGTTTGCGAAAGACAAGTATGATATTGGGACTGTTAACGAATATGAAGCTAGAATTGACTTAATAGTGGAGAAATACTGCAGTAAAAGACCCTATAGATGTAATATAAAAGACAAAAAAGAAATAGAGAAACAAATAGCCAACTTACTAGAGAAGAATTTAATCGAAGAATCTTATAGTCCTTTTGCTGCACCCGTCACACTAGCATATAAGAAAAATGAAGGAAAGACACGTCTGTGCATAGACTTTAGAGATTTAAATAAAAACATTGTCCCTCAGGCACAACCATTCCCTTTAATAGATGATATAATAATAAGAGCCAGAAATTGTAAATACTTTACGACACTGGACATTAACTCAGCTTTTTGGTCAATACCACTAAGAATTGAGGATAGGAGGAAGACGGGATTTGTAACACAAGATGGTCACTATCAATGGACATGTCTACCGTTTGGCTTAAAAACGTCTCCAGCTATATTTCAACGAATTCTGAGTAGCATATTAAGAAAATATGGACTAACTGAATTTTCAGTGAACTATATAGACGATATCTTAATACACTCACCGACGTTTGAAGAACATCTAAATCATATTGAAAAATTATTAAATGCAATAAAAAAAGAAGGACTCAGGTTAAAATTTAAAAAGTGTACATTCGCTGCTAGTTCGGTTAGATATTTAGGACATGTAATAGGAGAAAATACGGTTAAACCGTTGAAAGACAACATAACGTCAATAAAAAATTTCCCAATTCCTACTACACAAAAGCAAATTAGACAATTTCTGGGGAAAATAAATTTTTACCATGAATATATAGAAAAGAGCTCAATATTACTAGATCCATTACATCAACTATTAAAAAAAAATGTAAAATTTATATGGACAGAGGATTGTGAAAAATCTTTCAGAAAGATAAAAGAAATGCTATGTTCCCAACCAGTGTTGGAGATATTCGACAAAGACCTTCCAATCAAGATATATACAGATGCATCACTTGAAGGTATAGGCGCAATACTAAAACAAACACAAGAGGATGGAAAAGAAAAACCTGTGGCCTACTTCTCAAAGAAACTTAATGAAACGCAAAAAAGAAAAAAAGCTATTTATCTTGAATGCTTAGCTATAAAAGAGGCAATAAAGTACTGGCAACACTGGCTGATAGGGAGATACTTCGAAATATACTCTGACCACAAACCACTGGAAAATATGAATATAAAAGCACGAACAGACGAAGAATTGGGCGATCTAAGTCACTATCTATCTCAATACGATTTTAAAATTATATACGTCCCAGGTAAAGATAATAAAGAAGCGGACTGCTTGAGTAGAAACCCTGTTCTAGAATCAAATACAGAAGAAGAGGATTTATTAAAAACGGTAAATTTTATTGAAATAGATGAAATAAAATTAGATCAGATGAATAATATACTATTACAGAATAAAAAAGAAAAATTAATAGAGAAAAACGGAATATATTATAAAAAAGTGAAGAAAAGAGAGAAAATCATATTATCAGAAAAATTCAGTATTGATTTAATTAATAAAATACACAAGGAATGGTGTCACACAGGAATAACACAAACACAAATGAAAATATGTCCATATTATACTGCTAAAAATTTAGTGAAGAATATAAAAAAAATTTGTAAAGAATGTTATATATGTATTAAGAATAAGTCAAGAGGGCAACATAAATTCGGCTCAATGTCACAATTAGGACCAGCGACCAAAGCTTTCGAAATTATGTCCATAGATACAATTGGAGGATTTGGAAGCACTAGATCAACAAAAAAATATATTCATTTACTTGTTGATCATTTCACGAGATATGCGTTCATTTCAACATCAAGAACTCAAAACGCCGCTGATTTTATAAAACTAATTCAAACTGTGTTAGACATAGAAAACATCGGAACAATCTTAACGGACCAATATCCTGGAATAAATTCGAAAGAATTTAAAGATTATTTAAAAAATAAAGGAGTGCAATTAATTTTTACTGCAATAAATGCACCATTTTCTAATGGTCTGAATGAAAGACTGAATCAGACATTAGTAAATAAAATAAGATGTAAAATAAACGAAGAGAAAAAGAATAGAGCATGGACATCGATAGCGAGAGAATGTGTGAATAAGTATAATATACTAGAACATACAATAACGGGATTTACACCAGAGTATCTATTATATGGCACAGACACCAGTAACATACCAGAAGAGTTAAAAAGAAAGAAAAACGGAGAAGACTGGATAAGAGATAAGAAATTAGCATTAGAAAGAACACAGAGATCACATAAGTATAACGAAAGTTTATTTAATAGAAACAGAAGACACCATGAATTCAACGAAGGAGATATGGTATTCATAGAGAATGGAAACAAACTCAATAGGAAAAAGCTAGAAGAACTAAGAATCGGCCCATATATAATAGAAGAAAAAATTTCAAACTCAATTTATAAAATAAAAACTGGAAAAAGAAATCAAGACACGAGTCTATTCCACGTGACAAAACTAATTCCAATGTTTGAAGTTGAAGCTGATTGAAAAATTATGCAATTTTCATATCGTGGAGGGGAGATGTAAAGAGAATATCATCTCTTTAATGTTATTGTATTATGGTTAGGTTGTGTAACCAGGACATAATCCCTTTTGATTTAACGCGCTTAATGTCATGTGTCATAGAAGTGTGACACATGACATTTGCCTACAAAAAAGTAAACAATATTTACGTTATTACGTTACAGATTTGATTTAAATAATTTAATTAATAGATAGAAAAGCAAGAGTTATGAGAGACGAGTAATCAACTTTAATTGTCGTTTCTGTTATTTTTACAGAAACAAATTTGTTTGATTTATTCGGACCATCCAGACTGAAACAAATAAATAATATTATATATATATATATATATATATATATATATATATATATATATATATATATATATATATATATATATATATATATATATATATATATATATATATATATATATATATATATATATATATATATATATATATATATATATATATATATATATATATATATATATATATATATATATATATATGTCGACGCAAGTCCATGGTAAATAACAAATGTAATTGTTCTGATTATGAAATCGATCATTGTGTCAAATAAATTGGTTGTTGTTAGTTATTAATTAGTGTTATGATTTTCGGAATGTATTGACTGTATTTTGCGTTAGAATAAAACCTAAAATTAATTGATGAAATTATTATGAGTTGTTTAACAGTTGAAACATTCGCCGCCATTTGTAGACCGGATTTTTTTTTTTTTTGGTCTCGGGGAAAAACCTGTCTTGACGGGTTCCCCCGGCCCGGGGGGACCGAGGGATATGTGGGACTCCGGGAAAGATGATTGGCCATCCGACTACCCACTAAAAAACCCCGCTGTTCTCCTATCGCCTACGCCCGGGCCCACGGATATATGGCCTGCCGATCTCGTGGCCCGGGCCGGCGCCGGCCCGCCCTTTGTCTTGAGGCGGGCCCCTTCTAAAGTGTTGGCGCCAGGGGGTCAGGGTTTCATCCCCCCGGCGCTCTCCTAACAACTCTAGGAGTTGAGGAGGGCCGCGGAACAGCACGCAGCCCTCACCCTCGCGGCAATAGTGCGGGCGGCGGGTCCTCCCCCGAGGGGCCGCCCGCGGCCGCTTTTTACGGCGGCCGGAGGTCGTTACTGGCCCTCCGGCGCCACCGGCGTGGCCTGTGTTGGCGGGAGGGGAGTGTGGTGGTCGACTCCCGCTCCCGCTCCGCCGCCTCCTTTGCGGACATGACTGCCTCGCAGAAGGAGGCGACGGCCGTCCATCCAGGATCACCCCCGACCATGGACAGAACCAGGGCCGGGAGCGACAGGTCCACGCCGATTTGGGCGACGAGGGCGCGGCGCTCCTCGCGCCACGCAGGGCACACGGCGACAGTGTGGTTCACCGTGTCCTCCTCGTCGCCCTCGCCACAATGGTAGCACCCCGACGTCATCTCCCGCCCTATGCGACACAGGTACCTCCCGAAGCAACCGTGCCCCGAGAGGACCTGCGTCAGGCGGAAGGTCAGGGCGCCGTGGCGCCTTTCCAGCCATTCGGCCAGGACGGGCCTCACCGCTTCGATGGTGGCGAGGCCCGTGCTGGGGTGCGCGAGGCGCTCCTTCCACTCCACCATGAGCACCTCGTCGCGCAGCTCCGCCCGCTTTACCTCAACTTCGCGAGGCGTGGGGCGAGAGCCACGCTCGGCCGCGTCCCGGCGCCACCGGTATAATAGCGCCCTGGCCCGGGTCCTGACCCGGGCCTCGAGGTCCCATGGTGGGGATCCGGCCAGCAGGGAGGCCGCTTCGAAGGACACCGTGCGGTATCCCCTAATCGCCCTGACGGCCAGGACGCGCTGCGGCCTGCGTAGCAGCGCCGTCGTTTTGGCCGTCAGGCGATCCGCCCAGATTGGGGCCCCGTAAAGGGCCATCGACCGCACGGTTCCCTCGAAGAGTCTGCGGCACACTGCGCCCGGCCCGCCAACGTTCGGCAGCAAACGGGAGAGTCCTGCCGCCGCCCGAACTAGCCTCGGCGCCAGGCGCTCGAAGTGCGCCGCAAAGTTCCATCGCCCGTCGAGCACCAGTCCGAGGTAAATTTGTAGACCGGATGTTTCAACTGAGATTAAGATTTAAAAATAAATTCAATTGTTCATAATTACTTTCGAAATGTTTAATTAATTTACGAATTATTTTTGTAATTAACATTAATAATTTAAAGAAGTTGCGATTTAAATGGTGCGTTGACGTTTTTCCGCCCGACGCCATCTTTTGGTTTTAATTTCGCTGGCGCGCGAAACTACGATAGACAATGTTAAATCAGAGATTAAGATTTAGAAATTAATTCAATTGTTCATAATTACTTACGAAATGTTTAATTAATTTACGAATTATTTTTGTAATTAAAATTAATCGTTTAAAGAAGTTACAATTTAAATGGTGCGTTGACGTTTTTCCGCTCGACGCCATCTTTTGGGTTTTAATTTCTGTGGTGCACGAAACTACGATAGACTAGATGTAAAATTATAAAATCACTTTTGGTTCGAGCGCTGGGCGGTTAAGACCTGGTGAACTGGTGTATCCTATCTTATGAGTATCTATCTATTGTTTTATTATAATTGTGACTATAAAACTATTACTTTGATAACCCTTTGGTGTCTTGTAAAATAAATCGTTTAGTGTGTTTCTGGTTGTGTTTTATTGTTTGCAATGAGTGCGCTGAATAGTGAAGCTAGTGACGTTAGCAATGCTGACGTCACTGCTTTTAAAGATTCCTCAGGACCCAACACATATATATATATATATATATATATATATATATATATATATATATATATATATATATATATATATATATATATATATATATATATATATATATATATACACAAACACGGAGTGTGTTTGTAATATTATTTGATTTATTTGTATAGATAATTAACATTTAGGTAATAATAATTTTCTAACGCTCATTGATACCTATTAGCTGCAGTACTAGGCATGCCTTTTAAGTTCTGTCATTTCCATATTTCCCGGCAAATTTGAATTTGGATCAGTTCTATATTCGAATATGTTTAAATTTTAAATCTAAAACAGTTAAAAGTATTAGGATTAATGCTATTGTTTAGTAACAGCTTCGATTGGAATCTGTCAGGTCACGTACGAAAATGAATCTTTCTAAGGAAAATGTTCGTGCAATAATTTTTTACAACTTTAGAAGAGGCCTGACACGGCTTCAGTGTTTTGAAGAGCTAACATCTATGTTCAGTGATAAAGCCCCATGTCTGCGGACTGTCGAACGCTGGTATTTAGAATTCCAGCGTGGACATACTGGTGTTAGTGACAAATCTTGCGAAGGACGCCCAAAATCCCCCTTCACTGAAGATAACATCATTGCTGTGAGAAAACTAATTCTCGAAGATGGTCATGTGACGTATCCAAAGATAGAGGCTCTATTAGGCACAACTATTTGACAACAGGGACAACCATTCAGAAGATATTTCATGAAGCGCTTGGTGTGAGAAAGCTAGTTTGCCGTTGGATACCGCATTTGTTTTCCGACGATCACAAGGCGGCTCGCGTCAGATGGTGTAAGAAAACTCTGCAAAGGTTCAACCGAGGAGAGTCAAATCACGTCTACGAAATCATCAGTGGTGACGAATCTTGGACCTATGCCTACGATCTTGACTCCAAACAACAATCTACAATCTGGGTCTTTCAAGACGAGCCAAAGCCGACTAAAGTTGTTTATTCTCGAAGCACTTCAAAGAAGATGGTGGCAACGTTCATTGGAAAAACCGGTCATGTTGTGACTATTGCACTTGAAGATCGTAGAACGGTTAACGCAGAGTGGTATACCACAGTTTGTTTACCATAAGTCATTGCCGAGTTTCGAAAATCTAACTCAAAGCGACGCATCATCCTGCACCACGACAACGTAAGCTCACACAGCGCTCGTCAAACGATTGAGTATTTGAAGCAGGAAAAAGTAGAAATTCTTGACCATCCTCCATACAGTCCTGACCTAAGCATTAACGACTTCTTTACATTTCCTAAAATTAAGAAGTCTTCGTGGTCAAAGGATCCAGTCCGTTGAAGAAGCAGTCGATGCTTTCAAGTCAGCCATTTTGAACACCTACACTTTAGAGTGGAATAAATGTTATAATAACTGGTTTGAGCGAATGGAAAAGTGTATTAAACTACGTGGTGAATATTTTGAAAAACAATAAAAAGTACTATAAGGTTCTAGTTGTGTTTTTTTCTTCAAACGACAAAACTTAAAAGGCATGCCTCGTATCTTCGTCCTATGGCAGTACTCAGCAACGGACTTGTGGCTCCAAAGCTTTGAAGCAGTCCGAGATAGTGTACTGTTTTCCGTGACTGTCTGGTCTTAGGCGCAGAATAGCGGCAGCCTTTAAAAAGGCGTAATGCTGAGCTTAGGCCCCTTATTTAAGAACTTAATACATATTTTTAATATGACTTAGGATTGAGATTATTATTTATATTATTGAAGTTCTAAATAAAGAAACTTTCATTCTTTATTTTTTCATGTGTTACTCGTTGTTTCTAAGGAAAAAATAAATTACTAAACTAAATAATTATAAAAGGGAAAAGCAAAATAAAACTGATTATTAAGTAGATTTCAAAATGTAATTTGTCATTAATGTCAAGCAGATTGTAAACGTCGATATCTTTATCAATAACCACACCCGCAACCGCAGCCGGCGATACCTCTGTAGCCGAGACCACCGTAGCCGAGACCACCGTAGCCAAGACCACCATAGCCAAGACCACCGTAGCCAAGACCACCGTAGCCAAGACCACCATAGCCAAGACCACCGATACCAGCTCCTTCAGCGGTGATTCCAAGAGCACCATCGCCACAGCCGTAGGAGACACCACCAGCACCAGCGCTGGGGAAGGCACCCTCAAGACCGACGGTTCCGAGGAAAGGCAGGTTGCCAGCAACGGCGAGAGGACCTTCGTACACGTTCTCAGAAGCTACGTTAATGCCGGTAGGAGCTGCGCAGGAGCCAGTGGAGACGCCGAGAACACCACCACAGGCGGCGTTCAGGGAGCTGGCGGCAGCGATGTCGGCGCCGTAGCCTCCGCAGCCCCATCCGGCGCGGTGGCAACCAGCGTTGCGTCCCCAGCACTGGGCGGCGGACTATAAAAAGATGATAAATTGTTTTACCAATGCCGTTGTAGTTTCAGGTTCACTATTTAAATAATTTTTGTGATATGACACAATGTAAAAATTTGCATCTATTTGTTATTTTATACAAAATTAATTACCTGAGCCACGAGAGCAGAAGCGCAGAGAACGAGAAGAGCCTTAGCAACCATGTTTGTTGAACTATACATTTTCAAATTAAAATTACTAATTTATACTTTCATACTATCGCCATTACAACATAAAACATTAAATAGGTCACGTATGCTTAGAAATCGGTTACGTAATGTTCGATAATACATTCTCAATTTTAAGGTCATTATAAAACACGGAGTATACAGAAATTGTTTCACAGAATAACTGGAATAATGTTGTGAAAAATAATGTTCGGCTGGTACGGAAGGATATAACCCAAAGGTTATGAACTGGTTTGCAACATGACATATTTTAAAGTAATTTTACGGCATATAAGCATGAACATGTCCTACTTTGACCCAAGATAAGAAGTCATGAATTGAAATTCTACTTGATTAGTGGACGTCTGATATATAACCACTTGTAATATGTAAATGCCTTTGAACTTAATTAAAATTATTACAAATATCTGAAAAATTTACAGAGCAAAAAAATATCTAAACTAGCATTTAGCCGTAATATGAAGGTACTTTGTTATAGATCCTGCGTACTTGGTATTTTAGTTGTGAGTTATCAGTTAGCGTTTATTTAATTTTACTACATCCTACGAATCAAACGATGTGATCCTATTTTTGTCGTCCTGATGCATGTGATCACAGAACAAAATTTTCTTATTAATTAGCTAATTCGTTCGTGATCGTTATTGTTAAACTCAATAGTATTTTGTGTTCGGAGACATGTGTATGAATTGTGAAATAAATCTTAATTTTACTATAAATAATTAAGGTTTTTTGTTAATCATGCATTCTGCTCATTGTTGAATATCAATCATGTCTACCTTCGCTTTCCTTCTCCTCTGCATCCAAGCTTGCTTGGTCCAGGTAATTTCTTAAGTTTCTTTAAGCATCATATTATTATTAATTAAAATAAAACATTTATTTTTCAAAATGTAATTAGCACAACTAAATACCCAGCACTAACTGCCATGTCAGACTATAAGAGATCAAAGATTAAAAACTGTAAAGAAATGGATAAGTCTCCTACACAAACGACATGGACCGATTAATAATATTGATCACTGCAGCCAGCAGGGATCTGTCATAAAAGGCGCCAAAATAACCTACACTAGATAAAGCGCCAAGCCCATCTGAATGGCAACTACTCCTTGTTTTTAATTATATTGCCAAATAGCCTGGTGTTGTGTTTCGGCATAAGTGACCCAGGTATCAGATCATCTACGTGGAGTACAGCAAGTTAACGGTGTCCGTGGCGTCACATACTTCCGATTGACGATAACTACTTATTATTAAGTGAGCCGTTAACTTGTATGCTGTTTCACTGAAATTAAAAGATAGTTTTTGAATAGATTGCTCGATGTCAGAACAAATGATATCATTATTTTATTTGTAATTTAATAGAATGTCTTCGGCCAGTGTATCAACGTCGCCCCACGTGGTTGCGGTTGCGGTCATGGCGGACTCGGTGCCTATAACGGCCTCATTGGATACGGCGGCCTTGGCTACGACGGTCTCGGCTACGACGGTCTTGGCTACGACGGTCTCGGCTATGGACGCGGCATCGGAAATGGCTACGGAGGCATTGGTGTTGGCAACGTAGGTGTCGTTGGTGAGCTCCCCGTGGCTGGTACCACCGCTGTGGCTGGTAATGTGCCCATCATCGGTGCTGTTGGATTCGGTGGTACCGCTTGCGCCGCTGGCGGTGTCTCTATTGCTGGCTCCTGTGGCTGCGGATGCGGCCATGGCTACATCTACTAAGCGAAAATAAATTACTCGACCTGACATCAAAAAATAAATAAATGCTTCGCATATATTTCATGATTTTTATATGTCCGTGTCACAACGTTTTTTATACGTTGTAACTTATCCCGGGGTTAAACTTTCTCAGATTTCCTTCCAAATTTAGATGTTTATTTGTAATGTGTGTATTTACAAAGAAAAGTAAGTAAGTAATGTATTAATTACTAAGACTTGTCTAGAACACACACAAGCTGCTTCTTGCTTTGAGGTAGAATAATACACGAGATTTGGATAAAATACAGATATACAAGCATATTATTTTAATAGCAACAGTATATTTCCTATATGGTAACTTAGGAATTTTTAACTTGGATGGTTTTATTAGAAAAACAGTTCTCCTTTCTTTCAAATTTAACTTTGACGACCTCTGTGGCGTAACGGATAACGCACTTCGGTACGCTTACAGAGGTCACGGGTTCGATTCCCGTCTCGCGTCTGGGTGTTTATTTTTATTATGTATTTATTTACAAAAAAAGTATATTAGTGTTTACGTCACTTCTTGGAGAACAAAAAAACCAAAAAGTAGACTGTTATAATTCAGTGTATTTCTGAATTTCTCCATACATACAAAAATTCCCGTTCGCTTACACAAATTGAATGCAGGGAAAAGATAGCGCGATTCAGCAAGTTACAATTTTCGAACAACGCCATCTAGTTATAAAAGTTAGAACTACATACGACAACTTATATTTAATCTTATGAATTTTTACACTTCAACATTCCGCCCACCAAGGACATAATGTCCTTCATAACCGCCCACCGTGATATAAATACAATCTTTGGCAGGCACAATAAATACATTAAAATTTTCCCTTTTTTACATAACAATTTGCGCTAATACAATAAATTTCTAACACGACTTATTAACATCAACTTATTCACTAATTGGTAGAATACAAAGTTTAGAAGTGGGACGTTTAATAATAGAATTTTTACATTTTAGAGATACCACTCTAGTTAATCCATCTAAACCAGGATGTTTTTCAATAATTTTGCCAAAAAGCCATCTACATGGAGGTAAATCGTCCTCATTCACCAAAACGATGTCCCCCACCTTAGGTTCTGGAACTTTATAAGACCATTTATAACGGTGCATGAGATGCGTTAAATATTCATTCGACCATCGCCGCCAAAAGTGTTGAAGCATTAGTTGTGTAAGTTGCCTGCGCTTCAAAGAGCTTAGATGGTGACCTTTATAGGTCGCTTCAGGCACTGCTACTAAGGATTCCCCTATTAAGAAATGACCTGGTGTCAGAGGTACGGATTGATCTAGATCATTTTGGATAATAGTTAATGGGCGAGAGTTTAGACACGCCTCAATTTGACTCAGAAGGGTGGTCATCTCCTCATATGTCAACGTAGAATCGCCAATTATTCGCCTTATATGATGTTTGGTTGATTTTATACCCCCTTCCCACAATCCGCCAAAGTTTGGAGCCTTGGGTGGTATAAAATGCCAATTTGTTCCCAGTAAAGCGAGACCATCGGCTACCTCTCGAATCATGCATGATTTCTCTGCGTCGAACAAAGCCTTAAGTTCTTTAGACGCTCCCACAAAATTTGTTCCATTATCACTGTACAAGTTTGCACAATGCCCACGCCTAGCCACAAAACGTTTAAATGCCTCTAAAAAACCTCTTGATGTCAGGTCACTAACTGCTTCGATATGAACAGCCTTCGTGACCATACAGACAAATAAACATACATAGCCCTTGTACCCCTTATGTCCTCTACCCCTTGAAGTCCGCAACATAATTGGGCCTGCGTAGTCTACTCCACTATTCAGGAATGGTCGAGCAGGTGTGACCCGAACTGACGGTAGAGACCCCATAAGCTGAGTTTGACTCCTAGCCTTGTGACGACAACATGTGATACATTTACGCACATGATGCCTTACGAGATTTTTCGCCCCAATTATCCAGTAAGCTGATCTTAAGTAATTAAGCATGAGTTGTACGTCCCCATGCAGTGTTTTCTTGTGCGCATGGGCGACAATTAAATTTGTTAAAGCTGATTTGTTTGGCAATATAATTGGGTGCTTAATGTTCTCTGGTTCCGGAGAATGTGAGATTCTACCGCCCACCCTAAGTAATTTTCTTTCATCAAGAAAGGGCGTGAGCGACAATAGCTTTGACTGTTTCCTTTGGACCTGCCCATAGGCTTGGATTTCCTTTAATTCCTGGTTGAATACTGTAGCTTGAGCCAGTCTTATACAAGTATTTAACGCTTCGTCTAATTCAAACGTATTTAAATACTTTGTTCCCTTATTTCCTCGTGAATCATTTCTTGTGACAAATCTTCTGCAATATGCTACGACACGAATTAATTTTGTAAGCGAAGAATATTTGTCCAGAATCGATTCCTCAGTAGTGCCGACGTGAACCTTTATTGATTCCTCTTCGAGAGTATGATTATCTTTCAATTTGGGGTATGTAATTTTCTTCTCCCATAAAAACCTCGGACCAAATTTCCATATGTCTAACGTAGCAAGATCCGCTGGGCAGACACCACGTGATGCACAATCAGCCGGATTGTTCTTTGTAGAGACGTGGGACCATTGGCAAGGTTCGAGAGTCGTTTGTATTTCCGCTACTCTGTTGGCTACAAATGTTTTCCAGTTACTGGCATGTTTACTCAGCCAGGCAAGCACTACAGTGGAATCCGTCCAAGCTCTAAGTTTGGTTTTCTGAATGTTAAGAACCCCAGCAACCTCCACCAACAACTTAGCTAATAATACAGCCCCACATAGCTCTAATCGTGGTATGCTAACTTGCTTTACAGGGGCTACTCTCGTTTTAGCTCCAACTAAGCTGACATGGACAACTCCTGATGCATTTATTACACGCAAGTATGTTACAGCTGAGTAGGCGATAGTGGATGCATCTGAGAAGCCATGTAATTCTACAACCGCATCATGCGAATTTGTGTGCAACCACCTGGGAATACAAAATTTTGTCAGTTGAGCTAGCTCGTCACGGTAAGTATACCAATCCTTTAATATATCAATTGGTGGTTCCTCATCCCATCCTGTCCCAGCTATCCATAATCGCTGTATAAAAACCTTTGCTTTTATAATGCATGGTGCTATCCATCCCAATGGATCAAATAACCGCGATACATCTGATATAATTTTCCTTTTTGTTACAGGTGCTGAGAGCGGCGGCAGCTTTACAGAATACTGAAATTCATCACGGGTTCTGTTCCAGGTAAGTCCCAAAATTTTGATTAATTCATTTTGCTTTATTTCCAATCCTTCCTTGATATCCTTGTTTTCTCCTTTCATTATTTCTACCAGTTTATCATTATTGCTATTCCATTTTTGTAATTTGAATCCTGCCTTGCTTAATAGTTCATTCATTTCATTAAATATTTTAACTCCTTCCTCTAAAGTTTGTGAACCACTCATAAAATCATCAACGTAAAAATCGCTTAGCACTCTTTCAGCAGCAGCAGGATATTCAGCACCATAGTCGCGAGCCACTTGTTGAAGTGCCTTAACTGCAAGGTATGGAGCTGACGCTGTACCGAAAGTGACTCTGGTAAGTCGATAATGTGTGATTGCATGACTTGGTTCATCTCTCCAAAGTATTCTTTGGAAATCATTATCATCGCTGTGTGTTTTTACTTGACGGTACATTTTGATTATGTCTGCCGAAATACAGATTGGAGCAGATCTCCAACGCATGATAATATGCCTGAGTTCCGGCTGCAAGGTAGGTCCAATTAATAGATGATCATTTAATGATTTATTGTTTTTACCTTTACAGGATGCATCGTACACTATTCTCACCTTCGTGGTCTCTTTATCATCCCTTATTACGGGGTGATGTGGTAAGTAAACTGCCTTTTTATTTTTTATTTCTTCATTAGGTACTATTTCCATGTGATTTAAAGATAAGTATTCATTTATAACTTCTTGATATTTTGTTTTTAATGTTTCATTCTTACTTAACTTTGTTTCTAATGATTTTAATCTTTTTTCAGCTATTTCCTGAGACGACGTCACCTCTGGACTATCGGTATTAAATGGTAAACGAACGATGTATCTACCATCGCTATCCTTGGTAAGTGTTTTTTCAAAATATTCTTCACAATATTTTTCTTGATTAGTCAAGAGCTTCTCTCTTGGCATTTGAATGTCTGATTCTAATTCCCAGAATTTTTTCAGTGCATCATTTTCCTCTAAACAACAATACATCGTATGGATTGATTTAGATGCATTAAAAGTTATAGTTGTTGTGGCACCTGATAACACCCAGCCTAAGCTTGTTGCTTGGGCTAGAGTACCGTGCGGACCCTTCAAGATTCCATCCCTCAATACTTGGCTGTACACCTCTGCACCCAATAAAATGTCAATTTTATTTGGAGAGTGGTAATGTGGATCAGCCAAGGTTAAATCCTTTAGTTCTTTCCAATCTACTAACTCAACTTTACTAGATGGAAGCATTGATGTGATGCTTTTGAGGACATGAGCTCTTACTGATATGTTGACATTTGGGTAGATTTGAGACCTGATATCTATGATTACCGCTGCCCTTGAGATTAAGCCTTTTGACTTGCCTAATCCACTAATTTTGTTTGTTGTTGGTATCTTTTTCAGACCTAGATATTGTACCGTTGCTTCGGTGACAAATGAACCTTGAGAACCCTGATCGAGAAGTGCTCGGATTATGTAATCCGTGCCATTCTTCGACCGAGCCTTTACTAACGCTGTAGCTAGTAACACTTGTTGTACCTTTTCAGAAGAAAAGCATGAAACAAGTGGTGTTGGATCAGCTGACGAGGTGGAGCCCTCTTTTTGATTAGTGCTTTGACCACCTTCAGCTTTACTGTTACCCGTTGTGGGGTGAAGGAGAGTGTGATGGGTTCGATTACACTCCTTGCATTTAAAACGAGTTAACTTGCACTCTTTTACAGAGTGATTTGCTCCCAGACAGTTAAAACAAATATTATTTTTCTTAACAAAGTTACGCCGATTAGCGACTGTGGTCTTGTGAAAATTATTGCATGCACTTAACTTGTGAATTTCCGAACAAAATGGACAAGATGTGCTGCTGACATGAAAGGTATTAATTTTGTTATGTTGATTTTTAGTAACACTAGATTTTGTATTAATGAATTCTATGGCTCTATATCTTTTACTCACAAAATCTTGAAACTGATCATAGGTGGGCAACTCGTCTGATGAAATGATTGATGTCACATGAAATTCCCATTGCCGGCGTGTTTCGGGGTCTAATTTTAAAGTTAGAATGTGGATGACTAATACATCCCAAGACTTTACATCTATTCCTAAATTAATTAATGTTGCTAAACAATCGTTAGTAGTATTTACAAGACATTTCAAGCTATCGGCTGATTCCATTGTCATATTCTTTTGGCTGAATAATGTTTTTAAAATGTTATGACAAATGTACTTTTTATTATTATATCTTTCCTTCAACAATTCCCAACATCTATTAAAATTAGCTCCTTCTATTGGTATATGTCTAATTGATTGCTCAGCATCTCCCGTGAGATACCCTTTTAAATAATGTAACCTTTGAACATTGTCCAAAGTGTGATTTTTTATAACTAATGAAGTGAATAAATCTTTAAACGTTAACCATTGAGAATATTCACCAGAAAATGATGGGATTTGTATTTTGGGTAATTTCATGCTGATGTTGTGAATTGGATTGGATTTATCTACATCGAGTTGAGATGAATCCTTGTGACTAAATTGATTAAGATACTCCTTTAATTCGCCTTTGTGGTCCAAATAAATTTCTTCGGTTTTATCATAAATTTCGTTTTTAATATAATCCGTGGTTTGCAAGTCTTTAGGGTCACAAGTTTTCATTAACTCCTTGTGGCCTGATAAAAATTCAAGCCATAATTGGTCTATTGACTCAATTCTATTCTCTATGTAAACTTGTTTACTAATGCGATCTTTAGGAGATTTTTTAAAATTAGTTCTTGCCTTATTTATGCGAGAATATAAATCGACTTGAAAATTTATGAGGGCCTGCATATTTGTATGTTGTAATATTCTAAACAATAGTTACTAAGCACAAGTTATTCAAAATTTAAAAAGGTATTTGAAATATTTGTTCAGATAAACATTGAGCGTAGGTTACCCGATGAACTCTTATAAAGAATTATTCTGTTTAAATTTAACATTCATAAATTTTTAAAGTTCTTAATATAAATTATTCAAAATTTTCTAAGTGTTTGAGATATTATTTATAGATCAAAGAAAAATTGGGCATAGGTTCCCCGTCTAAACACTTTTAAGGAATTATTCTAAGTCTAAACTGAACATGCATTAATTTTTTAAAGTTCTAAGCAAACTATGTTAAAAGTTAAAGTCCCAATGATAATTGTGTGATTCCTGACAGTGACAAATAAAAATACTCACAGTTTTTGTTGACTCACATAATACACTGCAATCCAGAGTAGAATGCACTTTTCACTTGACGTCAATTTGATTGACGTTTGACACTTCACTCACTAAACTGATAACTTGACTGATGATGTGGACTGTATGGTTGACCTTCACTCGTGGCTTCCTTCAGCTCGGTTGCTCCCTGCAACTTGGACTGGCTCCGCCCACGGTGACACGACACGCCTTGGATTGGGGCGTCGTTGCTGCGCAGGTGTCTCCGGACACCTTTGAACTGGATGATGCTTTCCTGACCGATGTCTTCCTCTGAAGATGCGGTCCGAAGCTGACGATGCTGGCTGGATACAGCACCCGTCGGCCACTGTTGGTACTTGCGAGTTTGTGATAGCGATCCACTATCCGCAAGTATGATGCTCAAAAACCTCACCGAGATATCCGGCTCGAAGGACCAATGTTTACGTCACTTCTTGGAGAACAAAAAAACCAAAAAGTAGACTGTTATAATTCAGTGTATTTCTGAATTTCTCCATACATACAAAAATTCCCGTTCGCTTACACAAATTGAATGCAGGGAAAAGATAGCGCGATTCAGCAAGTTACAATTTTCGAACAACGCCATCTAGTTATAAAAGTTAGAACTACATACGACAACTTATATTTAATCTTATGAATTTTTACACTTCAACAATTAGTTAGAGTAGTACAGTAGTAGTGTGTTATGTGAACATTAGAGTACACATGACACAAGTGCTATATGCTACTTAGTTTGGGACTAGATGGCGCTGTGTAAATTGTTACGAAATATTTTAAATATTTATTTAATTATTAAATGTTTTAAGGACCGTGACTTTTGGATCGGGTTTCAGGTATGTTACGACTTCACTACCACATACTTATTTACGAAAAAATTATTAATTAAATACTAGCTGACTTGGCAAATGTTATTCTGCTATATGAATTTAAAAAAGTAAAGTTCCCCATTTTTGTAAAAGTAAAATAAAAAATATATGTTACTCAGGTATAAATATAATATCAGTCCTGATTTTCATCATCATTAGTGACTTTTAGGGAATGCGGTTGATGTTGATACCCTAATATTAGCAGTTGTATGTTGGTGTAATCAGACGTGGAGGTTTGATGAAGCGCTGGCGACGTCGTTAATATTGGTCGTGTCCCGGTATGGATCACATTCAATTTTCACTTGTATATTGCAGCACTTAAACATTTCTTGTGTTTAAACAGTGCCTTTAATATTAAATTATATGTTCATATATATTCATATTCATTTGTTCGAGGTCTGGTATGAATAGAAGGGAATACAATAGAATCGCAGGAGAACTAAAAGAATTAATACATGACCACAAAAATACTAGCTTTAGTCAAAAAATATCTAGCCTTTCAACATATAAGAAAGATAACTATTCATTATGGAAAATAACAAAAAGTTTCATAAGACCACAAATCCATATACCAACATTGAGGACATCTGCTTCTGATCCTTGGGCCACAAATGGAAATGATAAAGCAGAGTTATTTGCCAAACACCTTAGCGAAGCATTTACCCCTAACAAGTCATTTATGGAGGACTTTGACCAAGAAGTAGATAAATTCATCAGTAGTGATCAACAATAACGGGTGAAGTAATTAAAAAATTATCAAATAAATAATAGTCTATTTGACTATGTTATTCAATTCAATAATCAGATTGCAATACTTCCCCAAACTGTGGAAATCGCAAATATGTATGATCGGTAAACCAGGCAAACCACCAACAGATCCAGGTTCATATAGACTCATAAGTCTGCTCCCCATACTATCCAAGGTGTTTGAGAAAACCTTTTTAAATAGACTCAAACCAGTAGTTAGAGTATAAGATCATACCTGATCACTAGTTTGGATTTCGGGAGAAGCACGCATCGGTCAAACAGATGCATCGAGTAGTAGACAAAATTAGACAATCTCTAGAAAAAAAAATACTGTTCAGCAGTATTTTTAAACATACAACAGGCTTTTGACAGAGTTTGGCACAAAGGACTATTGTATAAAATAAAGATCCTTCTACCAAATTCATTCTTCATGACCTTAAAGGCCTACCTATATCAAAGAAAATGTCAAGTAAAATATGGAGATGACTACTTCAAAATTTTATGATATCACTGCTTCAGTACTACAGGGATCGGTCCTTGGCCCGGTGTTGTACTTCATATACACGGCAGATTTACCTGAAACAAAAGATGTTTTAACTTCGACGTACGCAGACGACACAGCATGTCTGGCAAGCGATAAAGACCCTTGTACAGCATCATCATTGCAAGTGCAACTCTCCAAAGTAGATGATTGGTTACGGAAATGGAGAATTAAGCTCAGTGTTACTAAATCAACGCATGTAACATTCACCCTTCGAAAAGAGGAATGTCCACCCGTGTATATGGAGAACAAGGTTCTGCCAAGTCAGAACAGTGTAAAATATCTAGGTTTACACTTAGAAGATTGACCTTTGCTAACCATATTAAAGCAAAGAAAAAGGAAGCAAATATACAATTTTAATCATTCAACTGGTTACTGGGGCGTCAATCGCCATTATCTCTGAATAACAAACTACTGGTTTATAAAGTCATTATAAAACCAATTTGGACATATTGTATAGAGCTATGAGGTTCAGCATGCAACTCGAATGTTGAGATACTACAGAGATTTCAAAACCTTTTATTGCTGTACCAACAATTTCAAGTGCACACTGGTTTGTTAGAAACGCAGAAATTCACGAACACCTGGTAATGCCCACAGATCGAGAAGTAATCAGAGAGTATAGCGAAAAATATAAGGAGATATTGCAACACCACACAAACGAACTAGCCAGAAGCCTACTGAACACAAGTGAAAACGTATATCGCCTCAAAAGATGGCAGATACTAAACCTGGATCAGAGAACCTAATTCCAGCATTACACTATGATGGTGCCACTTACAGGAGTGCCACCTATAATCAATGTGGACACGGAAATCATCTGATTATGGCTATGTAGCTGATTGCAGATAGCAAAATGGGAAGACAAAAATTCATTTATTCAATAGCATGATACACATTATTGGAAGTGTTACGATAATAATATAGTTACATCATGTCTCGCCAATAATTGTCATGCTAATATCAAACATATTAAATTCTTTTTTTTCTTATCGGCCTTATCTCACATTGTATGGGGTCGGCACAATATGTTACATGTTGTAATAGTTGTGGCTTTGTTTTTACAACCGGCCCTTTTTGGGGAAAAATCTGTCATCCTTTTTATTTAAATTATTATTCACGTTTAACATTGAAAGTAGGACATGAAATTTTGTTGTCAATCATCTAATATATCCTCAAGCGACACTTTTATTAGTTTTCTTTTTGAGTAAACGAAATAAATGACTTAGAAAAAGAATGGTTATAGGTAGTTTTTTCCAAAGTTCAGAGGCAAATAAATTTCGTTTTTATTGGCATTTCACTTTTCGTGTCTATTTACCTAAAAATATAAAAAAGACTTCAATACAAAAAAAAACTTTTTCTCTGGACAAGACGCAACATTAAACTCTGAAACTCCAAAGAGAAATCCTTAATTATAATGTTGAAATATTACGTGTTAAAAGTAGAGTCAAATGAAAGTACAAATAAATGAAATTTGTTATATTTCGATAATCAGTATAATTAATTATGTTTGCTTAAACAGCTTGTTACAGACCGCAACCACAGCCTCCGAAGTGACCTCCAAAACCTCTGTTGTAGCCAAGGCCGTTGTAGCCGAGACCACCGTAGCCAAAACCGTTGTAGCCAATACCGCCGTAGCCAATACCGTTGATGCCAGCTCCCTCAGAGGTAATACCGACAGCACCGTTTCCGCATCCGTAAGAGACAGCACCGGCACCAACAGACGGGAAGACTCCCTCAAGAGCGACAGTTCCGAGGAAAGGTAAGTTACCGCCGACGGCGAGGGTGCCTTCGTACACGTTCTCAGAAGCGACATTCAGGCCGGAGGCAGGAACGCTAGAGCCGGTAGCAACTCCAAGACCGCCACCCCAGGCGGCGTTCAGAGAGCTAGCGGCAGCGATATCAGCAGCGCTACCGCAACCAGCGCCGTAGCCACCGTAGCCGAGTCCAGCACCGCAGGGGGCGGCGAGGCCACGTCCCCAGCATTGGCCGACAGCGGACTGAAATACAAATAGGAAATTGTCTATTTTAATTTTACATATAAATCGATAGCCCGAGTTGAGTACTGTTCTATAACTTCCATTGAGTTCCCGAGATACTAGAAAAAATAGTAAGTAGTTATATAAAAGGTAGTTACCTACTTTATTACGAAAAAGTAGCAGAGTACCCTATTCATTCACTACTACAAAGTAATAATTAAAGTAAACTCATATAGAATAAAGAAGAACAGAGTAAGTATTTTGCCAACCAGTGTACTAAATCCGTATTTGTGGTATAAAGACTTTTGGTCCCTAATTAGCTGATTATGGAGCTAACGGGTAAAGATCACCCGTCTGGTAGTTTATTAAGAACAAAGCTTTGACTCCAGGTAAGATTTCCCTATCAATGTTATCTGGACCAGACCATAAAAAATAGTAGTTCCTAGTTTCATCCTATGACAACTGCTGCATCCAGACTTTTAAACGAAGCTGGATTGACCTTAGATGATGATGACTGTAACATTTCAACCCTCCCTCATACCTTTTGCTTATGAGCTAGCAGAAGATGCAATCTATTATCATCATAGCGTTCGATCCCGTTACAACCCAAATTTCCGCTTCCACGCCTCAAGTCGTTCGCAGGTTCTTCATTTTTTTACATCGCGAGTTCATTGGTAGGTATCTAATACGCTTTCAAACTAGCATTTTTTTACTGTTCCTCTGGGAACTTGACAAACAATTGTTCCTCACGTAAGAAGTAATTATATATAATTACTTAAAGTAGAATTAACTAAAACTAAATTTTACTTAAAGTGTACTTTAAGTAAAATTAAAATTATTCGTTATATATAATATTTATTTACCTGAGCCAGGAGCACAGAAGCGCAAAGAGCAAGGAATGCTTTGGCCATTGTTATTGTTTGACGAGATACTCGACTTTGACTTGACTTTGACTTTTTCAGAACAAATTTCTATTTTATACACAAAATGTTATCTATTGAATAATATTTTGAAATTTTAGTTCATGAGGTCACGTAAAAACGTGTCAAGGTTGCAAGTGTTATGCATAATACTTACTATTATGTAACAGTACGACACACACGAAGAATAGAATCAACACGTCGTTCTGATTTTAAAGATGGGTATAAATACAACACCTCATTGTGAAAAAGTACATTCAGCTATACGTTGAACACCACATCATGTCTACCTTTGCTTTCCTCCTGCTCTGCATCCAAGCTTGCTTGGTCCAAGTAAGTTTTTTAATAGCGTTTTAAATTTTTTTATATTATATAATCACAAAATATCTATTGTAAATGACAAAGTTATATTTGGTTCGAACTAACCGGCTTAAATAATTTTAGCAGAGAGTCGACAATTTAATTACTTTTGCCACCTTCGCTGGGCCCCGGCAGGAGGGATAGACCCAAAAAGCGCTGGCTTGACGTCATAAGGTGTGATATGCGTGCCAATGGACTGACCACCAGGGATGCTGAAGACCGTGCCAAGTGGAGAAGAAAAAGTAGGAAAACGGATCCTGGGTGCCGAAGCGAGAGTTTGGGCTGTAACCGGGATTCAACGTTAAGATGGTGATGATGATAATGCGTCGACAATTTAATCCGTTTTATCCGTGCAGGGGCGGAGAAAGAATACTAACCTCTGTGGCCGGGGTCGGCCTGTTGTAAAAAGCGACAAATCAACCCACCCTAGCTACGTGGTAGGGCCTCAAGCCCGTCTGGATGGCGACCACCTTTGGTCTTAAGTATGCCCCCATAATAACCTTGTGTTGTGGTCCGGCATTAGTGACCCAAGTTCCTGTACCTTTATGGGACAGCAGCGTGTTCGCGATGCCACTGGCGTTGCATACACCTATAGGCGACGGTAACTGCTAAATTCTAAGCGGGCCGTCAGGCTGTCTGCTGTCCTGCAATAAAAAAAATTACTTTTTGAGCGAGTTCATAGATATACGAGTAGAAATCCTTATTTTTGGCTATCGGTTTCTATATAGTGTATAAAGAAACCCACCGAAATCCTGGTTCAAGCCATTCTCATGTACCGTAACCCACAAACGCCCTTCTTTTTTAAGATTAAACATCTGACAACAACTTATAATATTCATTTTTAGTGAAATCTAGTCCATTGTTTTCTCCTAGTGACTATTTCGGCACAAGTTCAAACACCAAGGATCCAAATTACAAGTCAATATTTATTTGAATGAATTTTACAGAATGTCTTCGGCCAGTGCATCAACGCCGCCCCACGAGGTTGTGGTTGCAGCCGTGACGCCTACGGACTCGGTGCTTACAATGGACTCGCTGGCTACGATGGTCTCGGCTACGGAATCGCAGGCCGTGGTGTCGGCTACGGTGGCTACGGAGGTGCTGGTATTGGCAACGTAGGCGTAATTGGCGAGCTCCCCGTGGCCGGTACCACCGCTGTGGCTGGTAACGTACCCATCATCGGTTCTGTTGGTTTCGATGGTACCGCTTGTGCTGCTGGTGGCGTCTCGATTGCCGGCTCCTGCGGTTGCGGATGCGGCCATGGCTACAGCTACTAAGAATATTTATTAGCACCTACTTTTTATTTTAATAAAGACAATATGCTATGTAGATAATATTTTCGTTTTATATTTTCAAATAGCCTTTTTACAAGGATATCCCATGTTATATTATCATATTTTTATAAGAGAGTCTGGCCGTATGTTTTTTTTTTATATAGAACAGCAAACAGACTGCCGGCCTACTTAATAGTTAGCAATTACCATCGCATACCACTAACATGTTGCATTGCGAGAATCTGGGTCATTTATAACGGAACATAACACAAGGTAATGATGACGGAATATTAGAAACCAGAGGTGTTTGCAGTCTAAACGGGCTTGATACCTAGCAAAGAATTAAAATAATATGTGCATTTAATAGTCTGGAATCAAAATTAACTCCAATACTACTCCCAGGAAGATAATAATAAAATTACACTAATATGGAGAAGTAAATGAGTATTTAATTATATAACCGAATCGTGTTCAAATTAGAGACTCATTTCTTTTTTATAAAAGGTTGTGGTTAATTTCAATTACACTTTTCTCTTAATTATAATAATTTATTTATTTGTAAAACAATATACCTATTGTTGTGTCTATTATGCACATTTTCAATATAAGTAACACGATAGAGGTATGTGGCAGTTGTACGCACATCACGGCAAAATTACTGGATACATTTCAGTGATTTAAATTTTCTAAGATTTATTTCTTATACACTTACATACACATACATACATACATACATATAATCACGCCTCTTTCCCGTAGGGGTAGGCAGAGTCCACTTCTTTCCACTTGCTACGATCCTTACATACTTGTTTCGCTTCGTCCACTTTCATTATTCCCTTCATACATGCCCTTCGGTTTAGGATACTCTTGACCTGGCCTTTTTTCAAGACGTCCCTGATTTGATCTCGAAACGTCCGCCTAGGCCTACCCCTTCCAATACTTCCATTCACACTCGCCTTATACACTTTTTTCGTCAATCGTTCTTCATTCATTCTCTCGACATGGCCAAACCATCTCAGCATACCTTTCTCAATTTTTGTCACTACATCTTCTTTCAGACCACAACGTTTCCTTATCTCACTATTTCTTATCCTGTCACTCAGTTTGTTCACTCCTATCATACTTCTTAACGCTCTCATCTCAACTGCATTTATTCTGCTTTCATGTTTCTTCTGCCATACCCAACTTTCACTTCCGTACATGAGTGTCGAAACCAACACCCCGTCATGCACAGCCAGACGAGCCTTGTTAGATAACTTCCGACTGTCCATAAAGGAGTGCAAAGCTCCATTCACCATATTTCCTGCATTCACTCTTCTTTCAATATCACTCTCACACTTTCCATCTCTTGTAAACTTTGAACCCAGATACACAAACTCATTCACCTGTTCATTTTGTTCATCTCCAATCACAATATTGCAGTCTTTCACTGTTTCTTCTCTTTCAAACACCATCACTTATACACTTGGCCCTTATTTAAAAAAAATATTGCGAAATCTTAATTTAATATGAAGTTATTCAAGTTACTCAACAATCACATTGATTCCCCTTTCCTTATAAGTCAGGTATTCCTGAGGTGTCCCCGTTTAAATTCAAGGCAAGTGTCACTTTTTTCTTTACCTTCATTAAAGTCGAATCTAGCAAGAAACACTCTTTTGCACAGATCTTGTCTTGATTATAATAAATCTTACACCAGTGTAGACATTTTTTGCTCTAACATTATAAATTATAAATTGAAAATATTCGAATTGTGTAAATGACTAAAGTATTAAGTATTATGTTTAGATCTCTCAATTATTTTTTAATGTATTTTGTAATTTTAATTTTATGACATCACAATTTATTATTCTATTGGATGATGCAGTTATGTGTATTACCTATAAGTGGAAACTTTACTGATTTGTTAATTTTTATGTTTTCTTTATATTGTGATGTATTGTAATTGTTTGTTTCCCAAATAAATAAAAATAAATAAAATAAATAAGTTATTAAAGTTTGAAGTGATGTGTATTTTCTTCGCAAGCGGTGTTAGTGTGCATGCGTGGAGAGAAGTCTCTTCTACCTCTGCCTAGTAACGAAATCTTTGTTAATATATCAAGCAACGCGGATGAAATCGCGGGTATTAGTTAGTTATAAAAATAAAAGTATATTATATACGAGTACCAATTTAGTGCAAAATAAATAAATATACTGTGATAGTTCAAACAGCGCCATCTAGCCCCAAGGTAAGCGGCAAAGCACTTGTGTTATGCATAATATAAATGGGATAAACTTTTTTCTTCTTCCTTCTGTCCTTATCCTATATTATATGGGGTCGGCCCAACATGTAATGTTGTGGCTTAGTTCTTATAACCCTTTTTTGGGGAAAAATCTGTCATGCTTTTTGTTTAATTTTTTTTTCATTTAACATTGAAAGTAGGACATGAAATTTCGTTGTCAATCATCTAATATATCCTCAAGCGACACTTTTCCTAGTTTCTTCTTGACAAAACAACATCCGTCTGTCGGTTTGGGTGTGCTCGGTGGCACTTTTGCCGGTTCGCCGACTTTTACGGGGTGTGTGCACAATTCACATTCGACAACTACGCCACGAGGGCATCTAAATAGGAAATTCGCAGTACGTATCTATGTATGTAATATATTTATTCATAAAAAGTTAAACTTTCATTTAAACCATGCCCCGCAAAACTGCTAACGCAGTTTGACTGCAGGTAACTCGCTTTATATAAACATAGCTTATAAATTATTAAATTCAGTTATATTAATACAATTAATTTACGTAAATAGTTACAACGTATTTAACAAGTATTTTTTAATAAACTTTTAAATTTAGCAAGTGTAGGCTCACGTCTTATGTCCTCGGGTAAATTATTGAGTAAGTATGGAACTCGTTTTTATAACGTTCTATCTCCATAGTAATTTTGTACCATGGGTATTTCAAATTTACTTTCGGACATTGACCTTGTGCCAGTTTTATGTGGCACCAAATTAGTGAAACAATTCTGTTTACTATGATTGTTTACAAGTAGAAGATATTTATTTTTAAGGCTATCCGGTAAAACTTTACATATTTTATATAGTTTAGAGTAATCTCCTTTACATTGATTCTTTGTCTTTTCATTTACGAGTAATTTTAAAAATTTTGTTTGCAATGATTCTATTTTATCTATGTAAACTGACGGACTCATAAACTACATCCAAGTTCAGGATTACTTTGAAATGATTTTGTTTAATAAGTGTGCAAACTTTTTAGATTAAATTATATAAAGGAGAGACTGGCTCATAATCTCAAAAAAAAAAGGAAAATTTAAAAATACAACTGCAGTAAAACAAATGAATATAGCCGGGAGAAGAAAATTTACTCGTAGTATCAGATTTGCGTATTATTTATAGCAAAGTTTTAAATTGATTCTCATTGATTTTTTATTCTTTTGTCAATTGAATTATTGTTATCAGCAGAATTGTTGGGTTAGTTTTTTAACTCATCGAGAGTTTTTGAACCATAACATGAATACTTCGTCCGAACAAGCGGCTCAAATTGTAGCATTGGTGCGGGAGGGCTTGGATCAACGAACGATTGGTAGAAATTTAAATTTAAACCAGTCTACGGTTTCTAGAATATAGAGAAGGTTTGTGGAGACAGGTTATTACAGAAGGAGACGTGGTACAGGCAGGACTCGAACAACCACCGGTCGTGATGACCGATTTATTGTTACAACTTCCCTGCGAAATCGTTTCCTCACGTCAGTTAACATCAAAACAGAGCATAACGAAGTGCGTGGAGTAAACGTGTTAGAACCTTTTTTCCCTTACTTTATGTTTGTTTATTGAAATGTCATATTATAAAATTTAGAATTTAAGTAACAATGGAAAGTTTATGACAGAATAGCGTATATGTCTTTTTTCTTTTTAGAATGATACCAAATTTGTTTTTGTCTCTTAAGTCTACCGTCGAGGCGATCCGGCCAGTACTCGACGACTGGCTCGGGAGAAGGCACGGCTCCCTGTCGTTTAGGGTGACGCAGGTACTATCGGGGCACGGCTGCTTCGGCAAGTACCTGTGCCGCATAGACAGGGAGCCGGACGCTCGGTGCCACCACTGCGTCCATTGCGGGGAGGACACGGCGCAACACACACTCGCCGAGTGTGTAGCTTGGGAGGAGCAGCGCCGTGTCCTCACAAATGAAGTAGGAGGCGAGGGAGAAGGAAACTGCGGAACGGGAGAGGGAGATCTCGACTCCCTTCTCCGGCCGCAGAAGGCGCACCGGGCGCAGGAGAAGGGCGGACAACGCCCTTTTCCGGCCCCCGTGAATGGGTCAAGGTGCGAGGGGCTTGGGGAAGTCCTCGCCCCCTATTCGATGGACCCGAGGTGGAGGAGCGCGCGGTTGTCGGCGCGCGCCTCTGAGGCGATGCACGGGGTAGTTGAACACTTCACTACTCCGTGCAGGAGACGAGGCCCGGACAGACCGGAATTCTTCCGGCTGCGGAAGAATTTGGATTCCCGCGGCCCCGCGCGCACATGTGAGGAGACACCGAGGTGGTGGTTTTAGCCGGTAAGAGTCCGGCACGCCCCTCCGCCTTTCTCCAGGTGGAGGTAGTCCATGAGGATTTCCCCACCCCGTCAAAAAAGAAAAAAGTATACCTTGGATTGCGTCACTTCTAACTGTGACATCATCAGCAAACATGGCTGATCATGTAAATTTTTAATATCATATCACCAACAGTATTAATAATATACATTTTTCAGTCTTATAAAATTTATTAAAAATATTTAATACTAACTTCTCATAATAACTTAATAAATAGATCCGCATCCTCTAGGAAAGCCCATGTATCCTTGATAACCAAGTCCTGGAGCTAAAGGAGAGAAACCCGCTTGAGAAACTGCGGTTGGAGCAAAAGCATGGGCCAAAGGAGCTGAAGGAATATTTTCTGATGTGATATCAACTACTCCATTTCCACAGCCGTAGGACACAGCACCAGCTCCTGCCGTTGGGTATAATCCTTCAACAGCTACTGTTCCGAGGAAAGGAAGATTGCCAACTATAGCCAAAGCACCTTCAATAGCATTTTCTGATGTTACTCTTAAGCCAGTGGGAGATATTGGCGAGAAGCTGGTCACGGCTAGACCACCGCCATATGAAGCGCCCAGATTTGATAAAGAAATCCCATTCACGCCTGCATGAGTGCCACATGCAGATCCATATTGTCCAAAGGGAATACCGGAGTCAGGAAGTGGGAATGCATCAGGAATAGGTCCTCCGAAAGGATTTAATGCTCCGAGACATTGGGCTGATGTTACCTGAAATAAAAAAGTATTCAATAAAGCGTGTGTGATGATATTTTCAAGTACACAGATATGTAATAAGTGGTACTTTTGGAGAGGTTATAAAAGAGTTCTACCAAATTCGGTTGAGATAAAAAAATAACTTATCGTAAGCAAAACCTTCATAATAATTGGACGAGTTGGGATAGGAACCGTATCGGCTGGCATAAGTTACGAAATTGGCGATCCAGTTTATACGTGAACCCAAGCTAATGCCTGCTAGCTTAGTGGCTAGGAAAACAACGGAGTTTTAGAGGGTAGTACATATACTAGATACATATAGTCTCCATAGGATATATGATATTATATCTATATAAATTTACCTCGCGCGAAATTCGATGATCAAACTCTTTTATATCGTTCTTTTTGTTCAAAGTTTTTGAATGAATAATTTTTTTGGTGTGTAATTACACTATTTATACCTATTATTTATACCGAGCTATGAATGAAATGAATGAAAACTCTTTATTGTTCACCTTAAATATATATACAAGAAAATGAAATAAACTTACAAGCTACTGAACAATGGCTATTTTCGTTTTATAGACTTAAAGAGCTAAAAATAAAAAGAAATTGTGAACGTCAACGGGCATATTATCAGCGTCAAAAAGATTTGAAGAAAAATGAAAATGAAAAAAAGGAAAGAAAAAAAAAAGAAACAGTACCAAAATCAAACGTGAACGTCAAAGGGAATTTCGTCAACGTAATGCAGAAAGATCTCACGCGGATATGTAATTTGATTTAATAATAAATAATTATAATTGCATAAGTTGATTAAAATGCTATGCAATAGCTTTACCGCGGCAGTCCCCGAGTGCCACAATAGTTTTTTTGTTGACTGATGAGAGCAGCAACTAAAGAGAGACGACCCATGAAACTTTCAGCCTGTTGACGACTCAACCAACAGCGACTGCTGACGTCAGATGGGAAAGCAAAGAAAACTTAAAGTTAGTGATACCTACATCCAACAAGAGATAACTATCATCTGACGACATTTGATATGACGACATATTGTTCTTGTTACTAAATAATTCCGTAACACAACACAAAGTTATTATGGCGGCATACTTAAGACCCACCATCCAGACGGGCTTGGGGCCCTACCACGTAGCTAGGGAGAGGAGTTTTGTCGCCTTTTACGACAGGCCGACCGACTGCATGTATTGCAGTCATGCATGACCGACTCTGTTGGGATTAGGGTTTCTTATATAGAGAACAGACATACTACGCTCATTTTAGGTGGATTATTTATTCTTTCTCTGTATATAGTGACATACGCACGCTCTTCTTCTTCCTGCTCTTATCACAAACCATGTAGGGTTGGCCAAACATTACGCACTACATAAGGCAATTATGTAATTACGAGTATGTACATTAAATTCGATAAATCTCCTAAAGCCAAAGGCCTTGATAGAAATCAAATCCAGGACAGTACCTAAAGCGGATTAATACCAAGAGGCCACCTTTCTTTGTATCTTTTAAAAATAAATAAATTAATTTAATTACCTGTGCGAATACGGCTAAACCACAAACAATCACAAAAATTTTGCCGGCCATCTTGTTTACAATTCGAGTTCCTCGAAGTAGGAAGTAAATGTATTTTATGATAAGTGAACTAAATAGTTTAGTTTTTATACTTAATAGATTACAAATATTACAATTTTAATTACATACTTATCGATAAGTATATCTGTAATCATGATTTTCATAATCATTATGTATGCCACATAAATTTTTTGATAAAAATTTATCTAATATCTCCTTACCCAATATATTCTAGTATTCTAATATATTATAATGGTTTTTTCCATAACACGTTTACTAAGGACACAAAATCAGCCCCTAACCAGCGACGCGCATTACTTTCAATTCAGTATCTGAGTACACAATAATAATATTTTAATCAATTGTAAGGGGAGTATTTTTTTATTGCTGTAGGACAGACAGGCTGACGGCCCGCTTAGAATTGAGCAGTTACGGTCGCCTATGGGTGTTTGTAACGCCAGTGGCATCGCGAATACGCTACTGCCCCATAAGGGTACAGGAACTTGGGTCACTAATGCCGGAACACAACACAAGATTATTAAAGCGGCATACTTAAGACAAAAGGTGGTCGCTTTCCAGACGGGCTTGAGGCCCTACCACGTAGCTAGGGTGGGTGTTTTGTCGGCTTTTACGACAGGCTGACTCCGGTTGCAGCCGGTAATCTCAGTATGCAGGTTTCACATATTAAGCATATTAAGCGAGTAAAATTGCCTTAACGTTACATGCTACAGCAGGATTCCAACTAGGAACCTCTAAATTGTTCTCCGACTGTAATGTCACCGAGCTACCAGGAACCTACAAAATAAATACATATTAAACATAAACAGACTCGATACAAGAACTGAATCCGTGACTCCAGTAGGCGTTACGACGAAAACAGTTGCGCCATGAAGGTCATATGCAACCGGGATGAACTAAAGCTTGCATAAATCAAATCATATGGATATAGTCTATTTCGCTTATCGTATTACTACAGCCCTATTTAATATCGATATCTATTTACATAATATTGATAATAAAATATTTTCATCACTATTATCGATTTAACTTTTTTTAATTGCTATAGGACAGCAGACAGGCTAACGGCCCGTATAGAATTTAGCAGTTACCGTCGCCTATGGGTGTTTGCAACGCCAGTGGCATCGCAAACACGCTGCTGTCGCATAAGGATTCAGGAACTTGGGTCACTAATGCCAGAACACAACACAAGGTTATTATGGCGGCATACTTAAGACCAAGGTGGTCGCTATCCAGACGAGCTTGAGGCCCTACCACATAGCTGGGGTGGGTTGTTTTGTCGCCTTTTACGACAGGCCGACCCCAGCCGCAGAGGTTAGTATTCTTTCTCCGACTCTAACTGTCACACATATGTGAATCGTTTCTGTGATAACATATTGGTTTATGGGTTTTTAAATGAGAATAATCTATATCTATATCTATACTACTATTATAAAGAGGAAAGATTTGATTGTTTGTTTGTTTGTTTGTTTGCTTTGAATAGGCTCCGAAACTACTGACCCGATTTAAATAATTCTTTCATTGTTGGGAAGCTACACTATCCCCGGGTGACATAGGCTATATTATATTTTCAAAAAAATTAGGGATCCTTACTAAAACTCCAATAATGTAACCCAAAGTGTAAAAAAATTACCTAAAATATTATTTAAATCGCGTGCGTTGCGAAAACTATTGATGATAGAATAAAATAATGTACTACAACTTTGCAGAACACATCATTATTTACAAAAAGTGTCGCGACAGCATATGTCTAACTATTATAGTTATGCCACAATAAGTGTTCTTTTATTTTAAAAATTTAATTGAAATGCCGCCCCTAGAAAAGACTCTTTATTTGGATCTTGGTATTAATCCTTATCAAAATAAATTACTTCATATTCAAAACTGTTTCAATACCTTTACATAACTTTTTGAATTATTCAATTCGGATATTCCATTCGAAAGATATCACGAGTTTAAAAATGTAAGTATTAGAAAAATGTTGCGTGGTAGCCGCTCACCCACCCTGTTCGGCTAGCTAGGCAGCACCTTATGCAATGTAGGCGTGCGTCACTGGGGTTTTTACAAAAATTAGAATACTTATTAAAAAATACAGAAAAATAAATAAAAAGTAATAACAAAAAAATCATTAAAATAAAAGCTCATAGAAATAATAATATTCAAACTTTCTTTATAATTTTATTTTTTTAGTAACCTGACGCAAATAGAAGGGTTTGCCCTCAGGGGCGCTCCTCTGTCCGAGGAGTGCACGGGTGTGCGTACCCGAGGTGCCCGAGCATCCGTCGCTTCACTCCTCTCTTCGTTCGAGGCGACAGAGTCCTACCTTTCTTTCCGTCTACCTCTTACATCCTTTCCAACTTAGCTCTCTGTTCGTGGCGTGGTCCCCGGTGGGATGATTGCGAATACTGATTGGGGTCCCGGGTTCTACCCTGGGACCTGATTTAGTAGTCGAAACCATGCCTATTTCGACTGCGCCTGCACAGAGTGTTCATGGGGCGGGAATTGCATCCTCGCTGTCGGTTGGTCTTGCTGGGCCGGCTACGACGTCAGGCGACTCTGCTTTTTCTGGAGTGTCGTCTGGTAGTCGTACCCACGCCTGACTAGCACGCGACGGGGATGCGAGTCCCGTCCGGAATTGGCCGCGGACCTGTCACTCCCGGCCCTGGTTCTGTCCATGGTCGGGGGCGATCCTGGATGGACGGCCGTCGCCTCCTTTTACGAGGCAGTAGTGTCTGCAAGGGAGGCGGCGGAACGGGAGCGGGAGTCCGCCACCGCACTCCCCTCCCGCCAACGTAGGCCGCGTCGTCGGCGCCGGAGGGCGGGCAACGATCTCCGGCCGACGTAGAAAACGGCCGCGGGCGGCCCCTCGGGGGAGGATCCGCCGCCCGCACTATTGCCGCGAGGGAGAAGGCCGCGTGCTGTTCCACAGCCCCCCTCAACTCCTAGAGTTGTTACAAGAGAGCGCCGGGGGGACGAAACCCTGACCCCCTGGCGCCAGCACTTTAGAAGGGGCCCGCTTTAAGACAAAGCGTGGGCCGGCGCCGGCCCGGGCCACGAGATCGGCAAGCCATATATCCGTGGGCCCGGGCGTAGACGATAGGAGAACAGCGGGGTTTTTTAGTGGGTTGAACATCTTTTCCGGAGTCCCTTATATCCCTCGGTCCCCCCGGGCCGGGATAACCCGTCAAGAGAGGGTTTTCCCCTAGACCGAAAAAAAATAGAAGGGTTTAATTTTTAATTTTTTGTTAAATACCCATGCGAAGCTGGGACGGGCTGCTAGTACTTTATATATATGGAAAACTTATTTTTTTCACTTAAATATACAGAACATAGCAAGAAGACTTAGTGAGTGACTTAGTGACAATGACATTACATAAAAGGTCATAGACAATGCTGCCATCTAGTATCATTTAAGATATATGTATTGGAATTAATATTTTAAATTAAATTTTTCTTTATATCCAATATAACACATTAAAATAGTTTAGTTTACCGTAGGTTATTTACTTTTAAAGTAAGAAAAAGAAACATTAAAAATTTTAAGACTCCGTGATTAATGGATCTGATTAATGGCCCGTTTAAAACAAAATAAATAGAGTTACAACAATTTATTTCTTTTAAAATATTTTAAATCAATAATTTAGGTTTAGAATAATTAAAAACTATGATTTTAATAAGAGATGAAGACTAAATTTAAGTCTTAAAAATAAGACTAAGTTACTTAATGTCTTCAATCCTTGTCTATTATTATTTTACGATGTCAAGCCAGCAGATCTGGCCCTCCTTCTGAAGCCCAGCGGAGACGGCATAACTAGTAATTTTTTCCAGACGTAAATAGCCAGTGGCCATAAGCCGTGGTCGTACTAGTGAAGGCGACACTCTTGCAGTTTATTCGCAATTTCAGGAACACGAAGGCTGCCGTAAATGCGTCAGTTTCCAACGCAGTCCATCTGCGTTAGTCCAGACATCCACCGTAGCATATTCACCACTAAACAGTTTTAGTTTATCACTCAAGCACCGGCCACGTTTCATAGCCGTGTAAAAGAAAGGCCTGTTGATGGTCTTACAAACCTGGCTCTTCAACTTAACTGGCACTATGGGGTCACAAATGACACCATTCACTTCACGTAATTTGACCTACGCGGCAGCAACAATATATTGACGCATGATAATCATCACCAAGCATTAAACATAAGAATAATCAATTTGAAAATTGATTATGAAATTTGAAAAATTATAAAAGATAACCAAAGAAGAAAAACTGAATTTATAACATAGAAATCTAAACTAATGCCAAGCACACAAACGTTACATCTACCAGATGTAGCTCAATGTGACAAAAAAAATTATTGCTGAGGAACAGCTATCGGGCTAGGGGCCCACTTAACAGTAAGCAGTTATTGTCACCTATGAATGTTTGCAAATCCAGAGGCACTGCGAACACGCTGCTGTCCCATAGGGGTACAGAACCTTGTTCACTTATGCCAGAACATAACCCAAAGTTATTATGGCGAAATGCTTAAGATTAAAAAGGGTGGCTGCCATCCAGACGGGCTTGTAGATGTAGATGGAGATGTAGCTAAAATTAGTAAAATTATATTAATATGTGGCCAAAACCGTTGAAAATTGGCTAGATTTAGCCATGAAGTGTCTAATACGGCAACACGTCAACTCTGCAGCCTGTATTGCACGCTGAGCGAGAGATATAGAAATACGCGACGTTGTAAACAAATAGCCGCGGCGTGACAAAGGCCGGCTGGATTAGGGGTCATCCATAAATTACGTCACACGTTAAGGGGGGGGGGGGGGGATATTGAATACGAGATGATTAAGTTTTATATCTTTAATTAACATAATTATTCGTCTATTGTTTCCTAACTAGTCGTTTGCTTTCTCTGTTGTCTAAAATATTTGATTTTATTAAAGATTATTTAATAAAAATAAATTGTAATAACTTTTTTCTTTTGATTATTTTTAATTACATGCCTAAAATTGAAAAATGTGTGTCGTCACATTAGGGGGAGAGGATTCTAAAAATGTGATAACCTGTGACAAAGACGGGAGGAGGGGTTACAAAATCCTAAAATTCGTGTTACGTAATTTATGGATGGCCCCTTACGTGTGCGAGTAGCACCGAACACCGTGGGTGCAACGTTACTACTAAACTGCTGTATTTTCGAGAGAACTACTCAAGATTTTATCCTTCCACGTGGATTATGACTAAAACGTACCTATAGCAAAATATTTGGACTCCACGTTGTATAATGTATGATGTTTATATAGTGTAAACAAGAAAATAGATCTTGCTTATTAATAATTACATTTAGATTCAATGTATACAAATAAATAAAATATACATAATATGAAATATATACTAGTACAATGAACCTAAAACTAAAAACCTTAAAAAACATAATAAAATAACTAAAATATATTATTAAAAGGAGCCCCTTTAGGCAAGATTCCGAAGATACTAGCAGCGTTCCCCCTTTGAATAGCTAGACTAACTCTTTGCCCGAGGTAGCTGCCAGCTCTTCGGTCTCCTGTAATGTCGACTAACCTCTTTGCTATTTCCTTAAAAAGCCTTATAGCGCTAGGACCCCACGGATCAAGGGTCTCGACACCGAATGGGACAAAATCATATTCGGAGCCTAGACCAAAATATTAAATAAGTAAAATAAAGTGGTATTAAACCCGAAGACCAGTCTAAAAGGTTGGAATCCCACGATGGCATCGCATAAGCAGTTTTTCTCACATGTGCATATTAAAGCATAATTGTCACCAACCAACGGTGAAGGAAAACATGGTAAGGAGACCACGTAATCTGCCAATCCGACTTGGATAAGCGTGGCGAGTAAACTCTCCGTTCCCTTTACCTTTCTAGCAGGACCAAGCCTAGCAGTAAGACGCCAAGGGCTGTTATTATATTAGGTCTTTACCTATGAAATTGCCGTTTTGTATGAAAAAATTTAAACTATGTATTTTTTATTTGTATTAATCGAAGTAATCACCCATGCAATCAATGCATCTTTGCCAACGCAGTGGCAGTTTATTGATGCCCTTCTTAAAGAAATCAGCTGGACGGGAGGCAACAAATTCTTCAAAGGCATTTTGTACTGCCTCTCGGGTATTGAATTTTTATCCCGCCAAGAAGTTATCCAAAGTCTTATAATGTATAATAGACTTTTATACACAAAAGGTATAATAGCACATGTTGTTATACCTTATATTACAATTTTTGAGAGTGGTTTTTATGGATATCTCACTTACTATTAGCAAGATCCACTATTAAATTGACTTATATGTTTAAATATAAACTTTCATCATTTTTAAACAATACTTGATCACAAGCATTTTTCTAAAATTATTTATTTCCACTCCATCATAATAACAGACAATTTAGGAAAAACCTTCGCCAAATTGTTTCAGCCCAAATCGATCCAAATCTTTTACTTTGGCAATAGGATAAAAAATAAAAAAGTTAATTTGCTATTACTTTTATTACGGCCAGAAAAACAAAATTTATTAATTAAATCAGTAGCCGCAACCACATCCGCGGCCGGCGATGCCTCTGTAGCCGAGACCGTTGTAGCCGAGACCGTCGTAGCCGAGACCACCGTAGCCGAGGCCATTGTAGCCCAGACCGGCGTAGCCAAGACCACCGACACCAGCACCTTCAGCGGTGATTCCAAGAGCACCATCGCCACAGCCGTAAGAGACGGCACCAGCACCAGCGCTGGGGAAGACACCCTCAAGACCGACGGTTCCGAGGAAAGGCAGGTTGCCAGCAACGGCGAGAGGACCTTCGTACACGTTCTCAGAAGCTACGTTAACGCCGGTTGGAGGGGCGCAGGAGCCAGTGGAGACGCCGAGAACACCACCGCAGGCGGCGTTCAGGGTGCTAGCGGCAGCGATGTCGGCACCGGGGCCGCCGCAGCCCCATCCACCGGCGCGGGGACCAGCAATAGCGTTGCGTCCCCAGCATTGAGCGAAAACAGCCTTTAAAAAATAATTTGTCTTCAACATTTTGTAATTATATGTGTGAGTAAAACAACTAAGAAAATATTATTATTCTCCGTTCAGGGGTAGAGTAAGAATACTAACCATTGCGGCCGGGGTCGGCTTGTCGTAAAAGGCGACAAAACTACTCACCCTAGCTACATGGTAGGGCCCGAAGCCCGTCTGGACGGTAACAACTTTTGGCCTTAAGTGTGCCAACATAATAACATTGTGTTGTGTTCCGCCATTAATGACCCCAGTTCTTGTACTCCTATGGGATAGCAGCGTATTCACGGTGCCCTTAGCGTCGCACACATCCATAGGCGACGGTAACTGCTTACTGTACAGACTTTAAAGGTCATGAGTTCAAATTCTATGATGAAGTGCATCACTTAGGCAGTTTTTCTCGCCTAGAGTGCATAATAGCAATTAATTGGAACTCTGAAATGGCATTTCGAATTTATTAGTTAATTTAGAACTATCTAGAACATGCTAACTTACTACACAAACGTACGCACAATGTACCTATAGTTGGAATTTCGAAATAAAAGGCTTTCAGCTTATGTTTACTTATTAACAAATTTAGAAGAAAAAAATAACTTTAAACTTCCGCTCTTTTAAATTATGACGTCACTCCACGAATTTAACGGAAGAGCAGAGTTGGCTTTTTAAAGCTGAGTTGAGTTAAATTTAGGACACAATGATTATGCTGTCTCTTTTAAGTAATCTGAAATAATGTTGTTCTAACTTTAAATTTTCAAATAGGGGAGGGGGGTTTGTATTGAACAGCAGACAGGCTGACGGTCTACTTGATAGTAAGCAGTTATAATCGTGTATTGATGTTTGAAAATCAGGAGCATCGCTAACAAGCTGCTATGCGTAGGCAAACTGGAAACTGGGTCACTTATATCAAAATACAAAACAAGGTTGGCAAATTTAGACTAGGGAGGAAAAAACAGATTACTATATTTTGAATTTCGATTCAAAAATGCTTACCTCTGCGAAGAGGGCGGTAGCGCAGACAAGAAGGATAGCCTTGACCATTTTGATGTTTCTAGTTTGGAAGCAAACTGGATAATGATGTTTGTTGCAGCTGCTGCTATATATATACCAAAACTATGATATCCTCAAAGTCGTTGAGAGGCTACGTGACATAATTTTAAACGATAAAAATATTGCAAACAACATGCATGTATAACTTGACTACAATAACATTAAGGCCGACTTGCACAACCAATCACTAAACCGATTTAGCGCTAAACTTATTTAAATCGTCATTCTGTCCCTGTTAAATGTTGTCAATGTGACAGGGACAGAATGACGATTTAAATAAGTTTAGCGCTAAATCGGTTTAGTGATTGGTTGTGCAAGTCGGCCTAAGTAACATATATTAATAATACCTACAGTAGCGACCACTGTGAGGCAATAGCTTCGCTGGATACTGTGTCCGGAATCTGGGTTTAGCTTATGTTTAAATAACAGCCCATAAACGTGTCACTCCTGGATTTGGGTCTCTTTCTACAGAACACAGACAGTATACCCTCCAAGGCGAATTGACACCGTTGACCGTTGTTACATGAAAGTTATGCTATAATATGCAAATTAGGTGAGATAAACTGCCTAAGATTCGATATATTCGTCTCCGAGTTTGATACCACTTTATTTATTTTATCCGTGCAGGGGCGGAGAAAGAATACTAACCTCTGTGGCCGGGGTCGGCTTGTCGTAAAAGGCGACAAAACAACCCACCCTAGCTACGTGGTAGGGCCTCAAGCCCGTCTGGATGGCGACCACCTTTGGCCTTAAGTATGCCGCCATAATAACCTCGTGTTGCATTGCACTGTAGGACAGCAGACAGGCTGACGGCCCGCTTAGGATTTAGCAGTTACCGTCGCCAACCAAATTTCAAAGAAATGATAATCCTGTTGTCAAGCCATGGTTGAAAATTTAAACGCTTCTGATTGGTCGACGATCCCCAGCCAATTCATATATAAAGAGCACGAATTTTGAAATAAATTATTCAGTACGGGATTCAGTACTCAATACGGCTTCCGTATTGATTCAGTTAACCATTACTGGTGTTGTTTCATTTATAACCCAAATGGTGACCCACTGAAATACTGACCCCCGGTCACCAAATACCCAAACTGAATGGATAACCCCGTATTTCTAAACATGCCACCGCAATTACTTTGTATTGTGGTCCTAAGTGACCCAAGTTCCAATTCCTTTATGCTATTAAGTGGACCATCAATATGTACACAGCAAAAAAAATGACATACAATACCAAGACAAAACTATCGTACAGGCAAACGTGACTAATATAATTAAAAAAATGAACAAAATATAACAGAAATACTGATTCTCAGAAATATGTTAAATAATACTTTATATTTTTTGCGAAACATTTTATAAAGAAAATTAACGTACTAACTGGGTTAAAGAAACAGGTCACATAAAGTTACAACATTCTATTCGTATATATGGAATGAAAAAGTGGATGCAAAATCATTCTGTTCACAATAGCAGTTTAGCAACATGAACTCCTTCGCTTTCTTGATCCTCGCTGTCCAGGCTTGCCTGATCCAAGTATGTATTGAAATTGTTTAAGCTTGATTTTATTTCAGAAAAGTTGAGTGTCTAGACAACTATACAAACAGTTGTAACTATTTGAAGACTACGTAGAATAAAATTGTATAATTTACAAATTTCCAGATGTAACAAATAATGTTAATATTTTCTTCTGTCCATAAAACTTCATCTTCATTTTTTTTCACTTCTATCTTGGATATCTATCACCTAGAATACTTAGCAGGTATTATTTACCACAGTTACTTCTCTTAGTCTAACACATGTTAATGTTCTCATGTCTTTCCCCTCCAACAAATCAGCTCCACTCCTTTTGTTGGATTTCGTAACGATTGCCGAATCCAATTTTTTTAAAGAAAAAACTCGGATTCTTTTTAACCTCTTTATTATATTGAACAATATTTTGGAGGATCTTCAATCATATATCTTCTTGGAACCACTTTTCTTCTTTCTTTAGGCAAGTTTAGCTAATATCTGATCTTAGCTACCCAAAAGTCTTTCACTTAGAACATTTGTCGCTCTTAACTTATGATAAAAGGGGACTTACGTCAGTGTCTGACACTGAAATTATCAGACTATAATTTCACATTCTCCAATTTTTAAGCTTTTTTTTTCTACTTCCTCGTATGTTGATCTACTTATCAGCCCATATTTTAAATAAGTAATTTTTATTCGATAATTTAAAGAAAACTTAACTGTTTTTCCAGAACGCCTTCGGTCAGTGCTGCCGTAACGCTGCCCCCTGCGCCGGCTACAGAGGCGCCTATGGCAGATACGGTATCGACGGTCTTGCCTACGATGGTCTCGGCTACGTTGGCCGCGGTGCTGGTTGCGGCAGCTACGGCGGCGCTGGTATCGGCAACATTGCTGTAGCTGGAGAGCTCCCCGTGGCTGGTACCACCGCTGTTGTTGGTAACGTGCCCATTTTCGGTGCTGTTGAGTTCGGAGGTCCCGCCTGCGCTGCTGGTGCTGTCTCCATCGCCGGCTCTTGCGGATGCCGTTGTGGTGGCCCCCTCGTCTATTGATTTTCGGAAAAAGCTTTTGAGTAACTTTAATATATCTAGATAATAATATAAATAGATTTAGTAGAATCTATTTAATATCTAGATAATAATATAAATAGATTTAATAGAATATATATAGATTTATATCTTGTTTCCTTTTTACCACTCCTTTAATAGTCGATAAATAAATACTTATTTTATTATCACGCATCATTTGAAGTTAAGGGTACCTGAGATTATTTGTGGCCTCAAGCCCGTTTGAATGGCAACCACCTCTGTTCTGTAAGTATTACGCCATAATTACCTCGTGTTGTGTTCTGGTATCAGTGACTCAGGTTCTAGTACCCCTAGAGTCGAAAACATTCATAGGCGATGGAAACTGTTTGTTATTAAGTGAGTTGTCAGCTGTTTTACTGTACAAAAAAGTAAAACCACTTTAGAACATTCTAGAACCATTGTGTTCTAGAATTTTAAAGATCATTTCTTCTTCTTTCCTTTATCCCGTATTGTATGGAGACAGCGCAACATAATACCTCCTTTCAATCTCCTATTACTCATCAACTCAACATTCACATTAATTTCCGCTGAATCTTTCACGCAATCATCTTTTGTTTAGTCTACCTCTTCTGTATCGATCCATTCTTATTTATGGCATTTTTCTTGTCACATGGTATTTTTTATTTCGCATTGATACCCCGCTAGTGTTTCACTTTTTAGTTGACTCCGCGTCATGAAATATCCATATACAGGATGCCCCTTTCTACTTCACGAATCTCGGCAAAAATCACGTATGCTCACTCTCTTATCTGTGCCGTGTATCTCTTATCTTGACAGTGATATCTTCACAAATATACGTGGACATTCGACACAGACAGATTATAATTAATCACAATCGAGTGTCTAGTTTTAGAAATCTCGTGATGTGTGTGGAATTAGCTTATAAATATATAAAGAGTTTTGGGTAGGATTTTCATAAAATCCTCTCTCATATATTTATATATATACATATATATATATATATATATATATATATATATATATATATATATATATATATATATATATATATATATATATATATATATATATATATATATGCTAGCTGACCCGGCAAACGTTGTTCTGCCATATAAATAATAAAATGTCAAAAAATTTTGGGGTTGGGTCACCCCTAACATTTAGGGGGATGAAAAATAGATGTTGGCCGATTCTCAGACCTACTCAATATGCTCACAAAATTTCATGAGAATCGGTCAAGCCGTTTCGGAGGAGTATGGCAACGAAAACTGTGACACGAGAATTTTATATATTAGATATGTATGTATGTATATACCTGCCTTATAGGGATGTAGTTGGGTAGGAGTGGGTTGTTTTGTCAGCGGAGCTGCGCGAAGAGGTGCTCATGGTGGAATGGAAGGAGCGCCTCGCGCACCCCAGCGCGGGCCTCACCACCATCGAAGTGGTGAGGCTCGTCCTGGCTGAATGGTTGGAAAGGCGCCACGGCGCCCTAACCTTCCGCCTGACGCAGGTCCTCTCGGGGCACGGTAGCTTCGGGAGGTACCTGTGTCGCATAGGGCGGGAGATGACGTCAGGGTGCCACCACTGTGGCGCGGGCGACGAGGAGGACACGGTGAGTCACACTGTTGCCGTGTGCCCTGCGTGGCGCGAGGAGCGCCGCACCCTCGTCGCCCAAATCGGCGTGGACCTGTCGCTCCCGGCCCTGGTTCTGTCCATGGTCGGGGGCGATCCTGGATGGACGGCCGTCGCCTCCTTCTGCGAGGCAGTTATGTCCGCAAAGGAAGCGGCGGAGCGGGAGCGGGAGTCGACTACCACACTCCCCTCCCGCCAACGCAGGCCACGTCGGCAGCGCCAGAGGGCAAATAACGACCTCCGGCCGCCGTAAAAGCGGCCGCGGGCGGCCCCTCGGGGAGGATCCGCCGCCCGCACTATTGCCGCGAGGGTAAGGGCTGCGTACTGTTCCGTGGCCCCCCTCAACTCCTAGAGTTGTTAGAAAAGCGCCGGGGGGACGAAACCCTGACCCCCTGGCGCCAACACTAGAAGGGGCCCGCCTCAAGACAAAGGGCGGGCCGGCGCCGGCCCGGGCCACGAGATCGGCAGGCCATATATCCGTGGGCCCGGGCGTAGGCGATAGGAGAACAGCGTGGTTTTTTAGTGGGTAGTCGGATGGCCAAACATCTTTCCCGGAGTTCCACATATCCCTCGGTCCCCCCGGGCCGGGGGAACCCGTCAAGAGAGGTTATTCTCCGAGACCAAAAAAAAGGCCTCATAATAACTTAATGTTGAGTTACAGTATTAGTGACCCAGGTTCCAATACTGTGGTGACTCTAGCGTCACAAACATTTAAACGCGACGGTAATTACTTAATATTACTACTTAATATAATTTTGGTGGGTAGTTGCGAGATACACACGTTTTTGTTATTGTTCTTAAAAATTTTATTCTAATTTAAGTTAAGGTTGCCTGGAAGAAATCGCTTCCAGCGATAAGGCCGCCGTTTGTACAATCTTTTGTTTGTTTTGTCCTATATTGTATATATTTTGTGTGTTGTGCAATAAAGTATATTCATTCATTTATATCTAACAGTAATTCTCATTCAAGTAATCGATATTTAGTGTTGTCTACCTGCCTGACAACTGAATTCTCTATTTCCTTTATATATGAAATTGCCGGTCTTTACCTATGAAATTGCCGTTCTGCAGTACTGGCCATTTCAAATCAAAATAATTTTTGTTTGGCTAAGAATTCTAATTTCAAATTAATTTTATTTTAAAAACATGGAATTCTTTTTCCAAAAGTAGTCATTTGTTTACTGATTAGTGTTGCATTTTCATCGCATTTCAATCTTTTTCGTCATCATGGATACGTTAAAAATTCGAGTAATTATGGAATATGAGTACCGTCGTGGCATCAACGCGGCACAAGCGGCACGCAATATCAACGACGTTTACGGAGCTAACACTATAAATCAACGTACCACCTGTTATTGGTTTCCTTGCTTCCGTTCTGGGAATTTCGACCTGAAAAATGAATCTCGCGGTCGTCCGAAGACTTTGGTCGACAATGACGAATTAAAGGCGGTTGTGGAAGCTGATAATACACAATTTACGGCTGAACTAGCAGCAGCTTTCGACGTTAGCGTCAAAACAATATTGGTCCATTTGCGTCAAATTGGCAAGGTAAAAAAGCTTGACAAATGGGTGCCCCACAAACTCAATGATCGCCAGCGCGAAGTACGCGTGGAGACGTGCCTTGCACTGCTCAACAGTCACACAAATGAAGGAATTTTGAACCGCATTGTTACCTGCGATGAAAAATAGATTCTGTTTGATAACCGCAAGCGCTCAACAAGTTGGTTGGATCCTAGTTCAGTACCTAAACAATGCCCTAAACGAAAACTTACCCCTAGAAAAGTGATGGTCACTGTTTGGTGTTCTAGCGCCGGTGTGATTCATCACAGCTTCTTACCAAACGGGATGAGCATTACTGCAGATGTGTACTGTGAAGAACTGAACACAATGATGGAGAAGCTGGCACATATCCAACCAGCATTGGTCAATCGCTCGTCTCCACTGCTCCTGCACGACAACGCGCGACCTCATACTGCACAGCAGACGGTCTCCAAGTTGCAAGAACTGGGGTTGGAAATTCTCCGTCATCCGCCCTACCCACCAGACCTTGCGCCTACAGACTACTACTTTTACCAGAATTTAGATAACTTCTTGATGGGAAAAAAATTCAATACCCGAGAGGCAGTACAAAAGTGCCTTTGAAGAATTTGTTGCCTCCCGTCCAGCTGATTTCTTTAAGAAGGGCATCAATAAACTGCCGCTGCGTTGGCAAAGATACATTGATTGCATGGATGATTACTTCGATTAATACAAATAAAAAATACATGAAAAAAATTCGTTTAAATTTTTTCATACAAAACGGCAATTTCATGGGTGAAGCCATTATTAAACATTTATGGAAGCTATTCAAGAAATAATTAGCGAGTTGAAAGAGATTTGTATGACACAAATGACCGTTAAAAAGCCCGAGCCAATAATTAAGCCTTAAAATTTTGCACGTACCAATGCCCGAGCCAACAGGAATGCCTTAGTGTCTTTGACTGTCTTTTCCGACAAATTTAAATATAATAAATTGACACTTGCTCTCTAGGAAATAACGATTATATTTAGCTGTCAAATTCTAAGCGAAATAAGCCAAAATGTTATAGCCATGCCATACAAAAATAAAATGAGAAAAAATTTTGAAGTTGAAGTTCGGACATTGTTGAATGATTGTTGTGAGCGGCTTTGTTTTGGTTTTTAGTATTGTTAATTTACGATCCAATATACAAGTGTGATACCTTTTTATAAAGGGCTTTAAAAATACTATGTTAATAGTAATGTTTTGTATGTTAAGTGAAACAAAAAACAAAATGTGTAAAACGAAAGTGATTTCACTGTGTGAATGAGAACTGTTGCAATAATGTTTACTTTTCTCAATAATAGTAAATGATATAGCTATGATTTTTGCTTATTTTGTGAGAATATTAGTCTACATATGTATTGTATTACTATAATTGTAGGCCTAACTGTAGTATTTGCGCATCTGGGACATGTAAAGTTTTTCTAGAATTACGGCTCGCGTCGCCATTTTTTGTAAAAAATTAAATAAATTATTTTGTATGAAGAGTTGTACTGTTTTATTTTTTATCCTAATGTATATATAATAATCTTTGTAATTTACAATAAAAAACTCTATGTCATCGATTTAATTTTTGAATTACGATCGTATAAACACAAGTGGTGCTCAAATACGCGCTACCTCTGTGTTCAGCGTATCGTAATTCTATACCATAGTTGAATAATTATAAACAAAACACTTAAATAAATAGCTCCATTCATAAGAAACATAAAAACATAACACATGTTTGTGTTTCAAAAGCCACTTGAGGCACAATTAATAGTTTTAAGGGACCGCCGCGGCGGGGCGGAAGTGTAAACAATGGTCGGGGCATTGTTGAGTGAGCGTTTGACGGTTACTGGGGCGCGTAAGCGGATGAAGCAGGTATTTTCTCCTGCTCCTGATATTTGTAACCTTGCTACCCAATTTTCTACCTTCAAAGTTTTTATAAAACACACATTCAACAACTTCCAAAAGCAAGTGGAGATTTTTATTTTAGCTAGAGTTCAATAGATAGGCAAACGGCCCACCCTAGCAGGTGGTCACCATCGCCTATGGACGTTTGCAACACTAGAGACATTACAGACACGCTGCCGGCCTTGAAGAAATTTTATTACGCCTTTTTGAATAACCCCATATCGTACCAAGCTGAGAAAAGCTCATTCGAGAGCCTAAGAATACGTAACATGAACGTTCTTGAGAACTGTTTCGTACAAGAATGAAGAGTGCAGTGGTAGAAAGACGTCGAGGGCACCATTCTAAATAGCTAGATAGATATATAGGAGATGCTAGCAAATGGTCTCGATCGTCTTAAGATGCATTACCGTAAGAAAATTATACTTTTGCATGGCTTAGCGGAGAATAAGCATGAGGATACTATTCTGGTAGTTGTCAAATCGGTAAAAATAATTTAAATATACTGGAGTTCACCACTGACCATATAAAACGATGCGATAGGATGGGACGTTCTGAATCAAAAAAGCCTAAACCTATTCTTGTAAAACTCAATTAAATATCGATGAAACACAAAACATGGTTCGCCAAGATTAATTTCAAGGAATCGGGCATTACGGTAACTAAATTTCTAACAAAAGTAAAACATTTTATTGCTGTTGGGCATAAATTTGGTATTGGCAAAACTTGGACTAGAGATGGAAACATTTATATAATCGGTTCTGATGGGTCCAAGTCGACATCCAAGAAGTTGCGCAAGTATCGAGCTCTAAGATGTTAGAGTTTTTATGTATAGTTCTAATATCTAATATATAAAATTCTCGTGTCACAGTTTTCGTTGCCATACTCCTCCGAAACGGCTTGACCGATTCTCATGAAATTTTGTGAGCATATTGAGTAGGTCTGAGAATCGGCCAACATTTATTTTTCATCCCCCTAAATGTTAGGGGTGACCAACCCCCAAAAATTTTTTTTTCAATTTTTTGATATTTTATTATTTATATGGCAGAACAACGTTTGCCGGGTCAGCTAGTTAAAAGAATAAAGATTGAATTGTAATTGACAAGGAATGACATTTAGGGATATAAATATGGAACGGTGATAGCGGAAGCAAAACGGATTCATGACAGAAACAGTTCCAGGAACTAAACAACCGCATGATTTTCTTCCAACCAACGTTGGCTTATGTGTAAAGAGAATTAGTGTTAGTGCAAATACTAAAATTGTAAAAATTACAAAATAAATATCTTTATTTTAATTAATATTACAAATTTCAATCTCAATTAATAAAACCGCTCTAAGTCTTAAACTATTGGCGATCATGTTTTAATTGTTTTTAGTGATGAATTAAAGGAATCGTTTATTTTTATATTTTTGCATGTTAGAATGAACGTATAAAATACTAAAAGTGTAGTATTTTAGCATGTTAGCGCGTAAATCCGATTGCTTAGAAAGCGCTCATAGCTATGTGTATGTACTCTATATGTTCTAAGTCTTAAACTATTGGCGATCACGTTTTAATTCTTTTTGTGAAGAATTAGTACATTTAAAGCTTTAATTCAAGGTTAAAATATTTAAAAAATGTGTCGTAGTTACTCATAAATGGATTTGAAATTTTCACTTCTGGTTTACTATACGTAAAAAAATTCAAATTTAGAATTCAACAAAAAAATTAAAAACTTCAACTTTTTAACTATAAGAAACAATACTTCTTAATTTTTTTTACAAATTAGTTGATACAAATAATAAGCATCCAAAAATTCATGACTTAATTCTTAGTAAATATATAAAAGCTCATAACTCAACAATAAAGCATCATACGAAAAAAAATTATGTGTACACATCCACGCCTACTAGAAGTGTAACTGACCAGAGTATAAACAAAATTCACGAAATTGTCTTTATTTTTTAACAAATTATTTAAAATATGTTTTTAGCACTCGATTTCCGAGCTGGGACCGAATTGTACCATATGATAGTAACTCATAATTAGCTTTATTTACATTAGTTTAGAGTATATTTTCATTTATCAGTAAATTAAGTACTAAAAACTATCATATTACAAAACTAAATATAAATATAAAAAACAAAAAAAAATTGCGTGATTTATCTGAAAATTATATCATTGTAAATATTTCGATTTTTAAATACGTCATTCTGATTCTAAAATAACCCGACAAATATCTATAAAATTTTGATATCTTATATAATGCATTAAAAAAAATATTTACAATAAAAATTTACAAATATTTACGTCTGGCAGCCCTCTGTCGCTTGTTTCGTCGACGATACGAGTGACGGAGGCCTGGTAATACCACAGATTAATAAATAGTTACTACGTAAGTAATACGCAGTCATGCGATAACGTCTAATGTGCCGTCTCTCTCACACCTGTACATCCTATCACACTATCTTGATTTCTCGCCAAGAGATGGCGTGCTATCGTGACTTATGTGTTCAGTGTGTTTTAAACCGTTGAATATGGTCATTGACCCTGTGCGCGCGCCACTTTTATATAATTTAAGAATAATACCTTGTTGTTTTCGCATTAATAACATTACTGTAAATGTGTACTACACGTCATCAACAAATCACTAGGATTTAAAGAATATAAAGGTGGACAGCGGCTGTACGAGAAAAGAAGACCCCTCGAGTACGGCGAGTCCCTTCAATTCCCGTCCTCTATCAATAGGGTGTTTTTGCATTACGATAGAGTTCCATAAAATTTACCTGAACCAGCGCCTGCAGCCAGCAATAAAAAAATTGTATTAAAACCGGTCTTGTCACAATATTCTAAAGAGGATCTTTGAGGAAAGACCACTGAAAGGAAATTCCTTAGAAAAATGTGAATAATGTTAATATATTCTTTAAAATTCAAGTAAAATTCGTGAAATTAATTAATTTCACAAATATTAAACGAAAAATTTAATTAAAATCAAAACAACAAAAAATAATTCATTAAACAAAACAACATATTTAAAGTCTTAGTAGACGCCGTTGCAGCCACAAGCTCCATTGCGGCCGTTGTAACCATATCCAACACCCAGGGGAGACGCGATACCAGCGGCGGGGGCGATGGCAGCGGCGGGAGCAATAGAGCCGATATGACTCTCAGCGGTGATACCAACAGCGCCATTACCGCAAGCGTAGTTGATGGCACCAGCTCCAACAGACGGGAAAGCACCCTCCAAAACCACAGTACCGAGGAAAGGCAGGTTACCGTCAAGAATGAGAGAGCCTTCGTATGCGTTCTCAGAGACAACGCTCAGGCCGGTGGGAGGGATGGGAGAGGAACTGGAGACTTGAAGGCCACCACCCCAGGCGGCGTTCAGGGAGCTGGCAGCGGCAATATCAGCGCCAGCACCGTAACCGCAGGGGGCGTCGTAAGCGAAGGGTGCGCGGAGGCCAGCACCGCAGCCGCAACCGTCCCATGCCTTGAAACCGGTACCGGCTAGAGGAGCGCGGTTCCAGGTTTGGGCTGCTGAGAACTAAAGAAAAAAAAATTGTTAATATTTTTATCACAAAGAAAGAAGTCGTGGCTGCGAAACCTGAGGGAGTGGGTAGATATATCCTCAGTGCAATCTGTTTCGTCTCGCTATCAATAACAATGAGTACAAAAAGCTAATGGACAACCTCCAGAATTTATAAAACACCTATAGAAGAAGAAGGCAGGGAGGCATTTTCGTTGCAAGTATTTTTTGTATCCGTGCAGGGGCGGAGAAAGAATACTAACCTCTGCGGCCGGGGTCGGCCTGTCGTAAAAGGCGACAAAAGAACCCATCCTAGCTACGTAGTAGGGCCTTCAAGCCCGTCTGGATGACGACCACTTGGTCTTAAGTATGCCGCCATAATAACCTTGTGTTGTGTTCTGGCATTAGTGACCCAAGTTCCTGCACCCTTACAGGACAGCAGCGTGTTCGCAATGCCACTGGCGTTGAAAACACCTATAGGCGACGGTAACTGCTAAATTCTAAGCGGGCCGTCAGCCTGTCTGCTGTCCTACGTCAGTTAATAAATAAATAAATAATCTAGTTGCTAGGAATCTGACTTCCTCCTATGAATTTGTGGGTTCAAATATGTTATAAAGTGAATTATCTTAATTTATTTAGCTTTTGTTGTAGTATACATTTTTACTTCGTGCAGGGGCGTAATAAGAATACTAAACCCTGTGGCTGGGGTCAGCCTGTCGCAAAAGGCGACTTTACTACTCATGCTAGGCTATTAAGATGACAAAAAGCCGGCAATAAAACTTAAACTTAACTTGACTTTAAGCCAGTGTTACCAACCCTACTGTTTCAACAGTAGATTTGCTGTTTTCAAATCGATGCCTCTGTTTTCTGTTTCATTCCTAATTTTTACTGTTTTTCAAGCCGTTACCGTTTGCAAGAATTACCGTTGCAAGAAAGATATGTCGATGGAAAGGTGCCAAATCTGATCAGAAGAAAGAGAGAAATTGGAGAAATAGAGGAAGAACTGCTGAAAATTTTCCCATAAAGTGTAAGGAGTTTTATTTGGAAGCAGCAAAACAGATATTAAAAATTCCTTTTAACGACAGAAGTATTAAAATGTCTGTGGATCCCAAAGCAATTCTGGATCGCGAGATAAAAAAGAAATATTACTTTGATTTTTTGTTTTTTATTAAGTTGTAATCAATATTATAATATAACAATGTATATGAGTCCTAGTAACTTATAAAAGTAGATGATTGTTTTAATTATATGAGGAAAGTATGAAATCTGCCTTTTTTTCCACTTTACCTGCTGTTTTCTACTGTCTTTTTATTGATGAGCTGCTGTTTTTTAGATTTTTTGAGTTGGCTACACTGCTTTAAGTTAGGCAAAAATTAGTCAATTTTCTACGGATTTACAGCACAGGACTATTAAAAATAAAAAAATGTTAACTTACTTGGATGAAAAGAGCGAAAGCGCAGATAGCGAGGAGTAATTTGGCTGGCATTTTATTTTTGAACGTTGCTTGATCGAACTCAAACTTATTATGCTTGCCAACATTCCACCTCTGTTTTATATATTCAATATGCAATAGTTGCATACGACTGTACGTGACTTGTCAGTATTTGACAATAACTGATAACCTCATAACCCTGATAGTAATTTTTTTTACCAATTCAATCAGTAATTTCATATTACATCCATGTTATGAAAAAATTTCATATTTTATTATTCATTTCATTTTTATATTATGAAAATTTTTGAATTTTTATTTCATAATATTAATAGTTTATTTGTATATAAGAGTATTAATATTGTTTTATGTATTCAGTTTTGTATTGAATTAAATATGAACTCCTTCGCTTTATTAGTCCTCACAGTCCAGAGTTGCCTCCTTCAAGTAAGTTCTACATTTCGGTCAATTTTCCAGATTCTATTCACTAACGTTTTTACAGAGAGATACAAAAACATGAAACATACCTTTTTTCCTTTTCTTATAAGGGTAACTTATAAATTTACTTTTATCCAACCCTGGAAGGAAAAAAGTGCATTTTGCATGTATCTAACTTATGGAAGCAGAGGAAGACCATTTGTTGTCTATTACGACTGACTACAAACGTAATATATTAACGAAAGCCACAAAGTTAATATAGTAATACACCGTACCGTAAGTCCGCGTAACGATAGGTGGGGCCGACCGACCTCTTAAGACGAATTCGCGTAAGTCGGGGTATTACTGTAATGTAAAAACACACTTTTTTCGGGTCTATCAATAATATTATTGTACATTAATATTTATATATACAATGAACATTTTTTTCTTAGATTAAAACTGCCGAATTAGTCAATGCCGTATTTATTTAATACATACTTATTAAATTAATTTTAGAATGTCTACAGCCAGTGCTTGAGAGGCACTGTCGCTCCCACTGCTCCCTGTTGGGACTCCGCCATTGCCGCTCCCCTTGGTTACAACGGTGGCTACGGTAGATACGGCTTCGACGGCCTAGCCTACGACGGTCTCGGATACGCTGGCCGCGATGCCGGTGGTGACGGCTACGGCGGCGCTGGTATCGGCAACGTAGCTGTTGCTGGTGAGCTCCCCGTTGCCGGTACCACTGTTGTTACCGGACAGGTCCCCATCATCGGCGCTGTTGAGTTCTGTGGCCCCGCCTGTGCTGCTGGAGCTGTCTCCATTGCTGGTTCCTGCGGCTGCGGTTGTGGTGCTCCCTATTCCTAATCTGCTTAAATTATTAACTTAAAAATAGTCTAAAATAAATTAAGTTTACATACAAATTCTTTATTTATTCATTTTATACTTTATTTTTACAATAGTATATCAATAATATTCTCATTATTTGCGTCCAAAACTTAAATGTTGGTACAGACATTTGCTCTCATACTTTCCGATAACTCTTTTATTTCTAAATTAAGACGACATAAAAAGAAGCTGGAAAAGGAAATTTAAAACCCAATTCTAGTATAAATTAAAGTCTACATTTTGTCAGATATTATTAATCATATAATATCGTGTGTTTATATTTAATACACACAAAAAAATTATCTCTCATGTTTTAAATATGAAATGTCTAAGTCCTCAACTACTAAAATCACCAACTATCATAATCCTCCAAAAGTAATTAACTTAATTAACATATACCGACAACATTACACCCGCCAAACTACAAATTCAGCCGATAGAATTAGATGACATTAGATGCTATCGACGTATTTTCCGAATGTAAAATCAACGTATAGACCGAAAGCTAATATTTTAACTACTTATCACATTTAAGTGACATGTGTAACAATATGTCAGTGTGCAACTGTATTAGCTGGATTTGCTGTTGTCGTATTTTATCAACACTCATTTTCACAAGAATTCAAATAGTATCTATAAATAAAGGAAACAATTCCATATACTCGTATTTCATATTATGAAAATTTAAAAAATGATCATTAATAATCCCATAACTACACAGTGGTGGGCTCGGGACTTTCAGTGGATAATATACCGGTGAACTTGGTAGATTAATAACATTAATACTATTTATTGCTACACACATATATTTGAATCATATAAATATAAAAAACAGTTACAGGAATATTCCAGTATTTATAATAATATTGTTTGTTGGTGTAACAGCGTTAACGTTAAAAAATGCATACAATACGGCTTCGTGGAATAAGATCATGCGCGAACTGGATAGAAGGAAGATATCTCCATATATACCTAGTCAGGTCATAAGTATTGTCACACAGTAAAAACTTTTCTTTTAGAATGCTGGCCACAAAAAAGTTTATTGAATTAGAATTTCGAATTGTTCATGAAAATAAAAATGTATAACTTTTAGAATTTTACTCATTTTTAAATATGGAGTGGACGCTTAAAGAAGACCGTGCTGCAGTTATTGTGTTGCATAGTTACAGTTACGCGCCAATTCAAATTTTTAACATACTGAAAAATTTGAATATTACCAAAAGATTCGTTTATCGTACCATCAAACGATACAATGAAGACTCTAGTGTAGATGACAGGTCAAGAAGTGGTCGTCCTCGGTCTGTTAGGACTCCAGCAGTGATAAAAGCTGTGAAGGCACGAATTCAAAGAAATCCCAAACGTAAGCAGAAACTGTTGGCCCTTCAGATGGGGTTAAGCAGAACCACGGTGAAAAGGGTGTTAAATGAAGACTTAGGGCTTCGGGCATATCGAAGAAAAACAGGACATCGTTTGAATGCTCGTCTAATGGACCTGAGACTGAAGAGATGCCGCGCTTTGTTGAAGCGGTACGCGGGAAAAAAATATCGGGAAATTCTTTTTTCGGATGAAAAAATGTTTACCGTAGAAGAGAGCTACAACAAACAAAATGATAAGGTGTACGCACACAGTAGTGAAGAAGCGAGCAACCGTATTCCGCGTGTCCAACGAGGTCATTTTCCATCCTCGCTCATGGTATGGTTGGGAGTTTCTTATTGGGGCTTAACAGAGGTACATTTTTGTGAGAAAGGTGTAAAAACGAATGCTGTTGTGTATCAAAATACAGTCCTGACGAACCTTGTGGAACCTGTTTCTCATACCATGTTCAATAACAGGCACTGGGTATTCCAACAAGATTCGGCGCCAGCTCATAGAGCGAAGAGCACACAAGGCTGGCTGGCGGCGCGTGAAATCGACTTCATCCGGCACGAAGACTGGCCCTCCTCCAGTCCAGATTTGAATCCGTTAGATTACAAGATATGGCAACACTTGGAGGAAAAGGCGTGCTCAAAGCCTCATCCCAATTTGGAGTCACTCAAGACATCCTTGATTAAGGCAGCCGCCGATATTGACATGGACCTCGTTCGTGCTGCGATAGACGACTGGCCGCGCAGATTGAAGGCCTGTATTCAAAATCACGGAGGTCATTTTGAATAAACTTTAATGTCATAAGAATCTATGTTTTGTTAAGTTCATTTTGGTATATGAATGGTTACATAATTAATAAACTTGTTACAATTATTTTACATTAAACATGTGACAGAATTTATGACCTGACTAGGTATGTCGCATAATAGGCAGCTACTTTACGGATATAGTTTTAATTACAGAGGACAATCATGTGACTCCTATCATTTGCGGCGTCCCCCAAGGCTCTGTATTGGATCCTCTGCTCTGGAACATACTAAGACTTAATGTTCCGTAAGAGGTCGAACTAATTACATATGCAGACGATCTTTTTATCGTATCAATAGGAATAACAGAACCAACCCTAATGAATAAAACAAACAAAACCTTACTTATAGTGTCAAAATGGATAGAAGAAAATAACTTACAAATGGCAACACAGAAAACAGAAGCAGTGTTACTGATAGGAAGGAAAAAAGCACGAGTAGAGGGTAAATTCGAAATTAATGTGGTTATCGTTCGCTCGCAGGCAACTATAAAATACTTGAGCGTGTTGTTAGATAAAAATCTAAATTTTGGGCCACCCATTAAGTGGATTTCTGAGAGTGCGACATCTGCATTGGCGAGGATCGTGTCAGGGATCGGAGGGACAGGAGAGATTAAAAGAAGAACTTTATCACTAGCCGCAAATAACATAATACAACTCGAAAAATCCCAAACAGCATAACGCAATATGCAGTACAAATCTGAAGTAGAGGACTGCGTCGTCAAAATGATTCTAATAACCATTTGGGTCGAAGAAATAATAAAAACACAAGGAAAGACAGCGAAGGAAAAAAAAGTAGAAAAAGAAAGAAAGTAGAAATAAAGAAAGTAGAAAATTGGCAAAAAGAGTGGGAGAAGATTAATTAAGAGAAGAACTGGACAAAGGGACTAATACCTGATGTGAGAAAATGGTATTGGAGAAAGTTTGGAGAATGAACTATAACACGACCCAGGTATTCAGCGGACACGGGAACTTCGAAGACTTCGTACATAAAATAAAAAAAAGTTGACACCGACGCATGCTTGTACTGCGGCGAAAAATATCACACACTATCTTTGAGTGTAAAAGATGGGAAGCAATTAGAATCTACACAGAGAATAGTCTCGAAGTCGAAGTATTTCTTTCCCCTGAAAATATGCTGGAGATCATGCTCAGTATGAATGAAACTGAAACGGCATAGACTGCATGCTAACCAGAATAATGAAGACCAAGGACCAGGATCCTGAGGCAAGGAAACCACAAGAGAATTCGTCTCTCCCACCTGTAGCGATATAATGCCGAGAAGTGTGCCGCTGCAGGATGTGGAATAATAAAAAAAAAACAGTCAAATCACGGCGAATTGTCGCGAAGTTCACATAAGAGACAATTTAAGGTTCAATTAACTGAGCCAATAGATGCCATCGCCTAGATCAATGAGGACCAGAACGCTGTTCTGGAGGCTTTTTAGATATTTGCAGATGGCTGATTAAAAGAATATGGTCATCCCATTTCAATCCAGGGGAGTCGTAAAAGGTGACTGACAAATTATTCCCTATGCTAGCTTGTATGCAGCGAAGGAAGAAAACCATTTTTATCCGTGCAGGGGCGGAGTAAGTATACTAACCCCTGCAGCCGGGGCCGGCCTGTCGTAAAAGGTGACAAAACAACACTAGCTACGTGGTAGGACTCCAAGTCCGTCTGAACGGCAATCACTCCTGGTGAGTATGTTGCCATAAGCCGGAAGAAGAGCTGTTGGACGTAGGAAGAAGTCGTGGCTACGCAATATCCGGGAATGGACCGGAATCACAAGTGTCGCGGAGCTTTTCAACCTCGCCAGGGACCGGGTGAAATATGCAGAGCTGACTGCCAACCTTCACTAGTTGGAGAGGCACATGAGGAAAAGGAGGTTAAGAATTTTATTATATAACTAACCCACTTATGGATAAAAAAAAAAATGTCAGAAATAAATGATTATTATTATTATTAGGATAAAATGCGAGCATATAACATAATTATCGTCGGCACTATTATCACACATAAACTACGTTTCACAGCAATTACAAAATTCACACGATAAGAATAAGATAAAGAAGCGAGGTCAGGGCACCGATCTTAAATTAAAGAAATTTTTCGCAGATGAGATTTTTAGTCTAAGCTTTTAAACGTATCTAAAGAAAAATATCAAATCAATCAAATAAAATATCAACATTAACTTTTATATACGTTTAATTCATTTTTTTAAACTATGGTATAAAATTAATATCACACTCTTCACAAACATCACAGTAACACATTCATTCTTTTGTAAAATAAATTAGTAAAGGTAAGAGTTGCCGCAACCGCAGCCGCAGGAACCACTGATAGAGACGCCACCGGCAGCGCACGCAGTGCCACCGAACTCAACAGCACCTAGAATCGGGACTTGACCGCCAACAATGGTAGTACCGGCAACGGGGAGTTCCCCAGCAACAGCTACATTTCCTACCCCAGAGCCGCCGTAGCCACAATTACCAGCTGGTCCGTAGCCTAATCCGTCGTAGGCACCAGCGTAGCCGAGTTCGTAGGCACTCAGAGGACTAGTAAAGGGTGCGTTTAAAGGGCCAGCGAAAGGGGCATTCAAAGGACCAGGGAAAGGAGCGTTTAGTGGTCCAGGGTAAGGAGCATTATTCCAGCTGGGAGATGCAGCTGGTGCAGGGCCGCGTAGGCACTGGCCGTAAATAGTCTGAAAAAACAAATGTATTATTCTATAATAACAAAAACGTTCTATGAGACCCGTATATTATTTTTCAGGCTGTTGAAATTGGACCCTACAGTGTAATCTTGGACTGTTTGATTTTATACTAAATATTGTAGTTTTCATTTAAGTCGGTACTGTTTAATAAATGATTCTTAAAATTGTATTATAACTTATTAACAAACTAAAGAGCAATTTAAAAATGTTGTGTTCAATATCGTATTTATCAGCGCCATCTATTGAATCTGAACGTGAAATTACGAATTTGTGATCGAAATTAGTAATTGAGGCGTGTTGCAAAACCCGCTAATATTTTTAACAAAGAATAATAATAAAAAACACTCTAATACGAGTATCCATAACTATCTATTTATTATGCTTATTCTGTATATTGTAATATTATATTCAACTTTTTATTTTGCGATACCAATCAGATACCACTAAATCGGGATTTGGTTTAGTTCAATTTACGAGTTTCCTAAAAATATGGTTTTAGCGGGTTTTGCAACTACACGCCTCAATTGTCGGTTACCAGTAAAGATCTATCACCGGCTAAGCTATCTTATAACTCTATCTATTTTTGACGACCAGAGTGGTGCAGATTAACGCATGGGTCATGGGTTTCATTTCCATCGCGAGCCTGCGTATTGATGTATATGTATTTATTTACAAATACAAATTATGTGAGTATTATCTATATTAGTTATCTAGTACCCATAACAATAGCGTTCTGCTCCTTAATTTGTACATAGGTGGCGCTATATGTGTTATCACGATTTATTTATATATTTACTTACTTGAAAAATACAGGCCTGTACAGCAACGACGAAAATGAGGAATTTCATAGTTGATTATTTTCAACGACTGAATAAAGAATGATTAAAAAGTTTTTCTGCTAACCTTTTATACTAGCATATAATAGTAATGAAACTAATTTAATTGATAATAGATTACATTATATTACTCAAATTGTATAAAAAATAGGTTATGAAAAATAATTGATAATATATTTAATAATTTTAGATAATAATAAATTTTGTAAGTCTATATGGCAAATGGTATTGCGTTCAAAGCAACCCAAAAGTAAACCTTTTTATTCCATAATATAGGTATACAATTTATGTGTGTATAGGTATATATACCCTTCTCCATTTTGTTCCAAGCCTGCCTATCTAGCGTCTTCGTCATCCAGTCCTTTTCGGCTGCTTTACCAATCTCGTCTACCCAGCGCTCCTTTAATTTTTCCTTTGTTCTTTTCCCTTTACGGCCTTTCCAAATGGTGGCCAGTGCCTTCTATCTTTTATCCTTGGTGCGTGCCAGGTGCCGGCCCATTTCCACTTCATTCTACGTGCGTGTTGTAGAGCATTAAAACTTTAGTTTTGTTTCTTATTAAGCTATTTATTTGTTTGTTATAGATGGTATAGATATTATAATTCTATAAATAGTTAAGAAAGAAAGAAAAGAAAGAAAATATTTATTTGCAAAAATAGCGACGTACTTACATTACTCACAAGAAAATATAAATAACAATATGATTAGAGAATTTGTGCACCGCATTTTCAACAAACAAGGATTGCACTCAGCTTATTGCTGTGCCGGAATTATATCCGACACAACGCTGATTTCCAGTGCAACCCTTCGTTTTCAGTTACGGCAGGGCTCTTAGCCCTTGAGGCGGAGGGTGCCCTACCCCGACTGGACACTCCGTGTCTGGTTACCACCAGGTCTAGTGTGACCGACGGCAGCGAGAACTGTCACTCAGGGCACCCTCACTGGAGACGTCTGGCTGGGGGCTTAGCAGCAGAGCAAAGCCAAAAAGGTGATCCTGCGAAGCCTCCTTCTAAAGACAAAAGTGACGACAGGGTTTTTATTGGGCAGGACCGGCGGTCTTTACCCCCGGTCCACCCGAGAGGAGTAGACAGCCCCTCGGGAGGTAACCCCACATACGGGGGAGGCCGGTGGAAACTGTAACAGTTTTCTTTGGTATAAAAAAGAGCGCTTAGCTCCTCTTGATGGCAAGCACCCCTGGTCTCCAAATCTGCCGTAATAACCTTGGGCTGTATTCCGAAATAAGTGGCTCATGCTTCAACTCCCCTACGCGGAGCGCAGCGTGTTAGCAATGCCTCCAACTTCGCAAACATCTAAAGGAGAAGTTAGTACTAACTACTTATTATTAAATGGACCGTCAGCCTGTCATCTGTTCTATGGAAATAAAAAACAATATGGAAATTATATTAAAATGTAAATGATCTATTGGCACATAACTCGACCCAGAAATTATGCGTTTGATCTCTGATTAGTGACGTAAGCGGCAGCTTTAATACTATTTTGTGGGAATTTGGTGGATAACATTCATAAATTTTCACGTTCACTCATAAAACTACGTTTTATAAATTTTTAAAATGTTTCACATATTTTTCAGCAGCCGCTTTCATGATGTAACAAACATATTAACTATTGTCAGAAACATTGAAAATATATTAGTAAACAACGTCTCAATTTTTATTTCTCTTTTTAGATTTATAATTTTGCTTAAAACAAAATCTTTAGAGAAGCTCAACTATATGATTTTATAATGTCATTATCATCATCTTTGCGTTGAATCCCGGTTGCAGCCCAAACTCTCGCTTCGGCGCCCGGGGTCCGCTTTCCGACTTTTTCTTCTCCACTTCGCACGATCTTCAGCATCCCTGGTAGTGAGCCCATTGTTTCCCACGTAAGCATCCGGTTGCCGCAAAACGTGGCCGTACCAACGGAGCCAACACTCCTGCAGTTTATCCGCAATAATATGATTTTATAATGAGCGTAGCAGAAAAGAAAAATTGACTCAAAAACTCTCAACAATCATAATTTGAAACCATTATACCTATATATAGGATATAAAAATGTTTTATTTACAATTTATTTATTTTAAAAATGAAGTAACGACAACAAACCAAAACATACATATTTATAAACATTTTATATTTATATAAGATATAGGTACTTGATTATTTTTTTACAACATTGAAAAAGTTGTTGCTACATCACGATATGGTTTTTCCTCCGTATCAGTTAAAGCTGTTACGGCAAGACAGTAGACAATACATAGTGTAAAACTGTGACATTTATAGTAGGTATTCGTTATATAGATAAAATACATAACTTATGGCGTCCTGTAGTTTATAGACTATATTGTCTATTGTCTTCTGTCTATTGTCTGTTATATTGTCTATGATATTATTTTATAGTATATCTACGTTGTGCCTTCTTCTTTTATAAAACTATCGGCTCCAATGCAAGAGGCATACATTTTCCACCTTAAAAATATATAACAAAATACCAGATGTAAAGAAATGTATAAATAGATAATATAAATTTTGACAGTATTACGATTTCTGTAAACCTGAGGACAACACAAAACACTTAAGTTAGAATTTTAAATAACAATACTTCTTTTATATCCGAATATTTGATCTTAAATTTTAAACATAACACACAATGAAATATAAAATTAAAATAAATTAAATATAATATGAAAACTAATTAAAATCTTCAACATGTCTCTGAATTCAGTATGCCTTTTGGCAAAAGCCTACTCCAACTCTTTCCACTGTTTTCTGTCAGCCGCTACTCTAGGCTAACTACTAGGCTATTTGATGGAACCGAGGCGGAGGCGCGTGCATGTGTCGACGCGCGCCTCTGAGGCGATGCACGGGATAGCTGAACACCTCACTACCCCGTGTAGGAGACGGGGCCCGGACAGACCGCGCCAGCACTAGTGTGGGGCTGCGAAAGAATTTGGATTCCCGCGGCCCCGCGCGCACGTGTGAGGAGACACCGGGGTGGTGGTTTTAGCCGGTAAGAGTCCAGCACGCCCCTCCGCCTTTCCCCAGGCGGAGGTAGTCCATGAGGATTCCCCCCCCCCTCCCCCCTCCCCCCGTAAAAAAAAGCTAACTACTAGCCTGACGGCCAACATAGAATTTAGCAGTTACCGTCGCCTATAGGTGTTCGCAACATAGATTTTTTTTATATTACATTGTATCTATACTATAATTATTGTAGCGAATTTTTTAACTATAATTTACAGCGTACAGCTGTGCACTTTTTCAACTTCTCCCCCATATGAGATGGCTCTCATTGACTCTAACCTCCACAACACAGGCATAGACAAGGAAAGCAGGACTTTTGCCAGTGTCATCGTGAACACGCTACTGTCCGCATAAGGTAACAGGAACAACACAAAGTTACTATGGAAGCACACTTAAAACCAAAGGTGATCGCCATCCAGACGGGCTTCGGGCCCTACCACGTAGATAGGGTTTTGTCGCCTTTTACGACAGGCCGATCTCCCCTGCAGCTCCTGCACGGATAAAGGGAACCTAGGGTTATCTTCAGACTTGAATAATTTTAAATAAACTGTTATAAACTTAAGTAGTTTGCTGCAATAAACTTACATAAGATGATGCAATATACAAAGCATTTAAAGATAACTGAAAATTCAAGTTGATCGGTCCGGGGAAGTCTTATACCTAGTCAGGTCATAAGTATTGTCACACAGTAAAAACTTTTCTTTTAGAATGCTGGCCACAAAAAAGTTTATTGAATTAGAATTTCGAATTGTTCATGAAAATAAAAATGTATAACTTTTAGAATTTTACTCATTTTTAAATATGGAGTGGACGCTTAAAGAAGACCGTGTTGCAATTATTGCGTTGCATCGTTGCGGTTACGCACCAATTCAAATTTTTAACATACTGAAAAATTTGAATATTACCAAAAGATTCATTTATCGTACCATCAAACGATACAATGAAGACTCTAGTGTAGATGACAGGTCAAGAAGTGGTCGCCCTCGGTCTGTTAGGACTCCAGCAATGATAAAAGCTGTGAAGGCACGAATTCAAAGAAATCCCAAACGTAAGCAGAAACTGTTGGCCCTTCAGATGGGGTTAAGCAGAACCACGGTGAAAAGGGTTGTTACATGAAGACTTAGGGCTTCGGGCATATCGAAAAAAAACAGGACATCGTTTGAATGCTCGTCTAATGGACCTGAGACTGAAGAGATGCCGCGCTTTGTTGAAGCGGTACGCGGGAAAAAAATATCGGGAAATTCTTTTTTCGGATGAAAAAATGTTTACCGTAGAAGAGAGCTACAACAAACAAAATGATAAGGTGTACGCACACAGTAGTGAAGAAGCGAGCAACCGTATTCCGCGTGTCCAACGAGGTCATTTTCTATCCTCGCTCATGGTATGGTTGGGAGTTTCTTATTGGGGCTTAACAGAGGTACATTTTTGTGAGAAAGGTGTAAAAACGAATGCTGTTGTGTATCAAAATACAGTCCTGACGAACCTTGTGGAACCTGTTTCTCATACCATGTTCAATAACAGGCACTGGGTATTCCAACAAGATTCGGCGCCAGCTCATAGAGCGAAGAGCACACAAGACTGGCTGGCGGCGCGTGAAATCGACTTCATCCGGCACGAAGACTGGCCCTCCTCCAGTCCAGATTTGAATCCGTTAGATTACAAGATATGGCAACACTTGGAGGAAAAGGCGTGCTCAAAGCCTCATCCCAATTTGGAGTCACTCAAGACATCCTTGATTAAGGCAGCCGCCGATATTGACATGGACCTCGTTCGTGCTGCGATAGACAACTGGCCGCGCAGATTGAAGGCTTGTATTCAAAATCACGGAGGTCATTTTGAATAAAATTTAATGTCATAAGAATCTATGTTTTGTTAAGTTCATTTTGGTATATGAATGGTTACATAATGAATAAACTTGTTACAATTATTTTACATTAAACATGTGACAGAATTTATGACCTGACTAGGTATATCATAAATTTGAGTAGTTATATTAGGACATTCAAGAAACAGTTAAGTAAAGGAACTCTCTGCCAGACCGCATTCATAGCAAGAGTGATCACAGATTATTAATTTAACCAAGAAAGTAGGGAAGTGTGGTAGGGAAGCAGCTGTGACCTTTTTTTTTTTATACCGAGGAAAACTGTTACAGTTTCCACCGGCCTTCCTCCGGAGGAAGGCCGGTGGGGTATGTGGGATTATCTCCCGAGGGGGTTGCCTACTCCCCTCGGGCGGACCGGGGGCCAAGGCCGCCGGTCCTACCCACTAAAAACCCCGGTCGTCACTCTTGGCCTTAGAGGGGGCTTCGCAGGATCGCCTTTTGGCATTACTCTGCTAGGAAAACTAATTTTAGCAGGATATGTTCAGTATTGTTCCCTAACAAATGTCGGAAACAATTCAGCCTCTCCAGAAAAGGGGGGAAAAGTCTCCTTTTGTACGGGGATAGAACCCAAGCACTTTTGGTAGCCTACAGACGGCACCTCTAACCACTAGGCCAATTAGTACTTAGGGAAGCAGCTGTGACCTAGGTGAAGGCGAATTATGACAAAAACAATTTTGAATGAACTCATATAATTGTTAAGACGTCACTGTCAAGACACGAAAGCTATGAGTAATATTAATGAGGCGTCCACAGGAATACTGTATATCCTGATATAGTAGTTGTGATTAACATGTGTATCAGGTTTATATATGGTTTGCGCAAATATAACCATGTCTCTGAATATCGAAAAAAGCTTAATTGGTTGCTAATCAGCCTTCGCCGGAATGTTCATTTACTCTCACTTCTTAACAATATCATTTTTAACCACCGTACACCCTTACACCTTAAGGACAAGTTTAGCTTTCTTCATTCCTCTCATTCTCCTGAATTGCGCTCTAGTGAAAGTCTTATATGACACCTGTACATTCTTCTTCCTAAGTTGCCAATTCATTTCGTGTTCAGGCTGTCCACTTATGGGACTCGCTGCCTCTGACCATCAGACAAGTTAAATCGTTGCCTACTTTCAAAAAAAGGATAACTGACATTACTCGTCAGATAAAATGTGATTTGATTAATTCATCGATATATATATATATATATATATATATATATATATATATATATATATATATATATATATATATATATATATACCTAGTCAGGTCATAAGTATTGTCACGCAGTAAAAACTTTTCTTTTAGAATGCTGGCCACAAAAAAGTTTATTGAATTCGAATTTCTAATTGTTCATGAAAATAAAAATGTATACTTTTAGAATTTTACTCATTTTTAAATATGGAGTGGACGCTTAAAGAAGACCGTGTTGCAGTTATTGCGTTGCATCGTTGCAGTTACGCGCCAATTCAAATTTTTAACATACTGAAAAATTTGAATAAAACCAAAAGATTCGTTTATCGTACCATCAAACGATACAATGAAGACTCTAGTGTAGATGACAGGTCAGGAAGTGGTTGCCCTCGGTCTGTTAGGACTCCAGCAGTGATAAAAGCTGTGAAGGCACGAATTCAAAGAAATCCCAAACGTAAGCAGAAACTGTTGGCCCTTCAGATGGGGTTAAGCAGAACCACGGTGAAAAGGGTGTTAAATGAAGACTTAGGGTTTCGGGCATATCGAAGAAAAACAGGACATCGTTTGAATGCTCGTCTAATGGACCTGAGACTGAAGAGATGCCGCGCTTTGTTGAAGCGGTACGCGGGAAAAAAATATCGGGAAATTCTTTTTTCGGATGAAAAAATGTTTACCGTAGAAGAGAGCTACAACAAACAAAATGATAAAGTGTACGCACACAGTAGTGAAGAAGCGAGCAACCGTATTCCGCGTGTCCAACGAGGTCATTTTCCATCCTCGCTCATGGTATGGTTGGGAGTTTCTTATTGGGGCTTAACAGAGGTACATTTTTGTTAGAAAGGTGTAAAAACGAATGCTGTTGTGTATCAAAATACAGTCCTGACGAACCTTGTGGAACCTGTTTCTCATACAGTGTTCAATAACAGGCACTGGGTATTCCAACAAGATTCGGCGCCAGCTCATAGAGCGAAGAGCACACAAGACTGGCTGGCGGCGCGTGAAATCGACTTCATCCGGCACGAAGACTGGCCCTCCTCCAGTCCAGATTTGAATCCGTTAGATTACAAGATATGGCAACACTTGGAGGAAAAGGCGTGCTCAAAGCCTCATCCCAATTTGGAGTCACTCAAGACATCCTTGATTAAGGCAGCCGCCGATATTGACATGGACCTCGTTTGTGCTGCGATAGACGACTGGCCGCGCAGATTGAAGGCCTGTATTCAAAATCACGGAGGTCATTTTGAATAAACTTTAATGTCATAAGAATCTATGTTTTGTTAAGTTCATTTTGGTATATGAATGGTTACATAATGAATAAACATGTTACAATTATTTTACATTAAACGGAAAGAAAGGTAAAGGAAAATGTTCAAAAACGAGCTAGACTTTGCTTAGAGACAACCGGACTGCATTTTGAACATTTATTAAAATACGTGTAAAGCAGTAATGGTAAGTTAACCTCTAATTGATTTTTTACTAATAATTGTACATATCACTAAAGATTTACGTATTTTTTTACTTATTACAAACGCGCCCTTTAACTGAATTTTTTGTATTTCGACATTATGTTAGGTACTGTATTTATCAATGAAATGTAGCGAATTATGCGGTACCGATGGAGGGGTCATTGACACTTGTCGAGTGTAGGTGTCAAGTATAAATTGCGAGTTCTTGTGATAACTTTGTGATGCTGATTACTCAACATTTTTGTACTAGTGATACTAAACTAAAATACATGTTTCTCATAACTTTTACTAAAGATTGTTCTGTGTGGACGGGTGAGGCAAAGTCAACCTGTATATATATATATATATATATATATATATATATATATATATATATATATATATATATATATATATATATACCTAGTCAGGTCTTAAATTCTGTCACATGTTTAATGTAAAATAATTGTAACAAGTTTATTCATTATGTAACCATTCATATACCAAAATGAACTTAACAAAACATAGATTCTTATGACATTAAAGTTTATTCAAAATGACCTCCGTGATTTTGAATACAGGCCTTCAATCTGCGCGGCCAGTTGTCTGTCGCAGCACGAACGAGGTCCATGTCAATATCGGCGGCTGCCTTAATCAAGGATGTCTTGAGTGACTCCAAATTGGGATGAGGCTTTGAGCACGCCTTTTCCTCCAAGTGTTGCCATATCTTGTAATCTAACGGATTCAAATCTGGACTGGAGGAGGGCCAGTCTTCGTGCCGGATGAAGTCGATTTCACGCGCCGCCAGCCAGTCTTGTGTGCTCTTCGCTCTATGAGCTGGCGCCGAATCTTGTTGGAATACCCAGTGCCTGTTATTGAACATGGTATGAGAAACAGGTTCCACAAGGTTCGTCAGGACTGTATTTTGATACACAACAGCATTCGTTTTTACACCTTTCTCACAAAAATGTACCTCTGTTAAGCCCTAATAAGAAACTCCCAATCATACCATGAGCGAGGATGGAAAATGACCTCGTTGGACACGCGGAATACGGTTGCTCGCTTCTTCACTACTGTGTGCGTACACCTTATCATTTTGTTTGTTGTAGCTCTCTTCTACGGTAAACATTTTTTCATCCGAAAAAAGAATTTCCCGATATTTTTTTCTCGCGTACCGCTTCAACAAAGCGCGGCATCTCTCCAGTCTCAGGTCCATTAGACGAGCATTCAAACGATGTCCTGTTTTTCTTCGATATGCCCGAAGCCCTAAGTCTTCATTTAACACCCTTTTCACCGTGGTTCTGCTTAACCCCATCTGAAGGGCCAACAGTTTCTGCTTACGTTTGGGATTTCTTTGAATTCGTGCCTTCACAGCTTTTATCACTGCTGGAGTCCTAACAGACCGAGAGCGACCACTTCTTGACCTGTCATCTACACTAGAGTCTTCATTGTATCGTTTGATGGTACGATAAACGAATCTTTTGGTTATATTCCAATTTTTCAGTATGTTGAAAATTTGAATTGGCGCGTAACTGTAACGATGCAACGCAATAACTGCAACACGGTCTTCTTTAAGCGTCCACTCCATATTTAAAAATGAGTAAAATTCTAAAAGTTATACATTTTTATTTTCATGAACAATTCGAAATTCGAATTCAATAAACTTTTTTGTGGCCAGCATTCTAAAAGAAAAGTTTTTACTGTGTGACAATACTTATGACCTGACTCGGTATATATATATATATATATATATATATATATATATATATATATATATATATATATATATATATATATATATATATATATATATATATATATATATATATATATATATATATATATATATATATATATGATGAATTAATCGATTCACATTTTATCTGACCAGTAATGTCGTGTCGTAAAGCCGTGTGACCCCGGCCAGTGAAAAGAATAGGGTCACCCCAGGTCATTCCAAGGGAGTCGTAAAAGGCAACTGATGGACTACTCCTTCGCCAGCTTGCATGCGGCAAAGGAAGTGCATCTTTCGGTTTTCCTCTAGGGGTTGGGAGGTTGGACAGCAGTCGCTCCCGTAAAAAACAAAACCAGCTAATAAATACAATGGTCAGAACAAGAAAAGGTCCAGTCACGGATAGGGCGTCGCCGCAAAACAACGCGCAGAAGCTTCGCCCGACTTCTGTAATAAGTGGACAAGGGCTGCCGTGCCGTGGGCCAGCACGGCTAAAGACGTTAGCCCAATCGAAACTCCGCTTCGCAACATGGAACATTGGCACGCTAACCGAACGCGCGAGGGAATTGGCCGATGTACTCTCCAGGCGAAGGGTGGCCGTAGCGTTCCTGCAGGAGGCTCGGTGGAAGGCCAGCAGATCCCGGTTTATTGGGAATGGCTACAAGCTGATCTACACAAGTACACCTGGTGTGGAGAATGGGGTTGCAATTGTGCTCTCGGGGGAGCTCCAGGATGACATCTTGGAAGTGAAACGCTGTAGCGATCGGCTTATGGTTGTGAGGGTACTTATCGGTGGAGTAAAACCCACTTGATAAGTTCTTCCGCGCCACAGGTCGGTTGTAGCGACGCAGATAAGATAGCATTTTGGAATCTACTCGGAGAAGTGCTTCGTGGGATTCCATTGTCACATGGGGTCATCTTGGGTGGTGATCTGAACGATCATGTGGGTGATGAATGTGGGGAATTTGAGCGTGTTCACGGTGGATTTGGGTATGGTAGCCGCAACGCGGAAGGGGAGATTATCGTCAATACGTGTGCGGCTGCCGACCTTGCCATCGTGAACACGTATTTCAAAAAGAAACCCGAGCATCTCATCACCTACAAGAGCGGGAGGAATTCTATCCAAATCGTCCTCACTACTCACTAGGAGACACCACATCAGCAAAGTAGCCAACTGCAAGGTCATACCCGGTGAGAGTCTCACTGCACAAGACCATCTTCTTTTCATGGACCTCCGTGCGAAGCCCAAACACAAACGTGTCGAGCGCCTTCAGCGCCGAATCAAGTGGTGGCTGCTTGATGAAGTCAAGTCCCAGGAGTTCGCCTCTGCTATTGGCGACGAGTGCGACGGTTGTGAGAGCGAACCAGTTCAAGCATACTGGGACAGGATTCAGGCGGCTATTCTTGGGTTGGCGAGGAGGGTGCTTGGTGTGTCTAAGGGCGGTTGCAAATGTGACAAAGAGACCGAAAGAAAGTCATACCATCATTAGGCCTGTCCTTTTATACGGCTGCGAAACGTGGCCGGTGTTAGAGAGACACAAGCAAGAACTGCGTGTCACGGAGATGAATATGCTGCGGTGGATGTGTGGAGTGACGCGGAAGGACCGCGTTAGGAACTCCCGCATTCACGGCAGTCTTCATGTCCGTGACATTCCGGATAAATTGCAGGAGTGTCGGCTCCGTTGGTACGGCCACGTTTTACGGTAACTGGATGATTACGTGGGAAACAAATGTCTGGCCATGCCGCCTCCGCCGGGTCCCAGCGGGAGGGGTAGACCCAAAAAGTGCTGGCTTGACATCGTAAAGGGATATGCGTGCCAATGAGCTCACTATCAGGGATGCTGAAGACCGTACGAAGTGGAGTAGAAAGCGGACCCCGGGCACCGAAACGGAAGTTTGGGTTGCAACCGGGATGAACGCTGAGATGATGATGATAATTAGATAAAATATTAGTATTTTGTGTAACCTCCTTCTGCATTTAATACGTCCTGTAACCATTTTCGCATGGAACCAACAACCTTCTCACAAAAATTTCGTCCTGTGAAAAATTCCCAAACGTTTACATGTTGTCATTATTTATTGTAAGTATTCAAATATTTTTGGTTAGTTGTTTGTATAGATATTATTGACAAGCATCTGCTCAGATATTAATGAAGTAATGAATATTAAGATATTAATGGTAACTTGTAGTGTATGGAACTTATTGACATTTTAAATTGTTCTGAAGTATTTGGTCACCTTGTCTGCTACAATATATCTAATGGCGACTGTACCGACGGTAAAGGAAAACATCGCGACGAAACTTGTATACAGTAATCAACTTGGACCGCCTTTTGGCGGAGCCAAGTCAGCAGTGTGACATTATTATTATTATTATTATGCGTTAAAAAACTGTCTATCATATCGGTCATATTTGTAATAATAAATAAAAACTTTTTGAAACGTTCTGATAAAACAAGTTATGCCTTGAAATTTTCCGACTTTTCGCAATTAATATTACATATTGACTTAATGATGTAATTAATTACATTTTTAATGAAATCAATATATAAATGAAATATTTCAATCGAAATTCATTGTAAGGTTAGATCTCTAACAAGCAAACAAACAAAATGGCCGCCAAATTCGTTCTTGCTTTCTGTGCTTCTGCTCTCTTTGCTCAGGTAATTATAGACACTATAATTGTGCTAGGTGGTAGAACTCTAATTAGGTGGCAACCTAGTTGTAAAACATGCCATCATAATGATCTTGTGTTCTGTTCCGACATTAAAACACCATCTCTAAGCCTCTTCGAGGCCGACAGCGTTTGCAGTGCCTCTGGTGTTGCTAACGTCGCTAGACAACTAACTTTTCTTTGCTGCTAACGAACAGCTTATATGCTGGTACCTCATAATAGTGTGCAGTTATTATGAATTATTCTCCGTGCAGGGGCAGTTGGCTTAGCGTAAAAGGCGACAAAACATCCCTAACTACGTGGTAGGGCCCCAAGCCCGTCTGGATGGCGACCACCTTTGGTCTTAAGTATGCCGCCAATAACCCTGTGTTGTGTTCTGGCATTAGTGGCCCAGGTTCCTGTACCCATAGTTCATAGGGAACGGTAGCGTGTTCATGATGCCCCTAGCGTCGCAAACATATCGTAGGCGACGGTAACTGCTTACTATTAAGTGGGCCGTCAGCCTGTCTACTGTTCCTCAGCAAAAAAAAATTACTGAGTCAGTATACTTACTATACGTTACTGGAATCTAGATCACTAATACCAGTTCATAACCCAAGGTTATTAGGGCAGTATGCTTATAGACCAGGTTTGTTTGCCATCCAGGCGAGCTTGGGAACTTACCACCTGTGGTGGGGTTTTTTTTGACGCCTTTTAGGACAGGCTTCCATTCATATTGAAGTAAATATCTCGTTACATTAAATTTAATTAAATCTTGATGTCTGGATCCCATATACTGAGAATAACCGCCAAACCTCAATGCCTCAACTCCTGATCAATTATATTACCAATACCTTCAATATAGTATATATCTATTTTTGTTATTACAGGCTTACAGTCAGTGCCTGAATCGTGGCGTTGGTTGTGGTACCTACGGAGCACGAGGGCCTCTTGGCTATGACGGCCTAGGAGTCCGGGGTTTTGGATACGATGCCCCCTGCGGAATTACTGCTGACATCGCCACCGCCAGCTCCCTGAATGCCGCCTACGGGGGTGTCCTTGGAGTCACCAGTAGCTCTGCTATACCTCCCACTGGTCTTAGCGTAGCTTCTGAGAACGTGTACGAAGGTCCCCTTGCAATTGCTGGTAACCTGCCTTTCCTTGGAACTGTTAGTATGGAGGGTACTTTCCCTACTGCTGGTGCTGGTGCCGTATCCTACGGTTGTGGTAACGGTGCTGTTGGTATCACTGCTGAGGGTACCGTCGGATACATTGCCTCTGCTGCTGTCGCCCCCGCTGCTGCCCTCGCCTCCACCGCTGGTCTCGCCTCACCCCAGGGTCTCGGCTATGGCTACAACGGCCGTATTGGCTCCTGTGGCTGCAACGGTGTATACTAACCAATATTTTTTTTTCAATAGTTTCGAAATATATGTTTTTTATGTTAGTGCATTATTATTATTTCGTTTACAAAAAATTAGATTGATAGATAAATAGAAAATTCTTTATTGTTCACCAAATAATAAAAACTACTTACAATATAAATTTTTAAAAAATGGAACAATCGGCGGTGTCAGCGACTCTAAATTTTCCTCAATTTCGATGGCACTACAGATAGCATCCGATCACTAGAAAATTGAATTCAACAACAACTACTACAACCAACGATCGAATGCTACCAAATCGACCACCAAAGAAAACGACAACAACGACCTCTCTAACTATTTTTAAAACGAACAAAGAACTAAAATAAAACTCAACGCTGCAGATGAAACTCGTTTATTAAAAACATAAGTGACCCCAGGTAAATGACATTAATGAAACTATAGCGCGATTCAAAAATGTACAGCGCCATCTAGCGCGCTCGAATGTTGAACTAATTTAGCCTGTGTAATCATTCAATTCACCAGATAATGTTTGGTATTAGGATCTTATTAGACGGCGGTCTTATCGCTAACAAGCGATTTCTTCCAGACAACCTAAGTAGGATCGTATTAAGGAATATATAATAGCGAATAATAAATTACAAGTTAAAGGGGTCATCTATACATATATATTTGACGACCTCGGTGGCATAACGGATAACGCACTTCAGTACGCTTGCGGAGGTCACGGGTTCGATTCCCGTCTCGCGTCTGGGTGTTTATGTATAATATGTATTTATTTACAAAAAAAAAGTATATTAAGTAGTATATCAATTGTCTAGTACCCATAACACAAGTGCTATGCTACTTAGTTTGGGACTAGATGGCGCTGTGTGAATTGTCACAAAATATTATAATATTATTATTATATTGACTATGAATATATCAGAGATACTTTGAAAGTAACACCAGTGATTGAGAAGCTGAAAAGTAATAGCCTATCCTAGTCTTCTTCTTCCTCCTGCCCTTATCTCACATTATATGAGGTCGGCACGACATGTTACATATTGTAATAGTTGTGACTCAATTTTTAGAACCGGCCGCCTGCCTGACGTTAACCTCTTTTAGGGGAAATATTTGTCATCCTTTTTATTGAAATTATTTTTATCGTTTTAAATTGAATATTGAATAGGCTATATAATACGAAGAGCAGAATGTCATGTAACAAGTAAAATGCTAGGAATGAGAGTGGATGGATACAAAAGGAGAAGAACATAGAAAAGGTGGACTGATTGCGTAATAGATGACATGACAAAAATGTGTGAATATGACGACAAATAGAGGAGCTTAGGAAGAGAGAATATGTCTTTGCCGAATGTCTGTTGGGATAAAAGCAGAAAGAAAAAGAAGCATACTTAAAAGTAAAGGGTGACCAAACGTCCGAATGCACTTAGTAAAAAGCGGTTATTTTAATATTACCAACAGACACTCCAATTTTATTTATTTGTATAGATTTGACGATCTCCTGGTGTAATGGATAATGAACGTCGGTACGTTTGCAGAGGTCACGGGTTCGGCTCCTGTTCAGCGTCTGAGTGTTTATGTATAGTATATACTAGCTGTGCCCGCGACTCTGTCCGCGTGGAATAGTGACTTCGGGCAGAATTTTTTGGACATACCTTATGGTTTATTTTGGATTACAAGCCCTATAAACCCTAAAATATAAATGAAATATGCAAACAGTCAGTGTTATCGAATGCAACTATTACGCCATGCGCCTCCGCAATACGTGCGTTTGAACCTACAAAGTCCAGCCTAAGCTAAATCATATTTCATATGATCGATGATATAAATCTGAGGTCAACTTAAATTGGAAAAATACTTACAAAGTCCAGCCTAAGCTAAACCCTATTTCATATGACCGGTGATATAAATCTGAGGTCAACTTAAGTTGGAAATAAATTTCCGAAAATTATCATGTTTAACAAAAACTACTTACATGGCGTAACAGTTGCATTCGATAACACTGACTGTTTGCATATTTCATTTTTTATATTTTAGGGTTAACAGGGTTTGTAATCCAAAATATACCATAAGATATATCTAAAAATTCTGCCCAAAGTCACCATTCCACGTGGACAGAGTAGCGAACACAGCTAGTTTCATAATATGATTGATGATATAATTAATCAACTTAAATTAGAAATAAAACCTACAATGTCCAGCCTAAGCTGAACTCTATTTCATATGATTGTTAATATAAATCTGAGGTCAACTTAAATTGGATTATATAATTTTCGAAACTTATCATTTTTAACAAAATCTATTTTATTTTTCTAAAATTAAAATAGCCTAAGTTACTCCTTGATACATCAGCTATCTGCCAGTGAAAGTCCCGTCAAAATCGGTGCAGCCATTTCAGAGATTAGCCGGAACAAGCAGACAGACAGACAGACAAAATTTGTAAAAAATGTTGTTTTGGTATATGTACCGTGTATGTGTCCGAATGCATTTAGTAAAAAGCGGTTATTTTAATATTACAAACAGACCCTCCAATTTTATTTATTTGTATAGATTTATTAACGGAAAAAGTATATCAGTATATACCCATAACACAATTGCTTATGCAACTTAGTTTCTAGGACTAGATCGCGTTGTGTAAAATGTCGCAATACATGTATATATATTTTTTATTGCTGTAGGACAGCATACAGGCTGACGGCCCGCTTAGAATTTAGCAGTAACCGCCGCCTATGGGTGTTTGCAACGCCAGTGGCATCGCGAACACGCTGCTGTCCCATAAGGGTACAGGAACTTTGGTCACTAATGCCGGAACACAACACAAGGTTATTATGGCGGCATACTTAAGACCAAAGGTGGTCGCCATCCAGACGGGCTTGAGGCCCTACCACGTAGCCAGTAGGGTGGGTTGTTTTGTCGGCTTTTACGACAGGCCGACCCCGGCCGCAGAGGTTAGTATTATTTCTCTTTCTAATATTATGCATTATACCAATTACATTAACCTCTGTAATTAAAATGAAATATTACTATTAAATATTAAATTAGCTGACTTTCTTTTCAAAAATTGTGCACACGAAGCATTTATAAAATAAACAGTGATGACATCGGTAGTTATATACCTTATAAGTATAAATAGTTAACGTAGAGTAAAAATGAACACATATCTTGTCGCAAAGCACATAACAGAACGCTTGTGATACAATCGATAACTCATTTACACTTATTTTGCAAATATATACGTATTAAAACTTCCCAAGTCTCCTCCTTACCTTAAGGAACGTTTCCAATTTTTCAATGTGAATCAGGGGAAATTCCTCAGATCATCGGTGAACATGAGACTAGAAACACCGCTTAATACAACCAAGTTTTATAACCAGTCATTGAGTGTTCAAGCTGTCCAATTATGGAACATGCTTGCACTAGAAGTGAGACAAGCCCAGTCAGTGTATATATATATATATATATATATATATATATATATATATATATATATATATATATACCTAGTCAGGTCATAAATTCTGTCACATGTTTAATGTAAAATAATTGTAACAAGTTTATTCATTATGTAACCATTTATATACCAAAATGAACTTTACAAAACATAGTTTCTTATGACATTAAAGTTTATTCAAAATGACCTCCGTGATTTTGAATACAAGCCTTCAATCTGCGCGGCCAGTCCTCTATCGCAGCACGAACGAGGTCCATGTCAATATCGGCGGCTGCCTTAATCAAGGATGTCTTGAATGACTCCAAATTGGGATGAGGCTTTGAACACGCCTTTTCCTCCAAGTGTTGCCATATCTTGTAATCTAACGGATTCAAATCTGGACTGGAGGAGGGCCAGTCTTCGTGCCGGATGAAGTCGATTTCACGCGCCGCCAGCCAGTCTTGTGTGCTCTTCGCTCTATGAGCTGGCGCCGAATCTTGTTGGAATACCCAGTGCCTGTTATTGAACATGGTATGAGAAACAGGTTCCACAAGGTTCGTCAGGACTGTATTTTGATACACAACAGCATTCGTTTTTACACCTTTCTCACAAAAATGTACCTCTGTTAAGCCCCAATAAGAAACTCCCAACCATACCATGAGCGAGGATGGAAAATGACCTCGTTGGACACGCGGAATACGGTTGCTCGCTTCTTCACTACTGTGTGTGTACACCTTATCATTTTGTTTGTTGTAGCTCTCTTCTACGGTAAACATTTTTTCATCCGAAAAAAGAATTTCCCGATATTTTTTTCCCGCGTACCGCTTCAACAAAGCGCGGCATCTCTCCAGTCTCAGGTCCATTAGACGAGCATTCAAACGATGTCCTGTTTTTCTTCGATATGCACGAAGCCCTAAGTCTTCATTTAACACCCTTTTCACCGTGGTTCTGCTTAACCCCATTTGAAGGGCCAACAGTTTCTGCTTACGTTTGGGATTTCTTTGAATTCGTGCCTTCACAGCTTTTATCACTGCTGGAGTCCTAACAGACCGAGGGCGACCACTTCTTGACCTGTCATCTACACTAGAGTCTTCATTGTATCGTTTGATGGTACGATAAATGAATCTTTTGGTTATATTCAAATTTTTCAGTATGTTAAAAATTTGAATTGGCGCGTAACCGCAACGATGCAACGCAATAACTGCAACACGGTCTTCTTTAAACGTCCACTCCATATTTAAAAAATGAGTAAAATTCTAAAAGTATACATTTTTATTTTCATGAACAATTCGAGATTCGAATTCAATAAACTTTTTTGTGGCCAGCATTCTAAAAGAAAAGTTTTTACTGTGTGACAATACTTATGACCTTACTAGGTATATATATATATATATATATATATATATATATATATATATATATATATATATATATATATATATATATATATATATATATATATATATATATATATATATATATATAGATATATATATATATATATAGATATATATATGAACCAGGAGTGAGGATTAATAAAAAAAAAGAAACAAATTGGAGGTAGGCTAACGTCAGTTCTATATTTATCTCATTACAATTAAAAACTAAATAATTCACATCAAACGATTTTATAATTAGAAATATGATTACAGGTAATTCACTATGTACATAACAGATCAACCGTAAAACAATAATGGAATAGATTAAAGACTAAACTAACACCAAAATATGGCTGACGTATGCCGCACGACCTATCAAGGACACGTCCTTAACTACTGCTGTCCGAACAGCATTCGTAGAATCGAACCGACAGTAACGAAATGGCAGGCAGACCGACAGCTTCCGCACGCGACGACGACCGGACGAAAAAAAAAAGAGAGTCTGGCACCTACTTGCGGCGATTTATATATATGCGGTCGGCCTGTCCCTCACTCGTCCCCACTTCACACTCCAGAAGTTTTGTTTTTCCAGAACTCTTTGGTCGTTTTAAATATTAGTCAGTGATAATTTTGAATGTTGTCTCTGACAGTTGTAGCCAACTTCACACGGATGATATTTCCTTAGGGGTACATCTGATACGGCCTCTCCTGACAGCTGGTCGTCCTCGATCCTGGGCTGAATACGGTCGTTGAGGCGTCCAAGATGTGACCTAGTCCAGTGATGTCATCGACAATCTAGCCGTAACACTCGTAGACGGTAGCGGGTCGACGACATCACCTGCGTAACACGGAGACAGCGTAGAGGGTGGGATGTCATCAGTACGGTTATCATCACCAGGAGGTAATATCGACGTTGACGGCTGAGTGGACTCCACGGGGTCTGTTTCATCTAGAATCAATCGGAATCATTAACAGGGCCCTAACCTACCCTTTCCCCATTTACAGACACCTGCTTAGCGAATCTAACGCTACAGCTAATAAACTGTCAACGTAATGCACGACTTGGTATTAGTCACCAACGATACACAAGACTTGATAAACTAACGCATTGTCAACGTGATGCATGACTTGGTATCAGACACAAACGATACACACGACTTTACAAACTAACGTACTGTCCACGTGATACACGACTTGGTATCAGACACCAACGATACACACGACTTGACAAACTAACGCCAACACGACTTAGCTCAGCGCCAACGCTCCAATGACTTAACAACGAGTTGTTAACATCAGAGCGACTTGGACGCATGTGCTATATAACACGCGATATAACACGCTACGAACGTATATTCACAGTCATAAAATGCAGCACACGCTTCTGGAGACCACTTGCCACGCTATGGCCCATGTGCTGATCCGCGGCTTGCGTCTTCTTCCCGTAGTCCTCGCCGACCAGTTTCAACTCGTACCAGCCGCTGGGGAGAATGTTCACGACCTTGTAAGGTCCTCGCATTCCCGAATTTAGTTTACCTGTCGACTGAACAATTTTCATTACAAAAACAAGGTCACCACTATGGAACTCCCGTGGTGGTCATCTTAAGCGATTTACCCGTTCGCCCTGCTCTGAACGATTTTGGTCCAGGAGTTATCGAGCTCTGCTTGGCGTTTACTGGTGCGTTCGAGTGAACCAAGGCCTCAGCCTTTCGCGGGCTCGGCCTCACCTGACCCTTACTTATGATTCTACCGAAATACTCTACCTCTGACCAAAAAGGAGCATTTTTGTAGGTTCACGTACGTTATAGTTCGGTTTTGTGTAAATAGACAAGAAGGACACAACGTTATCTGGTCGGCATTAGCCGCTGCCGCGCGCAATTGACACACAATTGACACACAGTGTGTGTGTGTGTGTAAAGAGAATATCATCTCTTTAAATTAAACGCGCTTAGGATACTCTGCGCACTCTTCAATGACAGTATGACACATGATATTTACCTACATAAAAATAATTTACTTTTACTATATTCATTTCTGTGTTATATTCTAATAATTAAGTGATTCCAAATAGTGATGAGCAAAGCAAGACCAAGACTAAGACAGTCTTGGTAACGGTCTTGGTCTTGCTTCTCCGGTCTTAGTCTTGCTTAAATACTTGTAGTCTTGGTCTTGGTCTTGCGTATTCAGTCTTGGTTTTGGTCTTGCGTATTCAGTCTTGATCTTGGTCTTGCTCATATAGTCTGTTATTTATTACTTACTTCGTTTTGAAATTTTTTCAAGGCTTTTTATAGATATAAGTTATAAATGATCAACAATCAATCTCTGTAATTAATTAAGCTTTATTTTACAATAATCAATAAATGTTACCGTATCCAATTAGTTTAAATACTTATATAAATATTATTATACATTACTTACACGCATATATTTATTATCTTTTATTTGATGACCAAGAATTGATGCACAATAGCCATCGAGCCGACTCGTTATTCAATCTATTGCGATGCTTTCGTATCACAAGAGATGCTTTCGAAAATAATCTCTCAGCTGGGACAGATGTAGCCGAAATTGACAAAAAATCTCGAGCCATTTTTGCCAAAATAGGATATTGAAGCTCATGACGTTTCCACCAAAGTAGTACCTACTCTAGGCTGACTCAAGTACTCTTCTAACTCTTTTCTCGAGAGTTGAGTAGCTGACGAAGAAGATGGAGCTGAAAATAATTTATTGATGTCTTTTTTTTCATCTGACCGCGCGCGATCGTGATTGAAAATAATTTGTAAAATGTCTAAAATTCTTGTAAACGTTTTCCTCGGTATTTTAAATAAGCTGTTTTAAAATGTATAACCGGTCGTTTAACATATGCAAACTATACACCTTACAATTCTTGGACGCATAAATTGACCTTTTACTGTAAGAAAAAAGTACAAAGTACTCGAAGAAAGTACAAATATAAAAAAGTAGCTTAGCTCTACATCAACCATGTGTTAACCAGACATCGAAAAAGAATAGTAACTTCAAGAATATTCTTGTAAATCCTTTTTTTCAGACAATGGTAAGGTTTACCGATACCTTTTTTTATATTCGGTGTTTAAATTTAGTGGAATAAATTTTAAACACACAAAATGTTTTATTCCGACAAAAAACATATATAGAAGTTGTATAGCCATCGAGCCGACTCGTTATTCAATCTATTGCGATGCTTTCGTATCACAAGAGATGCTTTCGAAAATAACCTCTCAGCTGGGACAGATGTAGCCGAAATTGTGACGCATTTGTGACAAACATTCTTATATATCCTATTTACAACGGAAGTTATAATTTTTAGTTTAGTCTTGCATTTTGGTCTTGGTCTTGCATTCTCGGTCTCGGTTTCATTCTTGTTCTTGTTCATTCGGTCTTGGTCTTGCTAGTGTTTGTATCTATCTTGCAAAATCGCAAGACCAAGACTGCAAGAACAAGATAGATTTTGCTCATCACTAATTCCAAATAAAAACAGATTTGTGAAAGAGAGACGAATAATTGACCTTAATTGTCGTTTCTCTTATTTACAGGTAACTTGTAATTCTTGATGTGCATGCATTATAAATAGTAATAATATAGAATATAATACATACATACATATAATCACGCCTCTTTCCCGTAGGGATAGGCAGAGGTCACTTCTTTCCACTTGCTACTATCCTTACATACTTGTTTCGCTTCGTCCACTATAGAATATAATACTCTTATTTACAGAGAAACTAATTTGGTTGATTTATTCGGGTATCCAGCGCGGACAGTCACCCAACGGGGTCACCTGGGCTGGAGGCTCTCGCTGAAGGGCGGAGACGCTGAACCGGATGTAGCGATGATCCGACAGCGTCTCATCGCCCGTAAGCACTCTCCAGCCTCGCACACGACGGGCCAGGAGGACCGATGCGAACGACACGTCGACGATCGACCCCCCCAACTGCCTCACGCACGTGTGCACGCGACCCTGGTTGAGGATCTCCAGACCCCTCTCCACAGCCCAGTCCTCGACCAGCTCACACCGCGCGTCGGTCCGCGGAACCCCAAGCCTGGGATTTGGTATTGAGGTCCCCGAGCACGAGCACTGGGTGCGGGAGGAACCGCTGGACCGTATTGCCCAACTCCTCCAGGTACCCTTCAAAGTCGGCAAGACTCCTGTTCGGGCAGAAGTAGCCTCCCACGACCACTATCTCTCCGAATCTGGCCGTGGCGTAGCCCCTGCTCCTCACCACTTCCGTGGGGAGCGGGGTACCCGCGGCGGTCCTGGAATGCAAGGCCACAGTGCCGTCCAGGTCCCCAACCCAATCGCCTTAAGCGGGGACGTAGTACGGCTCGCTGGCCACGGCGATGTTGATATTCCACTGCGCCAAGCTCTGAACCATAAGATTCTGAGCGTTGGCGCAATAGTTGAGATTCGCTTGGAGGAGATGGATATCCATTATTTGGTTGAGACATCCATCTCCTCAGTCCTCAGTGCCTGTGTCTGCGAGGGAGCGAAGTCCCCCGCGGTGGCTTCGGCACGACGGCGCTTTCGTTTTTCCTTTTCCCGCCGCTTCTTGGCCTGTCTTTTGGCCACGAAGCGACTGGTCTTTTCCATTTCCTTTTCTGCCACTTTCGCACTCACCGGTCGGCCGGTGCGGCGGCAGGTGCAAAGCGGCAGACCACCCCCAACCCTATGGTTGGCCGGTCTAGTGGCCGCCGCGCAAACCACGCAATGGGGCGTGGCCTTGCAGGTGGCGACCCAGTGCCCTGGTTGACCGCAGCGGTAGTAGGCGTCGCTGCGGCTCGCCGGGCACTTACAGTTCGCTGCGAGGTGACCCGGCGCCAGACACCTGAAGCACCTCAGCTCCCTCTTATCCATCACCTCGGTGAGAGCCGAGGCCCAGCCGACCGGGATGTGGCCCAGCTTCTTCAGTTCGTTGGCGGCCACCACCGGCACGAGCTCGTTCGTTGTGTCCGTCCCGTCGCACCCCAGGCGTATACCCCCGGACGTGATTTTCTCCGCGGGGCAGCCCGTGGCGCGAGCGATGGCAGCCGCCACGTCGTGCGCCGTCGTGCAGTCGTCGAGGCCCGAGATGCGCACCTTGACGCACTTCTCAGGCCTCGCTATCTTGACGTCCTCCTCCTTGAGGACGTCTTTCAGCCATGTGGCGAGGGCATCGGCTTTCGCCCCCTGGTCGGCACCAGAAAGCAGCATCATGCGTGCCCCCGTCCGCGCAGTTTTTATCTTGAAGCCGCCCTGGATGTCGAAGGCGGCGATGTCTACTTTAGCTTTGGCCTCTGCCAAGAGGCCCCCGTAGGTGACCCCCTCTTCGCCGCTTCAGGGCGGATAGTTAGGGTGGCGGACTTAGGGGCCCTGAGCTTGCGGGGACCCCTCTTCCTCCTCTTCTTAGGAGCCGGCGGTGGCTGCTTGGACCTAGGTGGTATGGCCGATGCTGCTGCCTGCCTGGCTGCGGGTGGTTGAGGGACGGTCGTCGCCTTCTTCTTCGTATTCTTTTTGGCCACAACCGTCCATCCTTCCTCCAGAGGAGGTGGCGGAGGCACTATCTCTCGTGCGTTGGCTGTTGGCTGCGCTTTCTTCGTGTGCGCAGCTGCCATCACTCCTCGACCCTGTGCTGTATCCCTGCCCCCTTTTTTCGAGGCAGGAAGCGACGGGTAATCTGCCACAAATATTTCTGTCCGGGTGACGGCCGCTGCCCGCCGCACCTCGTGGGCCAGTGGTGGCTGGTAGCGATGGGCGGGTAGCAGGCGGTCCTTCAACCCCTCCAGCTTGGCGTCGATCATGGTCCCTACCTGGACCATGAAGCCGCGCATGAAGAGCTGGAACTCTTCCGACTCAATATGCGCTGCTGGAGGGGGCTGGGTGGTCTTCTTCCTTGTCGTGGTTAGAGCGGGGCGGCTGGACTTACTCATGTGTGCCGTTAGGCGAGCCACCCCCTGCTGGAGATCGGCCAATTCAGCCCACATCCAGCGATTGGTGGCTGCCAGCGTCCCACCTCCTCTGATTCTGTGCGGGAGGTGATTTCAGAGATCACCTCCCGCAACGTCTTCACTGAGTCTTTGAGGGTCTTTTGGCATGTGCTTTTAAGACCCTTTGAAACTCCGGCTACCTCTAAAATTGCAGCCAGAGCCCCATCCAATGAGTTTTGGAGGTCGACCGACGTTTGTGCAGTGACCTCCATCTCATTTCCTCTCTTGTTTCTCTCTCTGCCCCCCTAGGCCCGAGAGGATTCAGATGCGCCTAAGGAGAGTTTGGAGTGGACCCGACACGCCACCTCTTCCTTGCCGTGTTGGTGGCGGAGCTCCTCTTCGTAATTCGCGAGCTCCTTCTCTTCTTGTCGGGTCGCTTGGAGTTCCTTCCGAGCTCTCCCCATTCCTATAAACTGCACAGTCGTCGATGGGCGAACTCATCCACGCTTTGACGGACCGCTGCTTGTGGCAGCCGAGTCAGCCGAAATATTGTCTTCCGACTTTGAGGCTCCAGGGCCATTCGAACCCCCCCCCCAACCCTCCCCGGAACGGTCCCGGGACCTCCTAGACCCTCGAAATTTACTCTTGCGCTTGCCCAGGGCGGAACCTGGACCAACACAAGAGGGAGTGTTTACTCGGGAGCTCGTGCCACTCGGAATTGTCCGAAAGGACAAACCAAAGTAACCGACATAGCCCGGATGATTGCAAAACTGAAGTGGCAGTGGGCTGGGCACATAGCTCGAAGGACTGATGGCCGTTGGGGCAGAAAAGTCCTCGAATGACGACCGCGTACCGGAAGACGCAGTGTTGGTAGGCCCCCCACAAGATGGACCGATGATCTGGTCAAGATCGCCGGAATAGGTTGGATGAGGGCAGCGCAGGACCGATCATCGTGGAGATCTTTGGGGGAGGCCTTTGTCCAGCAGTGGGCGGCTTCCGGCTGAAATGATGATGATGACATCACCGAGCGGACCGAACCGTCCGAGTCTTCACCCTCGTACCGCAAAACTCTGCCCTTCACAGGCAACCGCTCTAGCATCACCATAGGTGATCGCACTCGGGAAATGTCCCCCCCCCCCCCCCAGAATACGTAGGGCCCACGCCTGCGCCCGAAGGCACAGTGGAGGATTCTCCACTGTGTGTAGTGTGTTCGCATTTTCCGATTCCATTCTCATCATTGTTTAGAGTGTGGCGCTCGGGACCGGGCTTACCCCCCGGCCATGCAGCCGTTCGGCGCGCCACGGGACCTTGAGCTTCAGGAGGGCTGTTATAGGTCCCTCAGCTCCACCCCCAAAGCTGGGGGATCCCGGACGGGACGGGACTTGCATCCCCGCCACGTGCCAGTCAGGCGTGGGTACGACTACCAGACGACACTCTAGAAAAACCAGGGAGTCGCCTAACGTCGTAGCTGGCCCAGCAAGACTGAGGGACAGCGGAGATACCGTTCCCACCCCAGGAACACTCTCTGTGCAGACGCAGTCGAAATAGGCATGGTTTCGACTACCAAATCAGGGCCCAGGACAGAACCCTGGACCCCAACCAGTACTCGCAACCATCCCACCGGGGACCGCGCCACGAACAGAAAGCGAATTTGGGAAAGGATGTAGGAGGTAGACGGGAAGAAAGGTAGGACTCTGTCGCCTCGGACGGAAAGGGGAGTGAGGCGACGGATGCTTGGGCACCTCGGGTACGCACACCCACCCGGCTTCTACTTGCTTTCGGTAGAAAATAATAACATATGTGTACAAAAACAAACGACTATAATTTTTTATTTAACTTACTTATATTACTGAAATAAGAACATTAAAAATAACTTCTCTTTATTATAATAGACACTAATAAATTACATAATTAAATTAATCAATAACGGGTTCCACAACCACGACCAGCGGGACCTCTAGCGCCAAAACCTGGCTGTCCAGCAAATGGTGCCCCAAACGGAGATTTGCCAGGTCCAAAACTAAACGAGGATCCGAGAACAGGAGACGCAAGTGGGGCGGAAGCAACGGCAGGAGAGACAGCAACGGCAGGGCTTATCTCTGCAATCACTGGACTCATGATTGGTGCAACTGGACTTTCGTTAATATCTAGTGACCCATCACCACATCCGTATGAGACTGCTCCTGCTCCAGCTGACGGGAAGGCTGCGTCCATCGTTACTGAGCCTAACAATGGCAACTGGCCTCCAATGGCCACTTGTCCTTCCATAGCATTCTCTGATGTGACCACAAGGCCTGTTGGTGCGATTGGAGATGCGCTGGTGACTGAAAGTCCTCCTCCGTTGGTGGCTGTGAGGCCTGTTCCGCATGCTGCACCCAGTGGTACAATGTCATTTATTATGGGCGCTGGGTATGCAGGATTTAAAGAATTTCTTACACACTGAGCTGTTATCACCTAAAAACAAATATAATATTACCAATAACAGATTTTCACAAATTTTGCCTAAATATAACGCTAATTATAGAACCTTCTAAAATCAAGACAGAGGAGGTCCTCTACTTTATTTTACTACCCTCACCTAAAGTTAGTTTTTAATTTACTACTCTTTTCAAATAATATTTTTCCTAACAGGTAGCTTTTTATCATACCTAGTCAGGTCATAAATTCTGTCACATGTTTAATGTAAAATAATTGTAACAAGTTTATTAATTATGTAACCATTCATATACCAAAATGAACTTAACAAAACATAGATTCTTATGACATTAAAGTTTATTCAAAATGACCTCCGTGATTTTGAATACAAGCCTTCAATCTGCGCGGCCAGTTGTCTATCGCAGCACGAACGAGGTCCATGTCAATATCGGCGGCTGCCTTAATCAAGGATGTCTTGAGTGACTCCAAATTGGGATGAGGCTTTGAGCACGCCTTTTCCTCCAAGTGTTGCCATATCTTGTAATCTAACGGATTCAAATCTGGACTGGAGGAGGGCAAGTCTTCGTGCCGGATGAAGTCGATTTCACGCGCCGCCAGCCAGTCTTGTGTGCTCTTCGCTCTATGAACTGGCGCCGAATCTTGTTGGAATACCCAGTGCCTGTTATTGAACATGGTATGAGAAACAGGTTCCACAAGGTTCGTCAGGACTGTATTTTGATACACAACAGCATTCGTTTTTACACCTTTCTCACAAAAATGTACCTCTGTTAAGCCCCAATAAGAAACTCCCAACCATACCATGAGCGAGGATGGAAAATGACCTCGTTGGACACGCGGAATACGGTTGCTCGCTTCTTCACTACTGTGTGCGTACACCTTATCATTTTGTTTGTTGTAGCTCTCTTCTACGGTAAACATTTTTTCATCCGAAAAAAGAATTTCCCGATATTTTTTTCCCGCGTACCGCTTCAACAAAGCGCGGCATCTCTTCAGTCTCAGGTCCATTAGACGAGCATTCAAACGATGTCCTGTTTTTCTTCGATATGCCCGAAGCCCTAAGTCTTCATTTAACACCCTTTTCACCGTGGTTCTGCTTAACCCCATCTGAAGGGCCAACAGTTTCTGCTTACGTTTGGGATTTCTTTGAATTCGTGCCTTCACAGCTTTTATCACTGCTGGAGTCCTAACAGACCGAGGGCGACCACTTCTTGACCTGTCATCTACACTAGAGTCTTCATTGTATCGTTTGATGGTACGATAAACGAATCTTTTGGTTATATTCAAATTTTTCAGTATGTTAAAAATTTGAATTGGCGCGTAACTGCAACGATGCAACGCAATAACTGCAACACGGTCTTCTTTAAGCGTCCACTCCATATTTAAAAATGAGTAAAATTCTAAAAGTTATACATTTTTATTTTCATGAACAATTCGAAATTCTAATTCAATAAACTTTTTTGTGGCCAGCATTCTAAAAGAAAAGTTTTTACTGTGTGACAATACTTATGACCTGACTAGGTATAATATGGTAAGTTGGGCTCAAAACGCTTTCTATTAGGAACCTATCGAATACCTGCCAATATCCAAAATATGGTGAGTTACATACACCAATAATGTCGGTGTACACGTTTTCTCAGGATATTTTATTATGATGACCAATTATAGGTGGGACCGCCTGAACATTGCAGCTTGTGTACTATAGATAAGTAACGTTTTAGGCGAAAATGAAAGAGCAAATAACTACCTCTATGCATTGCCGAAGGACAGCAGACAGGCTGACGACCCACTTAGAATTTAGCGGTTACCATCGCCTATGGATGTTTGCAACGCCAGTGGCATCGCGAATACGCTGCTGTTCCATAAGGGTACAGGAACTTGGGTCACTAATGCCGGAACACAAGACAAAGTTATTATGGCGGCATACTTACGATCAAAGGTGGTCGCCATCCAGACGGGCTTGAGGCCCTACCACGTAGCTAGGGTGGGTTGTTTTGTCGCCCTTTACGACAGGCCGACCCCGGCCGCAGAAGTCACTATTCTTTCTATAATAACTTGAGGAAATCTGAATATGTTTCTCCATGCAGAGGTAGAATAAGAATACCTTTGGGGCCAGGGTCAATCTGATGTAAAAACGACAAAACAACCCTAGCCAGGTAGTAGGGCTTTAAACCCGTCTGGCTGGCAACCACCCTTTAAATATGTCTTCATCACCTTCATCTGACAATAGTAACCAAGGTTCCAATACCCTTAAGTGGACAACATCGTATTTGCGGTCACGAATTTTCATAGGCAACTGCATAAAAGTGGGCCGTCAGGCTATCTGCTATTCGCTCGGTAGGTGTAACCTAATCCGCCTTGAACAACCACGTATATACGGCATATACTATCCAACAGAGGGACGTTACAAGCTGTTATTATGTCGATCATAATTATTTATGTAAATATAGAACACATACCTGTAAAAATATTGACGCAGCAAAACAACTATACAAGATTTTCGTCGACATTTTGTATTATTTTATCAAATAATCAAATCAGATTGAATTTGAATCGATTGATCTGAATTTATATACTGTTGGTGATGAAACTTTTTTATCGATATTAAGAAACAACAATTGTTTCTAATTATTAGGCCTTTCGTTACCGGGCTACCGATAGTCGGTTGATAATGATTCATATCTTTGAACATAATGACACACAAATTATGTAAATATTAATGTGAAATATGCGAACAGTTTTACAAACGCTAAGCAATGCAATCAATTTATACTTATCGTCGTTTATTGACAAGTTGATTTTACCAATATATCGCAAAAGTTAATTATCGCTTACGTAAGCGAGAATATTTACTTTATTTATTTACTTCAACAATAATCACAATCAATCCATGCAGGGATGGAGTAAGTATAATAACCCCTGTGGCCGGCCCTAGCTACACAGCCCCGACGCCGTCTGGATGGCAACCATCCTCGATCGATGATGAGGGGGCAAATACGCTACTTGCTTGGAGCCTTTACTGGGCACTTTGGAACCAATAATATGCTCATGAAGATGGGTCTAACCGCGACATCCATGTGCAGGTTGTGTGGGGAACATACAGAACGCATGGAATACCTACTGTGTACATGCGATGCATTGGTCAGGAGGTGAATGAATCTTTTGGGGGTAGGATATCCGACACCGGAAGACTACAGACTCCTATCTCCATACCTCATTGTTAGGCTCATGAAGCAAATCTTCAATGAGATTGGAGAGGAGTGATTGCTATCTAGGGGAACACAAAAGATCCTATTGGGTCGAAGTGTCCGAGATATTTCTCGGCCCCGAAATAAGATAAGATAAGATCCTCGATCTATAAATATGCTGCTCTAATAACCTTGTGTTGTATACCGACATTGGTGACTCGGGTTCCAGTACTCCCACGCGGACACGCGTATACGATGTGCCCCTAGCGTCCCTTACATCCATTTTTTTGGTCTCGGGGAAAAACCTCTCTTGACGGGTTCTCCCGGCTCGGGGGGACCGAGGGATATGTGGGACTCCGGGGAAGATGTTCAGCCATCCGACTACCCACTAAAAAACCCCGCTGTTCTCCTATCGCCTACGCCTGGGCCTACGGATATGTGGCCTGCCGATCTCGTGGCCCGGGCCGGCGCCGGCCCGCCCTTTATCTCAAGGCGGGCCTCTTCTGAAGTGTTGGCGCCAGGGGGTCAGGGTTTCATCCCCCCGACGCTTTCCTGTATTGTAGGAGTTGAGGGGGGCCCCGGAACAGCACGTGGCCCTCTCCCTCGCGGCAATCCTCCCCCGAGGGGCCGCCCGCCACCGCTTTCTACGGCGGCCGGAGGTCATTACTCGCCCTCCGGCGCTGACGACGTGGCCTGCGTTGACGGGAGGGGAGTGTGTTGAGTCCCTTACATCCATAGGCAACGGTAATCGCTAACTATTAAGTGTGTCGTCAGCATGTTTGCTCTCTCTTGACAATAAAACATATTTCTAATTTTTTTTTATCATGATTGTATCATTGAAGTTCTAAGATACAGGTTGACATAGATAGATTGTGTGCAATTAAGAAGATTCTTCAATGAACTTAAAACTAGTGATACTTCAAAATGTTACGATGTTACTTAGTTTGGAGATCAAAGATTTGTGTAATTTCTGAAGTTTTTCTTAATATTTTTTTTATTGTATTAAACAAAAAAGGACATTCTGTTTGATTAAAGAGCTAACGCTTACTTCGTGCTGTGTTATTGCCATCTAACTTTGCTAACATTCTGTGCAAGCTTCCGCTAATAGTAAGTTATAAATCCGTTTTTATCCGTGCAGGGGCGGAGAATAAATACTGACCTCTGTGGCCAGGATCGGTCCATCGTCAAAGGCGACAAAATAACCCACCCTTGCCTCTTTTAAAAATAAACCCTAGCTACGTGGTAGAGCTCCAACCCCGTCTGGATGGTGATCACCTTTGGTCTTAAGTTTGCCACAAGTAAGGCATAAGTGACCACATTCTAGTACAAACACCCATAGGCGACATTAACTGCTAAATTCTAAGTAGGCCGTTAGCCTGTCTGCTGTCCTTCAACAATAAAAAAACATCAGTTACAGCCTTTTTTTAGTTTTAATATTTTACATGCTTTATTTACTTGGCATATATGTTTATATTTAACGGATTCTTCAAATATAATAAAAAAAGTTGGATTTCCTTTAAAATTTGCGCACATGCCAAGAACAATACAATAATAATTTATAACTTTTTTACTATGGGATCATCAGGATATATCATTATCATCAGATTGCAGGTTAAATGTATTGCATCCCCATTCCGAGGGTAGTTGATATTCTTCTATACCACTTACTCTAAAATAATACTTTTTTATTGCTGTGGAACAGCAGCAGAGTGGCCCACTTAATAGTAAACAGTTACCGTCGCATATGGATGTTTGCGACGCTAGGGGTACTGCAAACATACCGCTGTCCGATAATGGTACAAGAATCTGGGTCACTAATGCCGGAACACAACACAAGGTTAAGCGGCCTACTTTACTCAGTTTAGTTGCCACCCAGACGGGCTTGCGCCCTAACACGTAGCTTGGGTTGTTTTGTCGCCTTTTACGACAGCTGACCCCAGCAGCGAGCGTTAGTATTCTTAATCCGCAAAGTTTAATAGTTTACTGTATTTCCCAAGTACTTCTATTCTTTGGAATGAAAATACTTTCATATTATGATTTTGTAATATCAAACTTTCCGTATATACGGACTGTAACTATCAATTGCTTAGTCGATATTATTTAATGCACTCAGCAGTTTTCTGTATTTTTACATTTTCTTACTTAAATAGTAAAATCGTTACATGTGAAATTTTTATACATATAATTCTTCGTGTGTAACTGAATGATGCATTTTTTTAATTTAACTAATTTCGACAAAATCTTTTTGGGTGTGTTCAAGCGGATTCAATAATAAGTTAGATTCACAACACGTCGGTTACAAAATGATTTTTTAATTTATATGGCAGAACAAAGTTTGCCAGGTCAGCTAGTAATAATATAAAATAATAAATACAACAAAGATTCTGGTAGCTTCGAATAATTATATAATAAATATTATTATAGATAATAGATATCTATATAGATATAATAGATAGAAATCTGCATATCCCTATTATATCCCTATTGATTCCCTAGAATTAAAAGTGAAATCTATTGTACTACAGACTTCTGAATTTAATGACATGAAGAATAGACTAAAACTTGTAGAAAATGATAATAACAACAGAGAGCAATGGTCAAGGCGTTCTAACATTGAAATATATGGGATTCCTGAGAGGAAAGGCGAAAACCTACTTCAGATATTATCTAAAATTGCAGATCAATGCGACTATCCACTAAATACGAAAATGGATATAGATTTTATTACTCGCGTAGCTCTCAAGAATAAAGACAATAAGCAAATTAAACCCATTGTTGTTCGTTTTCTGGCTAGATATAAGAAAGACGACTTTCTTGCGATAGCTAAAAGGCTAAAGCTAAATGCTAATGATTTAGGTTTCCCTGGTGGCACAGTTGTCCACTTTAATGAACATTTAACTAGTACTAATAAAATTTTGTTAAAGCAAGCAAAGTAATTAGCTAAAAACAATAATTATAAATATGTATGGGTTAAAAACTGTTCTGTGAATGTCCGTCGTTCTGACACGAGCCCTATAATTCATATTAATGACCCTAGTGATTTAAACAAGATCAAATAAGATTGTTGCTCTGTTGTGATTTTTCTGAAACTGTGTCTTTTGAATATTGTTTAACGTATCTTGTATGTTATTCTGTTTATTGTGTATATTTTTTGTGTTGTTTTGCATCCGGGACACTCGGGAGGGAATCTAAATTTAACTTCTTAATTATACGTAATTTCATGTTTACATATTTTACATGGTCTCTCTGGTCTATTTGCTTGATATATTTAATCTGCGTTAATTGTATGATGTATTGTGTTTTGTATTCCAAATGGATATAAGTCCTTCAATTTATTACCAGAATGTGCGTGGTCTTCGAACCAAAACCAATGTATTTTTTCGCAACCTTATTACCGCCAATTTTGATATTATATGTTTATCTGAAACTTCTGCTGCTGCCTGGTATATTTAGTTCTGAATTATTTGACAATCGTTATAATGTGTATCGTTGTGATCGAAATTATAAGCAGAGGGGTGACAGGATGGGAGGTGGTGTTTTAATTGCAGTGAAGCAAGAAATAATTGTTCACTCAACGGACATTTTAAATATTTCTAATGCTGCTGCCGAAGTCTTGGAGGTCGTTTTGAGAATGAATTCAACTTCTGCGGTGAAATTGTTGCGTTTGTATTGCTGCTATATTCCCCAGTGTCGATTGCAGCAAGTTGCTGTCGATTTCTTTTTTGAGGCTGTTTCTGATATCTTCACTAATAACGATAATGATAATGTATTGATCGTCGGAGATTTCAACATTCCCTCTGCACACTGGAATACTCCCGGTGGGTATCCAGCTATTATTAATGGTAACAATAATGATATTCTAATTAAATCCATGCTCCGCTTTTTGAATTTTGCGAATATCGTACAATATAATTTGATTCCTAACAAAAATAATAGGCAATTGTTTTGACATTTTGTTCCCATGTGAATCACATAGTTAATAAGGCTTTCCAAATTTTGGGATTTATTCTTAGAGTTGGAAAAGATTTTAAAATGCCCTCCACATTGACCTTACTGTATAATTCTTACGTGAGATCCATCTTGGAATATGCTTCTACAGTGTGGAACCCACAGTACAATATATATAAAGACAGTATTGAATCCGTATAAAATAAATTTATAAAGCACTTGAAATATAAATGTGATCGTATGAATCAACAATTGCCTGAAATTTATTCATTATCAGTGCGGAGGGCTATGAGAGACCAAGTATTTTTATTCAAGTTACTCAACAATCACATTCTGATTTCCTGAGGTGTCCCCGTTTAAATTCAAGGCAAGTGTCACTTTTTTCTTTGCCTTCAATAAAGTCGAATCTAGCAAGAAACACTCTTTTGCACAGATCTTGTCTTGATTATAATAAATCTTACACCAGTGTAGACATTTTTTGCTCTAACATTATAAATTATAAATTGAAAATATTCGAATTGTGTAAATGACTAAAGTATTAAGTATTATGTTTAGATCTCTCAATTATTTTTTAATGTATTTTGTAATTTTAATTTTATGACATCACTATTATTCTATTGGATGATGCAGTTATGTGTATTATCTATAAGTGGAAACTTTACTGATTTGTTAATTTTTATGTTTTCTTTATATTGTGATGTATTGTAATTGTTTGTTTCCCAAATAAATAAAAATAAATAAAAAATAAATAAAATAAAAATATCGCAATCATCGTTATATAACCCGCCAATCCATCTTGAGCGGCGGGTATAATGTTCGTCATTCCTGAGGGTGTTCCCACTATTGGGACGTTTTGGATTGTTATTAATAAATTCAATATCGTCTACCTAAACGAACACTTTATTAGTCAATTTGAAAAATATTAATAGATGTAGGGGGCGCCACAACCGCAACCGCAGGAACTGGCGATGGAGACACTACCTGCAGCGCAGGCGGTACCACCGAACTCAACAGCATCGAGGATTGGGACCTGTCCGGCAACAACAGTGGCACCGGCAACGGAGAGCTTGCCAGCTACGGCTACGTTGCCGATGCCAGCGTCGCCGTAGCTGCCGTAACCGACACCGCGGCCAGCGTAGCCGAGACCATCGTAGGCTAGTCAAGCAATGCCGTATCCGCCTTTGTAACCGAGGGGAGCGGCGATTGCGGGGGCTACAAAATCCCAGCAGGGGGCGATAGAAGCGATACCACCTTGCAGGCCTTGACCGTAAACATTCTGTAAATAAAGCATTTCATATAAATGAATTATGCTATTTTGTTCTCATACTGTCAACTATTCAGACAAAATAAATAAAATTTTACAAAATTCACACAGTGTCATGTAGACTTAACGGAAAAACGCATGATAATTTATAACTGATATACTATTTATTATTCTTTTGTAGAGAAATTCATATTATACATAACGACCCAGACGTTAGCCAGGAATGGAACTCGTAGTCCCGCAGGCATTCTGTTATACAAAAACTGTTGCGCCACGGGGATTATCAAGTATTTCTTTGCAATTTAAACTGACAACAAAATCAAATCAAGTTTTAGTTTGCTGGTTTTATGATTTCCATAAAAGTTACTTGGAGAAGACAAACCGAAGCGACACAGAAAAAGGCAAGGTGTTCACTTTTTTTACTGTGTGTCAACTATCGAATGATTGTTATTTTTTACACATACATTTATACTAGAAATTTTATGTCATAATTATGACCTAATTAATTACCTAATTTAATTTATTTCTAGTTACGATAAGGATTGTTTTCATTTACATAATTTAAATGCAATTTCGTGTAGACTTGTTTTTAACTACAAATTCGTTTATTCATTTTTCATTCATAACTTTTATTGTATTTTATTTTATAATCATTAATAAAATTGATAGTTTATGGCTGTATGTTATAATCAAAACCAAAAGTTTAAGTATTGGCAACGGATTAATATTTGCAGCTTTCGGTACTCTCAGGATTTCCACAATCTGTGAAATTATTAAAAAAATAAATTAAAAATTAATTATACATATAATTCTTCGTGTGTAACTGAATGACGCATTTTTTAAATGCCAGGCGTGCCTTCTGGGCACGGCTGGGGTGGCGCACACAGTGGCAAGAATCCGGCGACTAGGCCTGGAGGTGGCCTTGAACAAGACGGAGGCCATGATATTCTACGGGCCCCGTCAGAGACCGCCAGCCCGAGCATAACGGTAGGAGACGTCCGCATCACCATCGGGCCGTCTATAAATTATCTTGGACTGGTGCTCGACAGGCGATGGGACTTTGCGGCGTACTTCGAGCGCCTGGCGCCGAGGCTAGTTCGGGCAGCGGCGGGACTCTCCCGTCTGCTGCCGAATATCGGCGGACTGGGAGCAGTGTGCCGCACTGCTGGCCGGATCCCCACCATGGGACCTCGAGGCCCGAGTCCTGGCGCTGTTATACCAGTGGCGCCGGGACGCGGCCGAGCGTGGCTATCGCCCCGCACCTCGCGAAGTTGAGGTAAAGCGGGCGAAGCTGCGCGATGAGGTGCTCATGGTGGAGTGGAAGGAGCGCCTCGCGCCCCCAGCGCAGGCCTCGCCACCATCGAAGTGGTGAGGCCCGTCCTGGCCGATGGCTGGAAAGGCGCCACGGCGCCCTGATCTTCCGCCTGACGCAGGTCCTCTCGGGACACGGTTGCTTCGGGAGGTACCTGTGTCGCATAGGGCGGGAGATGACGTCGGGGTACCACCACTGTGGCGCGGGCGACGAGGAGGACACGGTGGACCACACTGTGTGCCCGTATGAAGAGTTTGATTCAGAGAGAAATACTTGTCTTTATTGCTGTGGAACATTAAGCAGTTACCGTCGCTTAAGGATGTTTGCGATTCCAGGGACACTGCTAACGTACTGATGTCCAGGTATGAGAACTGACTTTGGTCACTTATGCCGGAACCCTATACATGGTTATTATTTGACGATCTCCTGGCGTAACGGCCGATGCACGTCGGTACACTTGCGCTGGTCACGGGTGCGATTCCTACCCAGCGTCTGGGTGTTAATGAATAACATGTATTTATTTAGAAAAAAAGGTACATATGTAGTATATCAGTTGTCTAGTACCCATAACACAAGTGGTATGTAATGTAGTTAGAGACTAGATGGTGTTGTGTGAAATGTCCCAATATATTAATTTATTCATTCATTTATTATGGTGGCATACTTAGAAACCTGGGGTGTTTGCCATTCAAACAAGCCATCCCTAGCCAAAGGGGTGTTCTTGCTCCGCCCCTGAGAGGAAGAAATTTATAAAAATAGTGAACTTTAAATATGGCGATGTAGATTTTTTCAACTGAAAATACACTGCACTTGTTTTGACCGTTTAAGTTGTTTTGAAAACGTCGGTAAACGTCGAGTTGGTCGGAGAAAGAAATTTATTTATATTACATAAGTATTAATTACCTAGAAGGGAATCGAACACGTGAATTTCACGATTTTCGACTTGCCAAAGTATTTTTGTAATGTAAGTCGTTTATTACCTTTTTTGTCTACCGGGGAAAACTGTTGTTGTTTCCACTGGCCTCGGGAGTGTCGGATTACCTCTGAAGAAGACTCCTGCTCCCTTCAGGTGAACCGGGGGCAGAATCCACTGGTCGTCATATCTAATTATCTAGGCTAATACTCTCAATAGTGAGAACTGCTGCTGCCGTTGGTCATTCCAGGCCTGCCGGAGACTAGGCATAGGGTATCCAGTTGGGATAAGACACTCTCCACCAAGCATCGATTCAAGTATAAGGGGATCCCTTCGTGCCCATGTGAAGCAGATTTATCGCAAAGCGTAGTGTACATTATATTCCAGTGTCCAATTTTCGTACAAGAAAGATATAACGCAGGAAACAAATTAGGGGTAGAAATTACAGTAAAAAATATGAACATACTTGCGTCAAAAATACACCAGTCTACGTTTATGGAATTTTGCACAACAGTAGCCCGTATGGTAGTAAGTGAGAATAAATAAGTAACCAAAAAATGTTGGAACTCTATTTTAGTATATAATTACTAACATTTAATTACATAAAAACTTTATTTAAGTAGAATTAAGGAAACGTAGTAAACATAAATTTGTACTAGATGATAAGATTCTCAAAATAAAAGTATGTAAATAAATAGGCCTGACTCACTCGTGTCAGGAATAAAGGAATTATAAAAAAATGACACCCTTCGTGTTAATGCCTCCACCGGGAGTCTTTCCGGAGATCCCGCCTGGTCGTTCCTAGATGTGAGGAACACCAGCCTCTCAGGAGGCACGAATCGGTGGAGCCGCCTCGTCTTGCTCCCTCACGCGCTTGATGGTCTTCTTCTGGAGACCATAGTGTTTGACTTCAATAGGTATCCACCTATTACAGCCTACAAATCAAAACACTGGTGGCCTCAAGTGGCACACTCCAATACTGTACGCTCTACGGTTTCTACTCGCGCACCGCATTTCCAACAGACCGGGTTCAGCTCGCACCCCACAATCTGGTGCAAGTAATTGCTGAAACAGCCGATTAGCGCCTACACCAGCTTGTATGTCAGTGTCCTGTTTGACCATGTCGTGCGAGGCAAGTAGGGGCGGATATACCTATTTTAACACAGAATATTCATAAAAATATCAGTAAGGTTTTCAAAAAGTTTCAATGGCGCTAATTATATTGCTTCATTTCATTTAATGGAACCGTGATTTAAAAAAAGCATTTTTTATTGCCTAATTTCATATTGTTCCAGCTTCACACATGTACATTGTTGGCAAACACGTATTATGTCACGTTTGGAAATTTGAGTTAAATTTTAGTATAAAACCTCTGTCGTTGAATTTTAGCAATATTCTCAAGTTTTTCCTCAAACAAGAAAAATGGCAGCAAGGACCGTCCTCGCTCTCTTCGCTACTACTTTTGTGCAGGTATTTTTAACATCATTTCGTAAAATTAGTAAATTAGGAATAAAATAAATAAATAATAAGTAAATATGCTGTGATAGTTCAGCACCATCTATTTGCAATCTAAGTAGGATAGCATTTGTGTTATGGGTATTAGACAAGTGATAAGCTACATATATAATATGTACTTTTTTGTAAATAAATATATATAATACAAATATAGACGTACAAAATGATACAGATATGGACGGGAATAGAACCTGTGAAATCCACAAGCGTACCGAAGTGCGTTAGCGTATGATCATATCTCTATTTGTTAAAATGCGGGTAGTTATTCTTTTTTATTCAGCCCTTTATTCAGACCCAGTTAGTATCTATTTACAAAGTACTAAAAACTATGATTATGGATATACAATTTTTTTTTGTAGCGAATTTAATCTATTCTATTCTAATACTTAATTATTTTTTGTAGGTCTGTTTACCAATCGGCAAAGGCCTCCTCCAACCTTTTCCATCCCTGTCTTTCTTGAGCCACTCTATTCCACGTTACTCCTGCTACTTGCCTAATGTCATCATCGCACCGTTTCTGTGGTCTGCCCCTTTTCTTTTTCCCTTCTCTAGGGTATCATCGTGTCACAATTTTGCTCCATTTCTCTTGGCCTCTTACCATGTGCCCTGCCCATTGCCATTTGAGTCTTCTGATTTTGGATGTTATATCTGTGACCTTCGTCTTCTTTCTGATGACATAATCTTTTAATCGGTCCAACCTTTTCATATTCAGCATACTTTTGCATATTGGTAGGTTTCCAGTTTTCTCGTCGTATTTGCCGCGTAATCTTTCCTAAAACCCGCTTGTTCGATGGGTTGATGTTCGTCTAGTGTTCTTTCTATCCATTTTAAAATTATCTTGGCAAATATCTTATATAAAATGCGGGTAGTTACATGATGTTAATATACAAAAATCTTCCTAGTGAATTTTGGCCTTAGGTTACAAATGTTAGCCATCAAAAACAAAACTTGTAAAAAAACCAAGTCGCAACTCAGTTCTTCTACCGTAAAAAATTGTGAGATCCATGTAATACCAAGTCGGTTACTTTATAAGTCCCTGCTTAAGGAACCTTCTATTTTAAGTTATTACGTAATTAGCTTTTTTTTTTTTTTTACGGGGTGGGGAAATCCTCATGGACTACCTCCGCCTGGGGAAAGGCGGAGGGGCGTGCCGGATTCTTACCGGCTAAAACCACCACCCCGGTGTCTCCTCACACGTGCGCGCGGGGCCGCGGGAATCCAAATTCTTCCGCAGCCCCACACTAGTGCTGGCCCGGTGTGTCCGGGCCTCGTCTCCTGCACGGGGTAGTGAGGTGTTTAACTACCCCGTGCATCGCCTCAGAGGCGCGCGCCGACACCCGCGCGCGCCTCCACCTCGGGTCCATCGAATAGGGGGCGGGAACTTCCCCAAGTCCCTCGCCCCTGGACCTATTCATGGGGGCTGGAAAAGGGCGTTGTCCGCCCTTCTCCTGCGCCCGGTGCGCCTTCTGCGGCCGGGGAAGGGAGTCGAGATCTCCCTCTCCCGTTCCGCAGTTTCCTTCTGCGACATCACGTCCTCACAGAAGGACACCACTGCGTCCCACGACTCTGCGCTACCGACCATCCTCCGCACTACGGCCGGCAGCGACAGATCGTCTCCCACTTCATTTATGAGGACACGGCGCTGCTCCTCCCAAGCTACACACTCGGCGAGCGTGTGTTGCGCCGTATCCTCCCCGCAATGGACGCAGTGGTGGCACCGAGCGTCCGGCTCCCTGTCTATGCGGCACAGGTACTTGCCAAAGCAGCCGTGCCCCAACAGCACCTGCGTCACCCTAAACGACAGGGAGCCGTGCCTTCTCCCGAGCCAGTCGTCGAGTACTGGCCGGATCGCCTCGACGGTAGCGAGGCCGGTTGTAGGGCGCAGAAGCCTTTGCCGCCATTCCGCCACCAAGACCTGACGGAGCTCCTCTCGGCGCAGTGCGATCTGCCGCTGCGCCGGCTTCGAGCCCCGTGCCCGCTCTTCCTCGCGCCATCGATATAATGACGCGAGTACTTTCGCCTCTAGGTCCCAGGGCGGGGATCCGGCCAGGACGCAAGCCGCCTCGTAGGAAATCGTGCGATACCCGCGGACGACTCTGACGGCCATCGTCCTCTGCGGTTTACGCAGAATGGCGAGAGTGCTGGCCGTCATGTCTAACGCCCAAACAGGGGCCCCGTACAAGGCCATGGACCGCACGATTCCCACGTACAACCGCCTACAGGCGGCGCTCGGGCCCCCCAAGTTGGGAAGCAACGTCGAAAGCGCGCCCGCTGCACCCATCAGCTTGGGATCTAGCCGCCGGAAGTGGGGCCCGAATTCCCATCGGCTGTCGAGCACCAGTCCCAGATACTTCATGGTGGACTCGACAGCTATCCGGGCCCCGCTGACCACGATGTGTGATCCCGGCGCCGGCGCACGTCGGGGGCCATGAAACACCATGGCCTCCGACTTGTTTAGGGCCACCTCCAGGCCCAGGCGCCGGATGCGGTTCACCACCTGTGACACCGCAGCCGTGGCTATCAACGTCGCCTCCCTGTGCGAGCTCCCCCGGGCAGTGACAAGCGTGTCGTCCGCGTAACACGTCAAGTCGGCGCCCGACGGGAGTTCGCCTCTCAGCACCCAGTCGTAGCCGATGTTCCACAGGAGCGGTCCCAAGACCGATCCCTGTGGAACACCGCACGACATGAAGTGCCGACCAGCACCGTCACGTCCCCGATAGGTGACGCATCTACCCTCCAGATAAGCCCCTACCGTACGGCGGAGGTAGGGAGGCACGCGATGGTATTTCAGAGCCTCTCGAATACAACTCCAGGGTAGGGTGTTGAATGCGTTGGAGATGTCTAAAGACACCGCCAGCACCACCCCACCCCGGGATACCGTCTCCTCCGCCAGGGCCCTCACGCGCATGATGGCGTCTATGGTGGAGCGCCCCCGACGAAAACCAAATTGGTTGTCGTCCAGGTCCGGCCCCTCTCTGCACAAGTGGCTGACGAGGCGATCTGCGATAATGCGCTCAAAAAGTTTGCCCGCCTCATCGAGCAGCACTATGGGCCGATACGCGGACGGCGAGTCCGCGGGGCGCCCCTCCTTCCTGAGCAGGACCAGCCTCCCCTCCTTCCACACACTGGGAAACTGACCCCGCTCGAGACATGCCGTGAAGAGCCCCCTCAGCTGGGGCTCTAGCTTCTTCAGAGCCAGGACGAGAGCTCGACCAGGAACTCCGTCGGGTCCGGGCGCTGTGTTCTTAGCCCGGAGTCGCGACACGGCCGCTCTCATCTCTGCTTGCGTCACCTCGGGGACATCGGTGCTCTCCTCTTCTGGAGATTCTGTGGCTGAGGGCGAAGCCATCGCCGGGGGAACGTGTCCCACTCGCTCAGGGAAGAGGGCCGATACCACCGCCTCTAGCAACTGGGGTTGCATACTTTGTACCAGTGGAGGCGCCCAGGGACGCAACTTGCCCCGTACCCAACGGTAGGGGCGCCCCCACGGATCCCGATCTAGGGACCCCAGCAGCTCCTCCCTGGCACGCGACTTAGAGTCACCGATGGCCAGCCGCAGAGTCTCCTTGGACGCGCGGTACACCTCATACAGCGCGTCTTCCTCGACGGAATCCCGTCGACGTCGTCTCCGGTATCGCGTGTACTGGCGGCGAGCCGCAACGCACTCAACGCGCAGCCGGGCGATCTCGTCCGTCCACCAGTACACCTGGCGCCTTGCGGACTGTTGGCGGACACGGGGCATGGATGCGTCGCAGATCTGCATCATCGCCCCGCGAAACCACAGCGCCACCGCTTCGACGTCGACGGGGCCGTCCGTCGTCGACTCCCAAATCCAGGACTGAACTAAGGCAGCTTCCTCGAGTAGTTCCTTGTCGATGCGCTTAAGCGCCCAACGCGGGCCGTCGTTAATCGGGGCTGTTGGATGGCGGCCGCTCGCGGTCTGGGCAGAGACGTCGAACCGGATATACCGATGGTCCGACAGCGTCTCCACCTCCACGGCGACACGCCAGTCGCGGACTCGGCTAGCGACAGAGGGGCTAGCGAACGAGACGTCCACTATCGACCCGCCCCGCTGCCGCACGCACGTGTATTCCGAACCCCGATTCAGGACGACCAGACCAGTCGTCACCGCCCACTCTTCCAGCACCTCGCCCCGAGGGTCAGTGACCGGAGATCCCCAAGCTGATGACTTAGCGTTGAGATCCCCGAGCACCAGAACGGGACGAGGGTGATAGCGGCCTACTACGGCGCCCAACTCGACAAGAAAACTCTCAAAGTCGGCGAGACTCTTGTTGGGGGAGAAATACGCCCCCACAATGACGATGCCGCCCGAGACCGCAGCAACCCAGCCGCGGCCACGAGACGGGTCGATCAGAGCCTCGCCAATAATGGCCACCAAACCGTCAGCGCACCCCAGCCAGTTGTCACGGGCGGGGATGAAGTACGGCTCGGCGACCACAGCCACGTGGATCGACCACTCTGCCATGCTCTGGAGTAAAAGATCCTGAGCTCTGGCACAGTGGTTGATGTTGCCCTGGAGGAAATGGAGTTGTGCCATTATTGACATTCCATTCCCTCGGCAACGGTCCTGGGCCGGGAGTCGGCCGCGGAGCTACTAGCCTGCCGGGGCCGCGAGGTTTCCCCGGCAGGTTTAGAGCTCCTCTTCTTCTTCTTCTTGGCCTTGCTGGCAGGCGCGCCACAGGCCCCTCCGCCCACTTTATGTCCCGCTGGCTTCCCTGCAGCCGAACATAAGCTGCAGTTGAGCGCTGCGGAACACTGGGACGCCTTGTGGCCGGGCTGACCGCAGCGATAACAAAGGTCACTACGGTCAACATCAGCGGTGCACTTAGCCCGAACATGCCCCTTCTCCAGGCACCGGAAGCACCGCAAAGCCCGGGGCTGCAGGAGTTTTACCCTCGCCGCAACCCAGCCAACCAGCAATCTGCCGCTTAAGGCGATCTTCTTCGCCGACGCTATAGGGCACCGAACCCAGACCACGCCGAGTCCGGTGGCGTCGGTGCGTATATCACCGGCCCGCACTTTGTCCGGCGGACACTCTCCGCTTTGGGCAACGGCTGCCGCCACCTCCTCAGAGGTCACGGAGTCGTCCAGACCAGCAATCCGCATCTCTGCGGTTTTCATTGGCCTGGAGACCCGGACGTCCTCAGGGTTGAGGACCTCCCTCATCTTGGCGGCCAGAGCGTCCGCCTTTTCGGCACTGCCACTCGCAGCACCAGCCACCTCGAACAGCCGCGCGCCCGTGGCAGCCTGCCTGAGGGTGACGGACTGAAGACCAAGATCTGATAATTTGATCTTGGCCTTGGCCTCGGCAATGACCGACTGGTACGTTACACCACGCTCCGCAGCTCCGGGCTGTAGCGTGAGCGTCACAGACTCGGAACGTGGAGCACGTACCGCCGGCCCTTTGCGACCGCCTTTGGCAGTCCGCCGCGCAGGCTGCGCAACCGCCTTTGCGGCTCGGCCGGGGGCGCGCGCTGTTGCTGAGGCCGTCTTGGCGGCTTTGCGGGCCTTCTTGCGGCTCACGACTGTCGCCCAGGTCTCACCCTTAGACCCGGCAGTCGTGGGCTGATCACTCGATGCGGCTCCCTCCACGGGCTTTTTAACACCCTCCGCGGGCTTCCCCTTCTGAGGCGTAGGTCTCGGCGGGCCCTCAGCCCTCCGCCGTGTATCGGCCGCTAGGGGAGGACGGAGGATTTCCGCAGGGAGGCGCCGAGAAATCGCCTCTATACGAGCATTGACCATGCTCCCGCACTGGAGCATGCAGAGCCGGACAATGCGCTCGACCTCGTCGTCGGTATTAGTGCTTGCCGGTCTCGGTGCGGGAGCCGGGGCCACTACCGATGCGGCATTACGGGACGTACGTCGCTGCTGCTGCTCGCTCAGCGCAGCGACTTGTCGCCGGAGGTCCTCCAAATCATTTCGGAGACGACTGTTTTCCTCCTGCAACTTCGCGACCTCGTCTGAGGCCGTCCTGTTGAGGAGGATGCCAATCGCCTCCTTAATGTCCGCGGCAGCTTCCTTTAGACCGCGAGTGAACGTCCCCTTTAGGCTGCCGGATTTGGTGGCAACCTTCAGGACTAAGTCCACCCCGTCCAGGGCAAGCTGGCTTAGGGCCACCGCAGATGGTTCCCCCCCTTCCGCCGCTAGAGCAGCGCGTCGCTCACGTGCGCGTCGGGCCATTTGCGACACTTCGTCGGCCGCGACGGCTTTGCGTTGCTCTCTTTTGGTGGCGCTGAGCTCAGCCTTTGAGCTCCCTAGCGAGACAGAACTCTCGCCACCAGGGTCCTCAGTGGTGACTCCCATGTCACTCTCTGCTTCTCTGGCCGCCGGAGTGTTGGAGCGCACGAACCTACCCTGTGCGTCCCTCCGCGGCCGTGTAGCACTCAGCCCTCTCGAAGCCTGCCGACCTCTCCTCGCGGTCGGCAACTTCGGGGCCAGCAGGCCTTCCTCATCTGAGGACAGGTCCACTGACCCACTTCCCACCAGAGCAGGGTCGCGTGGACGTTTCCTAACGGAAGACGGACCACGCGGCCCTCCGATTACGTAATTAGCTAACCTAACAACATCTTATAGTGACCATGTCAATATTAAAAATCTTTTATGTTTTTAATAAAATAGATTGACTTGGCAATTATATGGTCTTGGCCTATGTTGTGTTCCGGCATTAGTGACCCAAGTCCCTGTACCCTTATGGGACAGCTGCATGTTCGCGATGCCACTGGCGTAGCAAACACCCATAGGCGACGGTAACTGCTAAATTCTAAGAGGGCCGTCAGCCTGTCTTCTATCTAAAAGTCTTAACAAGTCTTATTATGGAAACTATCAAAGTTAATCTATAATATGTTGCTGGGTAAAACGTTCCGCATATAGAAAATAAATAACATATTACACTTAATTAATTTTATAACGAAATACACAAACTTTTTTTCTTTTCGTCCCAAATACCGCAGTGTCTCAAGACGAAGGTTTTTAACCAATGTGTGTTGCCAGTGATGACATACGGAACGCAGACGTGGTCGCTAACTATGGGCCTTATGAGAAAGCTCATGGTCGCTCAGAGGGCAATGGAGAGGGCTATGCTCGGAGTTTCCCTGCGAGATCGAATCGGAAATGAGGAGATTCGCAGGAGAACCAAAGTAACCGACATAGCCCGGATGATTGCAAAACTGAAGTGGCAGTGGGCTGGGCACATAGCTCGAAGGACTGATGGCCGTTGGGGCAGAAAAGTCCTCGAATGGCGACCGCGTACCGGAAGACGCAGTGTTGGTAGGCCCCCCACAAGATGGACCGATGATCTGGTCAAGATCGCCGGAATAGGTTGGATGAGGGCAGCGCAGGACCGATCATCGTGGAGATCTTTGGGAGAGGCCTTTGTCCAGCAGTGGGCGTCTTCCGGCTGAAATGATGATGATGATGACACACATTACACACACATTACAATGCTTTATAAATGTTCTGCTAAAATATTATATATTTTTTTAGTCTGCCTACAGTCAACACCTCGGCCGTGGCATCGCCACCTCCCTCCATGCTCCCTGCGGTAACATCACCCCCGCCCGCTCTTACGGTTGCGGCATCGCCTCCGACATCACTGCTGCCAGCGCTCTGAACGCTGCCCGGGGAGGCAGTCTCGGCATTTCCACTGGCTCCTGGGCTACCTCTGCCGGCATGAACGTTGCTTCTGAGAACTTTTACGAAGGCCCTGTCACGGTAGTCGGGCACCTGCCCTTCCTGGGAACTATCTTCCTTAAGGGAGTCTTACCCACCGCTGGAACTGGTGCTGTCTCTTACGGCTGCGGCAACGGCGCTGTCGGCATCACGGCTGAGGGAGATAGCATAGATGGGATTAGCTACACTGGTCTCCGCCACGGTGATCTTAGCTACGCTGGTCTCAGATACAACGGCCTCGGCTTCAAAAGTCTCGGCTACACTGGTCGTATTAGATGTTGTAATTGCCGTATACATTGATTTATTAAAAGTAAGAAAATAAATAAATTGAAATCATATGAATTTAGCTTTTTTATTACAATTGCAGATATTATTATTTTTACCAACGTCCTAACCAAAATGCACCTGAAACTTGAGATACGTTGTGGAGTACTGTCTAATTTATAAAAGAGAAAACTTTAAAAAATTAAAACTTGAATCAATGTTAGTAAGGTTGAGGATTGCTCTTATAAATAATAGAAAGAAAGAAGAAAAAAATACATTTATTTAGGACAAAATACTAGCACTTACAAAAATAACATAAAATAGCCAAATACAGAAAGTTGCCCTAAAAAGGCCCATAACTCAGCATATCCTGGTAGAAGCTTTCAGCGCTGTTCTTCCGTTTGGGCTTGGGGACTGCAGAACTCCACTTATCTAAAGGTATTATTATTTAACATTACTATTCTCTGGTCAAAACTTAATTCATGTACGTATTTTGTGTATTTTAATAGTTATTCATATATCACATTACTATCTTAAATTAATCTTAATTAAGTAATATAAACTACAAAAGATAACAAAAATTAATATTTATTATTATTTCGAAAGGTAGCTATGCAAGTTTATTCAACCTAGTATCACTGCGTCCAATTTAATGATCTATTGTGATCGCCACATTTATCGCCACATCGTAGCTCATTGGCAAAGCCTGCCGCGTTAATGTAACAAAGAAGTTTTTTAACAGGAGCTGCTCATATCTCATCCGGTTCCAGCATATGCTTTCCTAGTATGAGGTTACGTTTATGCATCAGGGGACAGTAGTGACACAACAGGTGCAGAGGTGGTTCATATGCCTCCTTACAAATTCTACAGGCTTTGCTATCCTGGATCCTTTTGATGCTGAGGTGCTTGTTTAGGCAGCAATGTCCGGTTAGTGTCCTCGTTAACCTGCATAGCTGATTCCCGTTTAGTGCTAGTGCTTCAATCGCAAGTTTGCAGTTGTAGGCTTTTACTAGCACTTTGAAATGATTTAAGCCTGGAATTTGTGTTCCAGCGCTTAATAGATTCACTGACGCATTGATCCCTGAGCCGGATCAAGCGTTTAAGTACACTACATCACGGTTCAGGTCCATACTGTGCTCTCTTGGCCCCTATCTGGGCAAGTTCATCGGCCTTTTCATTGCCTATGATACCCACATGCCCGGGGATTCAGTGAAGAATCACTTTATTTTTATCACCTAAAGTATTTATTTATGGCACACCAACAGCACACACATTATTAAGTCACATTACAAATCATTTAATATAAATGTTCTGATGTGTGGAGCCATTATAGGAGTACACAACATTTACAATTCAAATGTCGTCAATGGAGTAATAATTTAATTAATGTCGATATTATACATAGTCACAATTATAATGTCAAGTACTAAAACAGTCAAACATAAATCAATTTGGTATTATCAAGATTAATAAAACAAAACAAAAAGAGTGTAAAAAGAATTAAGGCAATGAAATACATTAAAATATAAGCGGAAACATGAACCGGCATATCAATTAATTTACAGTCACAACTTAGCTCAACACTTTACCCTTAAACCAATTATAAGATTTGTGAAAGATATCGAGATCTTCGAAATTAGAGTTAAGACGATTATAAGTATTGTACATTCTTGTGATAGGGCAGCTGAGGCCTAAGTTGGTTTTAACCGGGGGGATGTAAAAGATTTTCGTTATAGCGTGTCGTGGAATCAGACGAGGCACGCTTATTTTTATGTTTTGGACAAGATTTGTACACTTTATGCTATTATTGAGAAGCTTATGCAAAAAACAAACATCAAAAATCATGCGGCGATTGCTAAGCGTCTGCATTCTAAAATGTGACAACCGCATAAAGTAGGGACAACGATGTGAGATTCCAGACGAGACCATATGCTAAGTTTTTGTAAAGGATTTTTGAATTTTTTCCACTCTGAGAATGGACACTATTGAATTGACTCCAGATACATGCACAATATTTTAAATGACAACGTACTAAAGTGTTATATAATATAATTTTAGTGAGTGGTTGTTTGAAATCTTTCGTATTTCTTATTAAAAATCCCAACATCTTCGCTGCTTTCTGCACAATAAAGTCGTTATGAAGATTAAACGTAAGACAGCTGTCAAACAGAATACCTAAATCCTTTATCGAGTTAGTGGTTTGCACTTTAGAGTTATCAAGTACATAAGCAAAATTTGTGGATCGTTCCTTTTTGGTAAACTTGATGTGGTAGCATTTTGAAATATTTAGTTTAATCTATACACCATTTCTCAACTCTTCCTAAATCTTCTTGCATTAATGCAGAATCTACAGCACAATGTACAGTTTTGTATATTTTCATATCATCAGCAAACAGTAGCACCTTAGAGTGAATAATTTTAGAAACGACATCATTGATTAAGATAGAAAATAGCACGGGGCCAAGGTGAGAACCCTACGGTACACCGGATGAAGCGATGTATGGCTGCGATTCGCTACCATTAACGACCACAATTTGAAGTCTTTTTGCTAAATATGACCGGAACCAGTGCAGAAGTGAACCATGTACACCGAAATGTCTTAATTTCTGTAATAAGATGTTGTGACTTACTTTGCCAAAGGCGCTGGAAATATCTGTGTAAATAGCATCGACTTCGTAACCCTGGTCAAGCTGTCTAGTAAGATAGGAAGTATAGTCAATTAAATTGGTTTGTGTTGAGCATCCGGAACGAAAACCATGTTGATGGGTGACAGCATGGGTTCAACGTGTCTTGTTAAAATTGGGACGACAAGAGATTCAAACAATTTAGAGAAGCGGGATAATATTGCAATGGGATGATAATTTTTACGTTTTTCAAGTCATTCTTTTTATTAAGCGCGTCCTTTTCCATTCCTCTGAGAAACATCCGTTGCGCAGTGAACGATTAAAAACCATACATATTGGCAAAGCAATTGTGACAGATCTGGAGGGAAAATACTTACATACATATAATCACGCCTCTTTCCCGTAGGGGTAGGCAGAGACCACTTCTTTCCACTTGCTACGATCCTTACATACTTGTTTCGCTTCGTCCACTTTCATTATTCCCTTCATACATGCCCTTCGGTTTAGGGTACTCTTGACCTGGCCTTTTTTCAAGACGTCCCTGATCTGGTCTCGAAACGTCCGCCTAGGTCTACCCCTTCCAACACTTCCATTCACACTCGCCTTATACACTTTTTCCGTCAATCGTTCTTCTTTCATTCTCTCAACATGGCCAAACCATCTCATGGAAAATACTTGCTAATAATTAATACGACATTTTCTTCCGTATGACTGTGTATTTGGCATATTTACAATATTAAATTAAGCAAAACTACAAAGCTACAACCGATTCGTTTCACATATTTTTTGACAAGTCTGACACTTTTTAAGACAGTGTTGCCAGACTAAGATCTTAAAAGCTACGTTTTGTGACAGCAATGTAATATCTACATCGCTTCACAAAAATAGCAGAAATACAATCAGGACCGGCACCCTTGAAAATGTCCAAATATTTAATTTTTTTGTAAACTTTTGATTCAGTAGTCATAGTTCATTTAAGTAGTCTATACAGTTTTTGATGAGTTTCCAGGCTGAATCCAATACCAAAAGTGCTGCTTGACTGTCAGAGTGAATGTATATCACGTGATTGTTTAGTCCTTTTGCAGATTCACTTCCGCACATTTTAAAATGGCATAGACCTCTGCTTGGAAAATGGAGGCATATTTCCCCAGGCTCAGCTTGGTATTGGAGCTTGTTCTTCTCCAAATACTCCACAGCCTACATCATGTCTAATTTTGGAACCATCGGCATACCATAAGATGCTCCCGATCTTTCAAGATTTTCGTGAGCAACCAGTCCTCTTTAGAAGGAAATTCCACATTGTAATTTTTCGATCCTACAAACTGTGGACATATACCTAGTCAGGTCATAAGTATTGTCACACAGTAAAAACTTTTCTTTTAGAATGCTGGCCACAAAAAAGTTTATTGAATTCGAATTTCGAATTGTTCATGAAAATAAAAAAGGTATACTTTTAGAATTTTACTCATTTTTAAATATGGAGTGGACGCTTAAAGAAGACCGTGTTGCAGTTATTGCGTTGCATCGTTGCGGTTACGCGCCAATTCAAATTTTTAACATACTGAAAAATTTGAATATAACCAAAAGATTCGTTTATCGTACCATCAAACGATACAATGAAGACTCTAGTGTAGATGACAGGTCAAGAAGTGGTCGCCCTCGGTCTGTTAGGACTCCAGCAGTGATAAAAGCTGTGAAGGCACGAATTCAAAGAAATCCCAAACGTAAGCAGAAACTGTTGGCCCTTCAGATGGGGTTAAGCAGAACCACGGTGAAAAGGGTGTTAAATGAAACTTAGGGCTTCGGGCATATCGAAGAAAAACAGGACATCGTTTGAATGCTCGTCTAATGGACCTGAGACTGAAGAGATGCCGCGCTTTGTTGAAGCGGTACGCGGGAAAAAAATATCGGGAAATTCTTTTTTCGGATGAAAAAATGTTTACCGTAGAAGAGAGCTACAACAAACAAAATGATAAGGTGTACGCACACAGTAGTGAAGAAGCGAACAACCGTATTCCGCGTGTCCAACGAGGTCATTTTCCATCCTCGCTCATGGTATGGTTGGGAGTTTCTTATTGGGGCTTAACAGAGGTACATTTTTGTGAGAAAGGTGTAAAAACGAATGCTGTTGTGTATCAAAATACTGTCCTGACGAACCTTGTGGAACCTTTTTCTCATACCATGTTCAATAACAGGCACTGGGTATTCCAACAAGATTCGGCGCCAGCTCATAGAGCGAAGAGCACACAAGACTGGCTGGCGGCGCGTGAAATCGACTTCATCCGGCACGAAGACTGGCCCTCCTCTAGTCCAGATTTGAATCCGTTAGATTACAAGATATGGCAACACTTGGAGGAAAAGGCGTACTCAAAGCCTCATCCCAATTTGGAGTCACTCAAGACATCCTTGATTAAGGCAGCCGCCGATATTGACATGGACCTCGTTCGTGCTGCGATAGACGACTGGCCGCGCAGATTGAAGGCCTGTATTCAAAATCACGGAGGTCATTTTGAATAAACTTTAATGTCATAAGAATCTATGTTTTGTTAAGTTCATTTTGGTATATGAATGGTTACATAATGAATAAACTTGTTACAATTATTTTACATTAAACATGTGACAGAATTTATGACCTGACTAGGTATATTGTCTAATGGCATGCCTAGGATGAAGTGCATCTGAGTCATTTAAGGTCCTCAGCATGTGAGAGCCAATTTTTCGACTCCTGTGTGTTTATCCTGTACATACAGGCCAATGCCTCATACTGAATAAACAACGAAAGAGGCGCTAGGCTGAGCAATGCATCAAGAACTGCTCCAGGAGTTGTTTTCATAGCTCCCGTCACCATCATGCGTGCCGAACGTTGCAGACTGTCTAGCCTGTCAAAATTTGTCCTTTGGTTAGCTTTTAGCCACACAGCAGAGACGTACGCAATTGTCGACCTGATAATGGCGGTGTATAGCCAAAAGAGAAGTTTGGGATGTGATTCCCAACTTCTCCCAACCAGACGACGACCGATTCCTAAGGCTAGCTTTTTAGCCTTTTGTCCTGCCTTTTCAATACGTTGATTCCACGTGAGTTTTTGATCCATAGTAACCCCCAGGTATTTTACCCCCATGGGAAACTATATTATATTTCCGTTTAAGCTAGGGGGTTTTAGCTTACTTAGGTTTTTCTTTTTAATAAACGGAACGGAACAAGGGAACGGCTTGTCAGCGTTAATCGACAAGTTGTTTACTATACACCATTGTAATATGGTATGGTATGAGTGCCTTTTGTATCAGAGTGGATAGGGTATCCTGACAGAAGCGTCTAATGATCACTACTAGGTCGTCAGCGTACCCCAGAGTGTAAATTTTGAGGTCTGCCATCATATGCAAAATTTCAACCACCGTAAGAGTCCATAGCAGTGGCGATAGTACCCCGCCCTGTGAGCAGCCTCTTGTGATAGTAACCTCAAGCAGGGTCCCATGTATAATAGAGAGATCCTAGCTCTACGATTAGAGAGTAGCGACTGAACCTATCTTGCCACAGTGTTGTTCACTCCCTTCCGCAGTAAGCCGCGGATCAGAGCGGTTATGGGGGTGTTTTCAAAGGCGCCCTCTATATCTAGAAACGCACAGAGTGCTACTTGTTTGTCCTCTAACACCTTTTCAACTCAGTCTACTAGGTGCAGTAGAGCAGTTTCCGTAGATTTACCTCTTCGGTAGGCGTGTTGTGTTTCGTGAATAGGAATTAAATATAAATTAAACATGAATTCCTCTCTTATGTGATGGTCTAGAATTTTCTCTAGCTTCTTCAAAAGAAAGAAAGTTAGGCACATTAGCCTGTAAGACTTTAGAAGTGAATGATAATCTTTCTGACCTGTCTTAGGAATAAATAGCACTTTAACCACAGTCCATTGTTCTGAAACTTGGCCCCAAGCGAGGCTCACCCGGAAGATCTCAACTAGTTCGTCCATGCCTTTCTGGAGAAGGATTGGCAGAGTATTATCAGTACCACCTGAATTGTAGGGTTTAAATGACTTTATCCCCCACCTTACCACTCCGGGTCTCACAATCCTTGTCACTCTCCACCAGTCTTCGTTCTGAGGCCTGCGCATGGTCGGTTTAATGTCGGGGCCCCGAGCCCCAGGGAAGTGAGCGGCAACAAGCAATCCCAATGTTTCCATCTCATCCACTGAGAAGGAACCGTCTGGTCCTTTTAGTACTCCCAGTTGATTAGGTTTATCCTTTGCGAGCAGTTTGTGGATTCTGGTTCTCTGAGGCGTGTTGTTCAACTCCTCACAGAACCTCCGCCAGGAAGCTAATCTCATTATTGTACTCTGTTAGGGCTCTGTGATAGGAGTCCCACTCCAGTCTTTTTGCCCTCGTTCTCTGCCTGAGTTTTCCCAGTTTGGAGTTCCACCAGGGCACTTTACGATTTAAGTGCATTGTCTTGAGTGGACAGCTTTCCTCGTAACCAGATGTTACGCTTTCAGTAATTGTGTCCACAGCTAAGTTTAGCTCCTATTCAGTTTTAATGCTCTTTGGACTGTCCTTAAGCTTGGGCTTTAGTGTCCTTTGGTAAACGTCTCAGGCCGTAGCTAGCTTTCAGAGCCCTGTAGCTGCAGGTTTGTCTGACCAAGTTGCCTAGATATTTAAGGTGTATGTGTCTGTGATCAGACATTGACACCTCATACTTACCCTCCATATACCAATTCTCCTGGCCAAGTTGTCAATCGCGACAGTTATGTCAATTACTTCTTCTCTACAGGCTGTGACAAAGGTCGGCTCACAACTTTTGTTGAGTACCTGTAACCAGTTCGTTATCAGAAATTCATGGAGTAACTCATCTCTTTCGTTGATGGCGCTGCTTCCCCACGCTGTGTGACAGAGGTTCCCAGACTTTTTCCTCATAGACCACTTTCAAAATTTAGCTGGTTCCGGTGGTGCAGCTACGTTTCAACCATATTCCCAAAACTGGACAATACTTGAAGATTAAATCTTAATATGGAAATTTGCATTGTGGCTGAGTTACAGTAACGAGTTTTTGAAAAAAAAAGTGAGAATTGATTGGTTAATTAATTAATTGATTGTGCTGTTTGGCCAATCAAAAGAGTGATTCCATCCCACTTTACTTTTTTGAAATCTACAGCACAAGGAACCAATCAATTCTCTCTTATGTCATTTAGAAAATTTACCATTCGGAGTGGTAAAAATAGAAAGAAAAATAGTATAATTTTTATGTTGTATTTATTCAAATATGTAATTATTACACTATTCATTTCATTCATTATTATCGTTATCATATTACATTTTAATATGATAACAATAATAATTAATAGTTTTACATTATAATATGATAATAGTCGTAATATAATTAAAATTAAACATTAATAACGTAACGTAACTTCTACAATGACAATCCCAAAATAGTCATAATTTTAACGGGAGTGATGTACTTGATAGATTGACAATAAATAATTAATATTTAGCTTTAGTTTTATTAGGAACTAGCTGACCCGGCAAACGTTGTTCTGCCATATAAATAATTAACGCCCCCGCAACCCCTCTTGGGGGTGGAATTTCGTAAAGTTTCGTTTCATAAAATTAAATGAAAGGGAATTTGTTTTAATTTAAGTGCGTTTTTATTGGTACGTTTAGTCTTGATTTTATAATTTTACCAACCATTTAAATAAAGTTAGCGACAAAATTGAATTGTTAGATATTCTTTACGTCGTGGAGCGACGTTGTTTGACGGCAAATGAAATGCAAAGAGCTGTTGGGATGTTGCAAGCGGGAAGTAATCAATCTCAGGTATCTCGGCATTTTGGCATTCATAGAAGTGTTATTTGTCGCCTTTGGCAGCGCTACAATAATACAAGGGAACCCGCTGAACAGCATCCAGGCCGTAAAATGAGTACAACTACTTGGCAAGACCGGTACACACAACTGACTGCAAGATGCCAGCCGATGTTAACCGCTCGAGAGATAAGTTTGAGGCTACAAAGTTCAAGTGGTGTTGATGTAAGTCCCCAAACTGTGCGAAGTCGATTGCATGAGTACGACCTACGAGCTCGACGCCCAATTAGGTGCCCACCGGTACGTCTCGGGAATCGCGCTCCTCGAAATGAATGGTGTAGAGAACGCAGAACATGGACTCAGGAACAATGGGATAAAATTATGTTTTCCGATAAGTCGCGATTCGGGTTTAGGCCTGATACAAGAAGGGTGCAAGTGTACCGTCGGCCCGGAAATACTGAAAGGCTCAGATGCATTCAGGAAGTTCATCCATACAGCGGCTCATCCACCATCCTAAAATTTAAATTAGTACATTTTGCTTAGACTTTTTTGATGTGTGTATATTTATCTAGCCCACGAAATTACTGCTATGTGGAAATTGGTGCTATAGTGAAAAACTGGTCCTTCTATCTTTCAACTCGAATATACTACTTGACCACCACGATTATATTAATAAGCTATTGAAACAAATCATTGTAATAATATTATTTTAATTTAGGATTAATAAAGTAAGTTTTTTAGTAAATACAGGGGGCGCCGCATCTGCAACCGCAGGAACCGGCAATGGAGACAACACCAGTAGCACAGGCAGGGCCACTGAATTCAACGGCGCCGATGATGGGGATCTGTCCGGCAACAACAGTGGTACCAGCGACGGGGAGCTCACCAGCAACAGCTACGTTGCCGATGCCAATGCCGCCGTAGCCACCACTACCGACAGCGCGGCTGGTGTAGCCGAGACCGTCGTAAGCTAAGCCATCGAAGCCGTATCTGCCGTAGGCACCCTTGTAACCAAGGGGAGCGGCGATAGCGGAGTCCCAGCAGGGAGCAACGGGAGCGATAGCGCCTCTCAAGCACTGCCCGTAGACATTCTAGAAAGTTATATTTCTAGTAAATATGCAATCAAAATAATTATAAAGTAGTGGCAATCTCCATAGTTGAGAGGTTAGAAAAGTCGATAAGTATCAAAGTTAGGATACCATTCATTGTTTGTTCTTAGGGCTGAATCTAGGCTCAATCTGATTGAATTCTGAACTGAATGTTTTCAGATCTCACAAAAGACACAAATAGATGCGTTAAAAATTGATCCTGTATCGATATTCAGATTATTTTTAGAACTGATACGAAAGTAACTTATAAAATTTTAACGGAACTTGATAAGTAAAAAATTGATAAGAGGAGCCACCAAAACCTATCTACTTACTTTGAAAAGACAAGCCTGGACAGCAATGAACAGTAAGGCAAAGGAGTTCATTGTGTCTTCAATGATACTAAACACAATAAATTATAGTAAAAAATCATTCTTTATATACCAGCTTAGAAATAAATTGTTAACCTGTTACGTAAATAGATAATATAATCAAAAAATAGAATTATTGGTTATTAGGTCATTTGATGTAACACCTACAAATCACGTATTGAATGTAGATAAATATTATGTAATCACTTAATATATAAACATCAGGTAGATGTATTGAAATCATATTCACGTTCGGTTACAGAAACAAAATGGAAGCTAAAATCGTCCTCGTTTTTTGCGCCACTGCTCTTTTCGCTCAGGTTGGTATCAAATCCTTGAAAACAACTTTATATATAATCTGAACCCGGAATGAAAAGCCTTGTCTAAAAAAGTGAGATCGTTCACCTCCAGATCGTTGATGTCATTTCCTCTTCATTAAATTATAAGTATATGGCTACTTTTTGCACAAAGCATACATTATATATTTTTGCTACTTATTAATTTCTAGTTTTCGTGAACTTAGTAAGCTCGTTCACACGCTCCAATTAATACTTATCAACATTCGTATCTTTGTAAATTTTTTTCGCAATGCAATAATTTATTATACGCTTTCTATTAATACATCTATTTCTAATATTTCTCTTATCTTATATAGTCTATTTTTAAACCGCATGGAGAGAGAAATGAGTTGAGCCAGCCCGTCATTGGAGTTATAAAATATGGCAAATGAACATTTTTCTACTTTGTTTTATCCTTTCAAATCAATTGTATTATGTACTCTATATCGATACACTTGTGTACTCTTTTTACAGTCTGCAGTAGGCCAATGCTGGAACCGTGGTGTGGCTAGCCCTAGAGCCTGGGACGGCGTTGGACTCCGCACTCCTTACGCATACGATGCCCCCTGCGGCTACGGTTCTGCCGCTGATATCGCCGCTGCCAGCTCCCTGAACGCTGCCTGGGGAGGTGGCCTCGGAGTTACCAGCTCCTCTTGCGTGCCTCTCACTGGTTTGAAAGTTGCTTCTGAAAACGTATACGAAGGCTCCCTTTGTGTTGATGGTAACCTGCCTTTCCTCGGAACTGTGGTTTTGGAGGGTGCCTTCCCGACTGTTGGTGCTGGTGCCATCTCCTACGGTTGCGGTAACGGTGCTGTTGAGATCATTGCTGAGGTTCCTGTCGGCTCTATTGCTCCCGCTGCTGCTATCGCCCCTGCCGCTGCCATCGCTCCCGCTGCTGCTATCGCTCCTGTCGCTGCTATCGCTCCCGCCGCTGGCCTCGCTGCTCCTGTCGGCCTCGGCTACAAAGGCTACCCCGGTCGCGTCGGTTCTTGTGGCTGCAACGGCATTTACTAAGAAACTAATTTTAATTAGATGCCACAATGTTATGATACATTAAAAATAAGCTTCTTGCCAAAATAAATAATTGAATTTAATATAATTGATTATTTTCTTGCTTTAAATATCGTCTTCTCTATAATTGTCGTCCACTGCTGTACGTAGACATCCCTAGTTTAACTTAATATATTTCGGTTCATCGCTTTCTTCATCCATCTTCAACCGGCAACCTTTCATAGATCATCGGTCCATCAGGCTGGAGGGCGTTCTATACAACATTTCAATAAATAAACATAAATTTCAAGTAATTCAACAACGCTCAGCTAGAAAGAACAGGATAAAACTTTTCCAGAATATGTTAAAATAAACGGCTTTTCGACATGTATATAATATATTATTGTAAGTCAGTATATGTTTAGAGAGAAATTAAGAGAAGAGGGAAGAAAACGTTGCAAGGCAGCTTGTAACGCTATTTTCTTTCTTTACTAGCATTCGGTATTTAAATTCTTGATCCGTGTGGTCCAGAAGCTCTCGAACTTTATCAAGACTTTTTCAAATATAGTTTAAAGTCTTAATAAGTGTCCTCGTCTTAGTTCTTGATATGCGTCAAGGACACATCGCCACTCAGAGAGTTAATGTGACCAGCATTTGGGAAAAGCTTCTCCGACGACGATGTTGGCGCTATTTCCTATTTTTATATTGATATAATTATTATTTGCATATCATATATTAACTGATATATGTTAAATAATAATATTTTATGTAACTACTTAAAATATAATTTTATAAAGAAGCATAACAAAAAAGACAATTCCGATATTCCGTTCGTTTTTAAACTACCTAGAACTTTGAACAACATATATATATATATATATATATATATATATATATATATATATATATATATATATATATATATATATATATGTATATATTGCTGGTGTTTCTTTTAAAGATAATATAAAATGACATAATAAACGACACAGTCAAAATATGCAAGCTAGCAATGTGTCTGTTACACCTCATATAAGCGAAGAAGCATACGCTTCCTGATTGGAGATTGCGTCACGGCAAACTTGGTGTAGAACGCCCACTAACCCAATGTAACGAAATGTACCGGCAAACTACGCTAGCATGTCGGTTTCTTGACTTTTATAGGACTCGAATAATCCAACTGAAAGGTGCATTTTATTGGCTTTAGACCTTCTTCTTCCTGTCCCTATTCCACATTATATGGGGTCCGCACAACATGTTACATATTGTAGTAGTTGTAGCTTATTTTTTACAACCGGCTGCCTGCCTAACGTTAACCCCTTTTTGGGGAAAAATCTGTCATCGCTTTTTTTAAATTATTTTTCTCGTTTCACATTGAAAGTAGAACACGAAATTGTCAATCTAATATATCCTCAAGCGACACTTTTATTGGTTTCTTCTTAAGTAAACAACATCCGAGTGTCGGTTTTGGTGTGCAGGGTGGCATTTTAGTCGGCCGCCGACTTTTACGGGGTCCGTGCATAATTCACATTCGACAACTACGTCACGAGGATTTCTAAATAGAAAATTCGCTGTGCCGAGCGACTTCGAATGCTCTTGGTCCTTTATTCCGTTGCGCTTGAATACAGACACAGGCAGCCTACGCTCAATTCGTCCATCTTCATATATTTTGGTAGTGGCACACAGCAATCTTCCTCTTGGCAAGTTAGAGGCCTTGAAACTCGCGTCTTCTTTCACAACAATACGTAACCTTCGGCGAAGGACATCGTAGCAAGCAGGGATAGCACATACGTGGATCTTCATAGCATGTTGTTGGACAAGGGGCCTCTAACATCGGACATACTGCAAATTGCTCGCAGTCTTCAGGGTAAAAGCACGCCATTTTTATTTAAATTGTTCTTATGTAAATTTTACATCATAATAAATAAAATAAATTTCCAATAGAATTTTAATAATTTTGACGGATTAACGTCAAAATTAACTGGCTTTAGACCTATTAGAAAAAAAATACCATTCGAAAAACATATATATTGCCCGGTTCCCTTTTAGTAAAAATAAATACTAATTTACATTATATTTCTCATGCAATCATCATGCAATCATCAAGCGATAGAGATTTGACGCTAGCATTAGTAAAAAACAAGACAAGTATAAATAACAAATATATTCAACAAAATATAACTAAATATAAACTAGTAAAGGTATGGGGCGTTTCCGCAGCCACAGCCGCAGCTACCAGAAATGGAGACGGTACCGATAGCACCAGCGGTGCCGCCAAACTCAACGGCGCCGATGATCGGTACCTGGCCACCAACAATCGCCGTACCGCCAACAGGAAGCTCGCCAGCCACGGCTACATTGCCTACACCGGTACCACCATAGGCAGCTACATCGACACCATAGCCCAGTGGACCATAACCAGCGTCAAGCCCGTAACCCAACGGGCCGTTCCCAATAGGCCCGGGATATCCAGCGGCCAATGGATAGCCAGGATTGAGTGCGGGCCCACCGTAACCAAGACCAGGGCCAGGAATACCGTAAGCTGGGGCTGGGGCCGCGCCAGGTCTCAAACACTGGGAAAAGACATTCTGTAACAAAAAAAACATTAAATTTCCTCCAATATTTAGGCTTATCTCAGTGTAGGGGCGGAGAAAGAATACTCACCTCTGCGGCCAGGGTCCTCCTGTCGAATAAGGCGACAAAACAACCCTCTCCAACTACGTGGTACCAAGCACGTCTGGATAGCGACCACTTTTGGTCTTAATTATGTCGTCATAATAATTTTGTATTGTGTTCCGGCATTAGTGACCCAAGTTCCTGTACCCTTAAGGGACAGCAGCGTGTTCGCGATGACACTGGCGTTGCTAACACCCATAGGCGACAGTAACTGCTAAATTATAAGTGGGTAGTCAGCCTGTCTGCTATCCTACATCAATAAAAAAAATATACTGATGGGAGTCAGCCCGTTTTCAAAGTTGGTAGAGCTCTGAAGATGGTAACCACCCCTAATCTTTAAATATGCTGCCATAAAAACCTTATCTTGTGTTGCGGCATAAATGACCCAGTTTCCATACGTGAACAGCACGAAGTCAACACTGCCTCTGGCGTCGTAAACATTTATAGGCGACGGTAACTACTTACTATTAAGTAGGCCGTCAGCCTGTCTGCTGTTCCATAGCAACTGATATACCAAGAGACCAAGCATGGGTTTCATCCAGACAGGCTTGGCTACCAGCTAGCTAGAAAAACAGTTATAACCAGGATTTAAGACTAAGTAATGGAAAGGGAAACTTGCACAATTTACTTGTCTTTGGTTACAAAAATTACCAGTGTACTTAACCCACCAATTTGCCTTGGATATGTTTGAAGGTAGCACCTCACTAAATCCAGTCTTGGACATACAGGCCGTTATAACTTCTATAATCTTACCTGAATCAGGAAAGCCTGAACGCAGAGGAGAAGGAAACCAATAGAGTTCATGTTTCTTATCGAACTAGAATGCCTGAATGACATATCGTGTTGATATTGACCTTTAAATACTTAAGGCATTGTGTGTCATCGACCTTTTACATCATTTGTGTCACAATGACATTGACGTTTTGTAATGTCAGCGAATATAGTCACGTATATTGATGATCTGATAAAATTTCAATATCTGTATTTTTAAAGGTCAATGTGTAATGATTGCTGTCGTATGAACCAAATGGCGTGACTTGTGTCATTTATGATCCTAAGACGGTTACGTTGAATGGTTACAGGAACGGATGCTTCAAGATCTTACATTTTCTCAGTTCATAGTAGAAGATTCTTGCAAGACGCTTATGGAAGTTATACAAAGAGAAGGTGAGCTGGCTGGTGGATCCCTAGCATCCTTCAGAACGTACAGAGCTTAATGAAAAATTCAACAAGTAGGGTTATTGTGATTATATTGAGGTGTAACTGAGGTTCATTACATCTGGCAAACTGCAGACAAACCAGGACGTCTACAAGAATTTTATAGAGGGACCTTGAACAGTCACTGAGTTTCGTAGATAGAGAATAGAACCAATGTACATAAAGTCTGATCATGTACACATAATGACCCTGAATAATCCCTCAAAGGTGGAGTAAGGGTCAAGTACATGGACCGAAGAGAAGGCAGTCAGGTGACGGCGCACGACTTGCCTGAATGCTTGTCTCCATTTGTTGTATGCATGATTATACCAGATTTCTTGTAATAATAACTACCTACAGGATATAAAAGTATTCAAACCACGTTAAAGACCTTATGAACTTTAACATGAAACGATTGAAGTCTTCAAAGGGCAACGGCGCTCCAAGGCTTTTAGCTGCCCAAGTTGGATTTACTGTATAGTCAAAGAGAATAATGGCCCCTATCTCATTTTAAGTTTGTCGCAAAAGGTAATTGATTATAAAATTTTAAATTATGAAATAAATTCTCTTCCAGTGCTAAATATTATGCCGACAGCAGCGTGTTAGGGGTATCTTTAGCGTCGCAAACATTCACAGGCGACGGTAACTGATTACTATTTAGTGGTGGTCAGCTTGTCTTCTGTTTCATAACAATAAAAATATGTAAATAAAAAGCAAAATAGAAATATATAAGATGACTAAAACAAAAAATAGATATAACACATAATAAATATAAGAAAATCTAACCTCTGCGGCCGGGGTCGGCCTGTCGTATAAGGCGACAAAACAACCCACCCTAGCTACGTGGTAGAGTTCCAAGCCCGTCTAGATAGCGACCACCTTTGGTCTTAAGTATGCCGCCATATTAACCTTGTGTTGTGTTCCGGCATTAGTGACCCAAGATCCTGTACCCTTATGCGACAGCAGCGTGTTCGCGATGCCACGGGCGTTGCAAACACCCATAGGCGACGGTAACTGCTGAATTCTAAGCGGAACGTCAGCCTGTTTGCTGTCCTACAGCAATAAAAAAAATGACAAATTTAAAAGAAAATTTGAACGCAAATGATAAATAATAAATAAATAAAATATAATAAATCAAACAAATGAAGCAACAGTGAAAAAGATGACGGCAAAAAAGTGAATTACGGAAAAAAGTATTCTTTAAAAATGCAAATTTTTCAAAAACTCGTCTAAGCTGACCCCAGAGAAAACGTTGGAATACCTACATATCACGGATTTGATATTCGCCCCAAGTCTGTTTGTGTATATGTAGATTAGGATACATATCTGATACAATATCTTGTAATTGAAAAGTACAAATGTATTATTATTGGGGTTTCGCAAGTACTACTACTGGGACCAGAACTTAGTCTCCAGGGAAATCGTACGGTCATTGAAGTTTTTCTAATGTACAGGCTGATAATTGACTGATAAATAAATCAGAGATGTTATGGATATGATATTTCGGATCTGGATACGGATATGGATATAGGAATAAAATTATATCGGTTTCGGATAAGGTTACGGATATGCAATTATTTCGGATTATCCGTTAGTTTCGGATAGTTTCGGTTACGGATATTAGATTGAAGCAAAACATAAACACAAAATGACACAAATATATCGAAACATGTCGTTTTATTTAGACTCCGCCCTTATACGAAACTATCCGAAACTTGTAAACGGATACGGTTACGGATACGGATATAATTTTATTTCGGATATCCGATAGTTTCGGTTACGGTTACGGAGCTCCATAACATCTCTGAAATAAATATAATGGGACAATTCAAACAACGCCATCAAATCCCAAAATAAGTAGCAAAGCACTTGTGTAATGGGTACTCGACAACTGATATACTACATATATACTTTTCTTTTGTAAATAAATATATACATATTATACATAAACACCCAGACGCGAGACGGGAAAGAACCCGTGTCCTCCGCAAGCGTAACAACGTGTATTAGCCTTTGTGCTACGGAGTCCGTCACGTCGTGATGATAACAGGAATAAATTTGTAGTTTACCTTTTTTATTGCTGTACGACAGCAGACAGGCTGACGTTCCGCTTAGAATTCAGCAGTTACCGTCGCCTATGGGTGTTTGCAACGCCAGTGGCATCGCGGACACGCTGCTGTCCGCGATGCAGGAACTTAGGTCACTAATGCCTTAACACAATACAAGGTTATTATGGTGGCATACTTAAGACCAAAGGTGGTCGCCATCCTTGTTATGAAACGGGCTTGAGGCCCTACCACGTAGCTAGGGTTGATTGTTTTGTCGCCTTTTAACACAGGCCGACCCGGGGAGGTTAGTATTCTTTCTCTGCCTCTGCACGGATAAGATAGCTTTTTCAACCAGCGTACGATGTAAGATATAAAGGTTTCAGATATTTTTTATTGCTGAAATAAAAGCAGACAGGTTGACGGAGTTAACGCCGCCTATAGATTTTTGCGACGCCAGAGGAATCGCTGACACGCTTCCGTCCGCTAAGGGTACTGGAACCTGGACCACTTATGCTGAAACACAAGATTATTATGGCATCATATTCAAAGACCAGGTTATCACCCAGACGGGTTTGGAGCCATATCACCTAGCTGGGGTCTTTTGCCACCTTTTACGAGAGGCCACCCCCAACAAGGGTCAATTCTTACTCCGCCCCTGATATATCATATCAGTTATAAGCTTACCACTCACATAAAGCTAAATCTATTTTTTTCCTGGACACACTTTGTCGGTAAAGGAGACATCCTAAAATGCATCAACGCTGAAGAGCTTCGTAGTATATATACTTTTGCCAGATGAACTCTGGACTTTGAAACGTAAGACAGCACTGATTTGACGCTTTCTTGATTATCTTTAGATAAATTTCTTAAAATCTTGAGTAGGCAACCTCTATCAAGTCTTCATAAATAAAATATTGTTTTTCTTTTAGAAGTACAGCAAACAGGCTGACGGCTCGCTTAGAATTTAGTAGCTACCGTCGCCTATGGGTGTTTGCAACGCCAGTGGAACTTGGGTCACTAATGCCGGAAAACAACACAAGGTTAGTATGGCGGCATACTTAAAACCAAAGGTAGTCGCCATCCAGATGGGCGTGAGGCCCTACCATGTAGCTAGGGTTGTTTTATCGCCTTTTACGATAGGCCCCAGCCTCAGAGGTCAGTATTCTTTCTCCGCCCCTGTACGGTTAAGGATTGTAACAATTTACAGCACTATCTAGTCTCTAGTAAGCAACAGATAATTTGTATTATGGATCCTTGACAACTGACACACAATTCTTTTGTAAATAATTAAATAAAAGATTTATTTAAATTTATATAGCAAGACAATATTTACTGAGTCTACTAGTATATTATAAATAAATACTCAGATCTGGGATGGTAATTGAACCCTTGACCTCGGAAGATATTAATTAGCCGTTGCGCCACCGAGGTCAGATTACTCGCTAAGTTGATAAAGACGATAAATTTGAAATATGTTTTTTGCAACTATAAATTTAGTACTAAAGTTATCACAAAATTTCATGCATGTAATAGATAAGATTATTAAAGATATGTAATTACTATGTAATAACTTAATATATAAGCTTGTAACTTAGTATTCAATATCATTCAAAACATTGTAACATTTCGTACAAGTACAAAACAAAATGGCTGCCAAAACATTAATACTTTGTGCTTCCGTTCTCTTCGTTAAGGTATATTTTGGATTTAATTTTTAATTTTAAGTTCTAACTAAATTTAAAACACATGACTAGGGGGCGCTAGTGTCAAAAATCACTAGACAGGCTGACGGCTCACTTAATAGTAATCAGTTACCGTCGCCTATGGATTTTTGCGACGCCAAGGGCACCGTGAATACGCAGCTGTATAGGTACTGGAACCCGAGTCACAATAAAGCCGAAACGCAACATAAAGTTGTTATGGCATATTTTGATTCAGGGGTGGTTACCATCCAGACGGGCTTGAGACCCTACCTAGCTAGGGTTGTTTTATCACTTTTTGCAACAGGCTGATTGTATTGTATTGCATAAAGTGCGTCGAGATCAAATATTTTATATTACATTCATGTGTTTCTGACCATTTAACCAGTTAATTTAAAGTATTGTTATATTGAATTTGGGATATACATAAAAGTAGCTGAAAGAGTTAGAGACTATATTCTGCTTCTTATAACCATAAAAACCATATTTAAAACTTGAATAGTTTCATAAGCATTACATTCTGGTTTTTGTAAAATATAAAATCGTTTTTGTATATTCCAGACAATCTCTGCTCAGTGTATAGGCGCCTTAAACGCAGGCCTTCCAGGACCTGGCTTCATCCCTGATTCGTTTCCCCTTGGACCAGGTGTATTTGGACCCGGAATGAGCCCAATCAATGGTTATGCCAGCTTAACTGGCATAAACCCATCAAACCTTGGCGCATCATTTGGCGGTGGATTAGCAGTGACTAGTTCTTCACCAATCTCTCCTACTGGGTTGACCGTGACATCAGAAAATGCTATAGAAGGTGCCCTGGCTGTTGCTGGTAATCTGCCCTTCCTGGGTACCGTTGCTGTGGAAGGAGCGTATCAGACTGCAGGAGCTGGTACAGTTTCATATGGTTGTGGAAACGGCGCTATTGGCATTACAGCGGAGAATGCCCCTACTGCTAATTTCGCTTCGGGTATTGCTCCTGCGTCATTTTCCCCGGGTGCTGCTCAGGCTCCGTTCGCCCCTGCTGGTGTTGCCTCGGGTTATGGCCCCGGTTACGGTTGGGGTCCCGGCTGTGGAGCTTTATACTAAATTTAACAACTATTATATTTATTAACTTTATAATATACTTCACTATTTATATTTTTTGCCTTTTATTTATTACTAATTGACCCGGCAAACGTTGTTCTGCCATATGAATTTAAAAAAAGTAGCCTATGTCATTCTCCAAGGTGCAATCAATGACCGAAATTCACCAAAATTAGTTCAGCGGTTTCGACGTGAAAGCGTGACAAACTAACAAACTCAGTTTTGCATTTATAATATTAGTAGCCGATCACGCCCGCTCCGCTGGACGATTAACAGGCATAATTAAATCGAAAAAAAAAAACAAATTTTAATGTAAAAATGTAATCAATAATAATATGTGCGATCCAAAATGTGCTTGTCCTAAAATAGTGTCAGCATTTGCTGGTCAATAAGGCCAGCGCCGATCTTCCGCTTGGACCTTATCTAAATGATGTCACGGCAGACTATACATACAGAATATACTTTTATTTTTGCTGTAGGACAGCAGCAGGCTGACGGCCCACTTAGAATTTAGCAGTTACCGTCTTATTCCGTCCGATTAATATTTACTAATTTCACATTCATTGCCTGTACATATTTGAATTGGCAGTATTTGTCAAAAGTAATCGGCAGCTATTTCCAAGCATGTCAGACGTCAAAGAAAGAAATCGACGATATAATGTGATTAATGACGAATGAATAATGACGATCGTTTATGTGCGCACAGTTCAAATACAAAGTTGATGCAAGAAAGTATATTATGCATGGCACCTCAAATTTATAATAAAATACCAGAACACTTTAAAGGTTTTAATATGATTACATTTAAAAGAAAATTTAAAAAATTATTGACTAGTAACACTTATTATAAAATAGACGATTTTCTAAAAGATAAATTTTGATTGTGACTATTGATAATTTCAATTTAGAAAGGTTCCGAATAAATAAATGAGAGAATTATTATTATTATAAAAATGCTTATGTGTTGTCTTTGCTACTGTATACCATAATATTGTATTTAATTGTAAAGTCATGAATCAAGCTTTTTTTTTATTATTATTGACTGTTTTATTTGATTATTGTTATTTGTATTTGTTGGTAATGTGTCTGGACATTTTTTTTTATATAATTTTAAGACTGGAGATATGACTATATATATAAAGATAACTGATGATTGATTGTAATTATCTGAAAAATATTTGTACGCCTTTTGGGCAGACCAGGATAAGGACATTACCATTTATATGTAACATCCGTGCAGGGGCAGAGAAAGAATACTAACCTCTGTGGCCGGGGTCGGCCAGTCGTAAAAGGCGACAAATAACTCACCCTAGCTACATGCTAGGGCCCAAAGGCCGTCTGGATGCTGACCACCTTTGGTCTTAGTATGCCGCCATAATAACCCTGTATTGTGTTCCGGCTTTAGTGACCCAAGTTCCTGTACCCTTATGGGACAGCAGCGTGTTCGCGATGTCACTGGCGTTGCAAACACCCATAGGTGACGGTAACTGCAAAATTCTAAGTGGGCCGTCGGCCTCTTGGTTGCAATAAAATAGCTACTTCATTTCATACTGTTTTTATGTTTGATACTCGATGTAAACCCTCGTTTTTAAGTATTAATATATAAATAAATATACATTGAAAGCCATCTAGTCCCAAATTATTAATAATATAATAACGACTGCGTTAGAAGCCGCGGTAAAACACATTAACTTGAAATTTAACAACTTCAACATTAAACGTAATTAAATGACATTATTAAGTTTGTACACGTAGCGCCATCTAGTATTGAAAATAGTATTGAAAATAGAACAAAAAATGTATTTGTTTTATTGTATATAATTGTTTTTACATATTTTTATTGCTGTGGAACTGCTACTGCAGACAGGCTGCCAGCCTACTAATAATAGCAATTACCGTTGCCTATGGAAGTATGCAACCCCAGGGGCACCACCAATATGCTGCCGTCCGCGAGGAAATTTTATGACTCCCTTTTTAAAATACCCCATAATCGTAGTCAGTGGAAAACTTCAGTCGGAAGCTCATTCCATAGGAGCGTCCGGAACGGAACCCATACTGTCTGTCGTTTAACAGCTAGGAATTCTCAAGATAACCGAGAAGTTGCCTATTGATAATGCGTTCGATGCGTTTGCGATATATTGCTTATGCAATGCATTTAATAAACCTTTGAGAACACAGAAGTTACTGATACAGGCCTGCAATTTGACGGATCTGTGCGGTCACCCTTTTTGGGTATCGGGTGTACGGGGGCGAACTTCCAAGAAGCTGGGACACATCCAGTAGTGTAAGACAGGATGAAAAGCCAGACAAGGATTGGAGACAACTCAGCTAAACATGTACACAGCACGATGGTGGAAATACCGTCCAGACCCGTAGATTTCTTGACACCGAAGGAGCGGAGAGTCTTACTCGCGGAAATTATCCCTTAATGGTTAATATATAAGCCCTTAAAGTCACTCTGCTGGGCTTGGACCTCCCTCTAAAGGGAACGGATGGTATACCAGCCACGCCTGCCCAACCCGGATTGGCTTGGTCGGTACATGGCAATTATGCTTATTAATAATTAATAAACAAAAAATAAAATAATACTTTAATAATTTTATAATATAAATTTAAAATATGTAAGCGCTCGTCTATTCATGTTGACATAATTTAGTATTATCAATATTTATATGTATACACAATAAAAGATATATATTTTAGTTACGTTATTATATAAGGATCCTTTATTTTTTTTATTTAATTTTTGTTTCTTAGCGGTTTCACAAATTTACTCAAACTTTGGATCATAATTCATATGTTATGTATTTTTATTTTCATGTTTAGTTACTATTATTGCTTAAATATCTGATAAAAATTGTGATCTTATAGGGCAGCAGAAAAGGCCTACTCATTTAAATTTTGCACGCCAAACTTGTCATAACATGTCGGCTAATTACTATAATTTTCTATAATTTTCTAACCAAATTCAATATAGGATATCAAATCTTGTCATTGTATTGTAAACATGTTTAGCAAATAAAATATATCAATGCTATAATATACACATTAGTTAGTACATACTCCGAGCGCCATCTATCAAAATTTATTGTACAACTTCATATTCTAAACAACTTTTATAATTAATAAATATAATTGATTTATTTATTTTTCGTAATAACTGAATATCCTACATTTCAATTCAGATAATTCTTTTATTGAAGCTTCATTGTACCATACAAATTAAAATAGCGGTGAAGCTAAGATTAATTACTAACAGTAAAACCGTACCGTTGCACACATTAAACTAATTGTGAAATTAAAGCTAATGTAAATATTAAACATTCAAAGCTACACATATGTAACTTAATGAATAAACCTAGAAAAAGCTTATATAACATACAGAATCTAAAATCAAATTAACATGAAATAAAAGGTATAATATACAGATCAGTCAGCATGTACAGGTCATTCAATTTATATAACCAATTGATTGATTACATTATTTTTAAATTCAGCAGCTGAAAAGAAAGATGAAATACGTAGAAAGAAGAAAGAACAACATTTATTTGTCAAAGAAAACGACACTACTCAAGTACTCCATTACATAAAACTCTTAATATAAAACCAATGCCGCAATCCTGACAAACGAGGTTGGCCACTCAGCATTTTGCTGCATCGAAGCGCTGGTTTTCAGTGTCAACCCCCACATCCACATGTCCAAATTCGTCAGGTTTTTATTATATTTTTCGACCACCTTTGGTCTTGCCCGTCTGGATGGCGACTACCTTTGGTCTTAAGTATGCCACCATAAAAACTTTGTGTTGTGTTCTGGCATTAGTGACCCAAGTTCCTGTACCCTTATGGGACAGCAGTGTGTACGTTATGCCACTGGCGCTGCAAACATCAGTTGGCGATGGCAACTGTTAAATTCTAAGCAGGCCGTCAGCCTGTCTGCTGTCCTACAGCAATAAAAAAAGGAAAATAATTTTTCTTTTCTACTTTTGATTTAGGAAATGCTGTCTTCACTTGGTAAAAGCTTATACATTTAAGGCACAAAAACATGTGTGCGATTCACACACGATAGAAGTGAAACTTCAGTAAATCGACAAAAATACAAGCAAGTATTAAATACACACCGACATTTACTCTCTCGCTCTGGCTCACTAATTACAGGCGATTATAATTAAAAACTCACATTTAAAGATTTTTTTTAAAAAGTATTGTTTCCGCCCGGGATCGAACCGGGGGCCTTCTGCGTGTTAGGCAGATGTGATAACCGCTACACTACGGAAACTGTACTCACAATGTCGAAATACTTCAAAATAAATACACACCGACATTTACTCTCTCGCTCTGGCTCACTAATTACAGGCGACTATAGGAGAGACCGAAATATACATATTTCTGTCTCATTCTTTGCTGGCTTCATCCTACACATTTTTGTATTTGTGTCTCTTACCTGTCGTTTTTTCGTTGCATCCGGTTTGAAATCACAACGATTCTAAAGAAGTTTCACTTCAAAAATCTCCCATAATCTTATTCAGAATGGAACAAGCCTCCGTTGTATCATAATAAACTATATAATGGATGGTTAAGAAAGAAGTTACAGCTCAAAAATCTGCTAGGATGTCGCTAATGTAGATACAATGAATGTTAGTGTAGCTTTTGTAAACGAATTGAGGTATACTGAGTTAAAAATTATCTATCCCACTCTAATAAATATTGGCGCGTTTACAACTTACCTTAAAAATTTTCACAGATTTTCTGAACGGTATATCTCGATGTACCGGTTTCCTCACTATGTTTTCCTTAGTCATCGGTACATGGTAATTATGAGGCGAGAAAAACTACTGAGCTACTATGTTTCTACCTACCCAGGACAATTTTACTACGTGCACAGGAGGAGTAGGCTACCGCCCTTGGTTATAAAACATGCCACCATAATGTCCATGTGTCGTGTTTCGGTAGTAATAAACCAGGATTTAGTTCCTCTTCGAGGCCAGCAGCGCGTTGGCAATGCCTCTGATGATGCAAACATCTATAGGTGATGATGGCCACTTACAGATAGGTATTTTGCCTGTCTGCCAATCTCAGCTTAAAAAATGCTAAAAATGTAAATAAGTTGTCGAGTGAAAACCACAAAGTATAGACGAAGTCACTTCTAAAAATAGCTGACAGAAACTATCGAGGATTCAGTTATTAAGACCTTGGAAAGTATGCCCTGCGAAATACTTCAACATTTTATGACGTTTCAATCATATAGCCTAAAATGGCACGTTTGTCGAGTACCCTAATACATTATTAAACATTCAAAGAAATTATGTCAAACCATTTCTATTTAAATTACAATTTATAAAGGTTTATACACACTTGTTTGTTTGTCACGTGTTTAGATAACGCAAAAGTCACGCAAAAGTGAAATAATTACAGCTAATGAGTAAAAAACCGAGACGTTGTAAACTGCATGCGAACATTGTAAAAAATACGAATTATCTTTATGGTATAGGTATGTTTTTTATTGTTGCATAACAATAGATAAGAAGACGGGCTGCGAGGTTGCTAACATGCTGCTATTATCGTATAGGTAACTGAAAGCTAGGAACATAGTACTAGGTTATTATGGCGGCATATTTAAAGAAGGATTGACATTCTGATGAATTTGGGGCCATAGCACCTATAGTAAAGGGCGACAATGGCTTGGGTTATTTTGTCGCCCTAAAGGGCTATCGTAAATGATAGGCCACCTGCGGCCGTAACAGAGATATTCTACTCCACTCCTGCGCAGAGAAGTATGGTTAATAAACCTTCAAATGTTTTCTATTAAGGTTATCAATATAACAAAATAAACTTTTGAAGTGCATCTATATGTGAAGCTAATTCTTAGTACGTACTAGTTTTATTTGTTTACGTTTAAAATATTTCATTATTAATTTAGCATTCCTTTTATCAACAAAGATTTGTAGCATACGGGATGAAATATTTAACTGTTTTTGTTTAATTATTTTGGCATCTTATTGTTTTCTTAATTAGACGACAATTATAGCAAAAGATTAAGCTGGCTAATTCGAGAATTAATTACGACCAGGTGTTAGCTAGTCCAATGAAATAATAGTGAAGGCAGATAAAGGACAGTATCTAAAGACAGGACTAAATCGAGTTCCTTGAAGAATACTTTATTCAAAGACTCCTTACACTGCAACAACGCTGAAAATAATAATTTCAAATTATAGTATAATACTAGTGTTTATATGTTGTAGCCAGGTATTTTCTCTGTCAGTCATCATCATCATCCTAGTTAAATTCACCAAAACTTCCGCTTTGGTGCCCAGGGTCCGCTTAGCGACTTTTCTTCTCCCCTTCATACGGTCTTTGACATCCCTAGCAATCCATTGACATGCATATCACCTTTAAAACTTGGTCAATCGCCATGTGACCCCGTCCAATAATTCCCCCCGTTTCATTCCAGGGGAGTCGTAAAAGGTGACTGATGGACAAGTCTCTCTGTTAGCAAACATTCAGCGGAGGAACCTTTCGGTTTTTCCTCTGGAGATTGAAAAATCGGACGGTAGTCGCTCCCATAAAAACCAACAGCCAAACATATTATAAAGCCAATGATATTACGTACAAGAAATTATTTCCTCAGTCAGATATGAAGATTTTTGACGAAAAAGGAAAAGAGATCTCCAAGCAAGACCCTGGGAAGATGACATTAGATTTACTCTAGGACCTCAATGGACTAGAGTAGCACTAGATAGATGGCACTGGAAGGAGTTGGAGGAGGCCAATGCCAACACGCATTCTGAATTAGGAGACCTAAACGCACAGCAAATGTTAAATATGTATAAATTGGTAAATTTGTTTCTTATACAGAATAAAAGTTTTACTATTATTAATATGAAGCCAATTGTGAAAGCCCACATTAGCAATTTGTAACATATGCATTTCGAGGAGCAAAAAGCAACACCGGATATTTCATTTTAGCTGAAATTTAGCTTTGATTATGGACGTGCACAACCCCAGGTGCATTGCCAATTGATTTGAAAAGATAAACCAGTGCTTTACCTGCCCACCACGCATTCTCTGTAAAAAGCGTGACATGAAACGTTTTCACGCTTCAAACCACAGTGCGAACTCAGCTTTATAAATGGGGCGATAAAATTCTTAGTCCGCCTTACATAATGTATACATAATTCTTATCAAAGTATGTGACAATTATATAAAAATCAAAAGCTTATTATATAAAATAACTTAGATTGCATACTATCGATAAAATTACATTTAATCATATTAAGTAATAACTGAAGTATAAAATACTGATTAAATAATTTTTTCGTCATTATAGTGAAACTAAACATGAGTAAGGTTTTATTCGCTTGTTTTCTTGCCGTATTTTTTCACGTAAGTATTAGCTATCATCATAAAAACTATCCAATTATCTCGCCTACACACGCCTATAGCTTATCCCTTAATTGTTGCCAAATCTACCTACTTACTTTCTTTGGATAGTAAAAAATACATAAATTTGCTATCCAAGTGTTAGAAACTTAGAGGTCACGGAAGGAGGAACGGTTCGAATCCCAAGAACTTTTTATTTTATTTAAAAGGAAAAAAATCATACATTAAAGGGTTACGGCTCTCTATCCAAGGTAATAGACAAGTTAAAAAGTATATGGGTATATTATACAAACTCACACATACTCATAGAAACACGCTGATATACACACCCTCACGCACAATACTCATACATACATATATTATTATATTTATTATACTATATATATTATGTATTATGTGAATCTATGAATATTAAATATAAATATATATCAACACGACTCAACTGAAAGATCGTAAGGCGTCAGCGGTCGTGTCGTGTAACGAAGCCTCCACCGGCCGCCATGATAGCCATGAATGTTCAGTGTGAAGTTCGCTCGCTTGACTTACAGAACCAAAATAAACCGTTCATAAATATATAACATTAATAATAGTATTAGTAATAATTGTATAAATAAAAATAATTGTGAGAATCCATTGTGCCTATAGTGTGTATTATAAAAAAACAGTGATCAATATTAAATGTGAGGTGGGTACCGACACACTTGTTTTCATCAATCCCACACAAGTTTAAATATTTAAATATTGAAATGTGTACAAACAGCATAAACTCAAGGAACAAAGATAGATTGCGTAAAGTGTTATCTATACAAATAAATTGGAGTGTCTGTTTGTAATATTAAAATAACCGCTTATTACAAGTGCATTTGGATGTATACACGGTACATATATCAAAACAACATTTTACATAATTTTTGTCTGTCTGTCTGTCTGTTTCGGCTGATCTCTGAAATGGCTGTACCGATTTTGACGGGACTTTCACAGGCAGATAGCTGATATAACAAGGAGTAACTTAGGCTACTTTTATTTTAGAAAAAAAAAATAGTTTAAGAGAAAAAATAATAGGATCTCATGAATTTTTTTCTGTTATTCGACCAGCAAAGCGAGCGGGAACGACTAGTTGTTCATTAAATACAATATATGTAGCGAATAAATGTTTAGACATACGGCCTCTGACGGACCCCGGCGGGAAGGTTTGGCCCTAAGAGTGCTGGCTTGACGTCGTAAAGGGTGATATGCGTGCCAATGGACTCAATACCAGGGATCCCGAAGATCGTTCAAAATGGAGAAAACGTAAAACGGACCCCGGGCACCGAAGCTGAAGTTTGCGTCGCAAGCAGAATTTAACACTAAAATGATGATGATCTACAATACGAGAGTATAATATAATACAATGTGAGAGTGATATTGAAAGAAGAGTGAATGCAGGAAACATGGTGAATGGAGCTTTGCACTCCTTTATGAACAGTCGGAAGATCTAACAGTCTAACAAGGCTCGTCTGGCTGTGCATGAGGGGGTGTTGGTTCCGACACTCATGTACGGAAGTGAAAGTTGGGTATGGCAGAAGAAACATGAAAGCAGAATAAATGCAGTTGAGATGAGAGCGTTAAGAAGTATGATAGGAGTTAAACTGAGTGACAGGATAAGAAATAGTGAGATAAGGAAACGTTGTGGTCTGAAAGAAGATGTAGTGACAAAAATTGAAAAAGGTATGCTGAGATGGTTTGGCCATGTTGAGAGAATGAATGAAGAACGATTGACGAAAAAAGTGTATAAGGCGAGTGTGAATGGAAGTGTTGAAAGGGGTAGACCTAGGCGGACGTTTCGAGACCAAATCAGGGACGTCTTGAAAAAAGGCCAGGTCAAGAGTATCCTAAACCGAAGGGCATGTATGAAGGGAATAATGGAAGTGAACGAAGCGAAACAAGTATGTAAGGATCGTAGCAAGTGGAAAGAAGTGGTCTCTGCCTACTCCTACAGGAAAGAGGCGTGATTATATGTATGTATGTACAATACAATAGAACCCCAAGCCCATCTGGATGGCAACCACCCTAATCTACGAGTATAAACAAAATAATAAATAACCTTGCGTTGTGTTATATAGTGACCCAGAATCTAGTACCCTATGCAGACGGCAGCGTGGTAGTATGTTGGTGTCGCAAACATTGGTAGGCGACGGTAACTACTTATTAAGTAGGCCATCAGCCTATCTGCTGTTCAAGTTGCCCGTCTGGATGGCGACCACCTTTGGTCTTAAGTATGCCACCATAATAACTTTGTGTTGTGTTCCGGCATTAGTGACTTAAATTCCTGTACCCTTGTGGGACAGCAACATGTTTGCGTTGCCACTGGCGTTGCAACACCCATAGGCGACGGTAACTGATCAATTCTAAGTGGGCCGTTAGCCTATCTGCTGTCCTACAGCAATAAAAAAAATGCTATGCAATAGCTTTACCGCGGCAGTCCCCGAGTGCCACAATTTTTTTTTTGTTTAAAGTATCGATGTTTTCTATCGATATTTTTTGGACAAGATATATCGATACTCGATAGTAAAAACATCGATATCATAACATCGATAGTTTTAGTTTTTTATTATCGATATATCTTGTCCAAAAAATATCGATACTTATACCCACTAAGACCAACCCGTGTCACTTAAGGACGTAAAATATTGAATAGATATTTTTTTTAAATTTCTGAGGAACTGGAAATAGGCGGTCGGCTGACTTAGTAAGCAGTTACCGTCGCCTATGGATCGTTGCGACGCTAGGAGCAGCGGCAACACGCAGCTGTCCGCATATAACATGCTGGAACCTCGGTCATCAATGCCGGAAAAGAACACAAGGATAGACTAGCGGTGGTTGTAATCTCAACGGGCTTGGACCACCTAGCTAAGGATGTTTTATCGCCTTTTACGATGGACCGACCCCGGCCCTAGGGGTCTATTCCACCCTAGCACATTTCTATAATTTTATGTTATAACAAAAATTTTTTTACAGAACGCCTGCGCCCAAGTCCTCGGCCCAGGTCTTAGTTGTGGCTGCGGTAATCCCCTTGGCCTTAACGGGCTAGGTATCGGATCCGGTCTGGCACCGAACTTCATCGGCAACAGTGCTGGCTTCAATGGCCTAAGTCTGGGTGGCATCCCCATGGCAGCAGCTCCCATCGGCTATGGAGACGTAGCGGTAGCTGGAGAACTGCCAGTTGGTGGCAACACAGCCGTAGCTGGCAACGTGCCAATTATCGGTTACGTTACGTTCGAGGGTTGCGTGCCAGCTGGAGGGTTGGTCACCGTTGCCAACGGTTGCGGTGGTGGATGCAATGGTCCCTTGTTATATTAATTTTTTCTAAATAAATGAACATTTTTACGGTTTATTTTGATTTCCACCTTTCAATTTGGTGGCCTCAGTGGCGTAACGGTTAATGCACTTTGGTACGCTTGCGGAGGTCACGATTTCGATTCCCGTCTCATGTCTGCGTGTTTAGGTCATAATCATATTTATGAAGAAAAGTATGAATAAAAATAAATAAATATATTTGGGTATTTCACACAACGCCATCTAGTCCCAGACTAAGTTGCATAGCACTTGTTTTATGGGCACTAGACAACAGATATACTATATATATATATATATATATATATATATATATATATATATATATATATATATATATATATATATATATATATATATATATATATATATATATATATATACGCTACGCTATGGTACGCTAATCAGATAAATCAGGTGAGATGGGCCGGTGCTTTGTCGGACGAATATAGGCTGGAGTGTGGAGTGAGGCAGGGGGGAATCAGTTCGCCGCTGCTCTTTAACGTGTACATTAACCAGCTTATTGAGCGACTCAGTGGCACTCGTGTCGGATGCTATGTTGATGGAGTTTGTTTCAATAATATCAGCTATGCAGATGATATGGTGCTGCTGGGTCCCTCAGTCGGTGCTATAGGGACGCTTCTTTCAATTTGTGAGGCATACGCTGGGGAGCACGGGTTGAGGTACAACTCTAAAAAGAGTGAACTACTTGTATTTAGAGCTAAAACCCGTAAGCTCACCCGTGTTCCTCCCGTATGTCTAAACGGCGTTCCTCTTAGACTGGTTGACAGTGTTAAGTACTTGGGGCATATTGTGACATCCGACCTCCGAGATGACGACGACGTAGAGAGGGAACGTAGGGCGTTGGCGGTGCGGGCCAATATGCTCACTCGCAGGTTCGCTCGGTGCTCCAAGGAGGTTAAAATTACGCTATTTCGGGCCTACTGCCAATCGTTCTACTCGGCTGCCTTGTGGGTGAGCTTTTCGCGGCGGACTGTCAACGCTCTGCGTGTGCAGTACAACAATACTTTCAGAATGCTGTTGGGGTTATCGCGGCGCTGCAGCGCGTCCGGGATGTTTGCCGAGGCGCGAACAGATGGTTTCAAGGCCATCATACGCAAGAAGACCGCCTCCCTACTGCAGCGCCTGCGGGGCAGCACCAACGGCCTTCTGAAAGCCATTGCTGCCAGGTTTGACTGCCCCATCCTAAATCACTGGGTAGGGGTAGTAATTGGAAAATTTTAATCTTATTATAAAATGTTACTAACAATACTAACATAATTGTAAGTGAAAAATTGTTACTAATCCATTAACAAACTATGGACTTTGTCCGAAATAAATGATTATTATTATTATTATTATTATTATATATATATATATATATATATATATATATATATATATATATATATATATATATATATATATATATATATATATATATATATATATATATATATATATATATATATATATATATATATATATATATATATACAGGTTGACTTTGACAAACCCGTCCAAATTTTTTTTACGCACTTAACGTCATTTAAGGAACCCATTTTTGCAAAAAAAATTGTATGTCAAATTTTCACCATAAAATATTTCATATATGATCATTAATTCAATCGTACAGAATAGTCCTATGGTGCAACCTTCGTACGTTAACCTGTTATTACCTGTCTCTCCCGCGTAAATGTCAGATGGAGAGGTCATTGACACTCTAGCGCCGTATTATGTACATTGCAAGTTCTTTGAATGACTTTGTGATGCTTTGATTACTCAACAATGTGATTACTCAACATTTTTGTACTATGTGATACATAACTAAAATACATGTTTCTCATTACTTTTACTAAAGATTCTTCTGTGTGAATTTGGACGGGTTTGTCAAAGTCACCCTGTATATATATATATATATATATATATATATATATATATATATATATATATATATATATATATATATATATATATATATATATATATATATATATATATATATATATATATATATATATATATATATATATATATATATATATATATATATATATATATTCGTTTTTTTTTTGTAAATGATCGATGAATTATCCGTGTAGGGGCGGAGAAAGAATACCAACCTCTGCGGCCGGGGTCGGCCTGTCGTAAAAGGCGACTAAACAACCCACCCTAGCTACGTGGTAGAGCCCCGAGCCCGTCTGGATGGCGACCACCTTTGGTCTTAAGTATGCCGCCATAATAACCTTGTGTTGTGTTCCGGCATTAGTCACCCAAGTTCCTGTACCCTTATGGGACAGCAGCGTGTTCGCGGTGCCACTGGCGTTGCAAACACCCATAAGCGACGATCACTGCTAAATTCTAAGCTGGCCATCAGCCTGTCTGCCGTCCTACAGCATTAAAAAAAACATATTGTATTGTATTCGTTTTAAATGAATACTACCCCACTTTCAGCCCTATCAAACTCTAATCCATCCTAAGGTTGCCTGGAAGAAATCGCTTCCAGCGATAAAGCCGCCGTTTGTACAATCTTTTGTTTGTTTTGTCCTTTAATGTATATTTTTTGTGTGTTGTGCAATAAAGTATATTCATTCATTCATTCATATTATACATAAACATTCAGACGCTGGACGGGAATCGAACCCGTTGTCTCCGCAAGAGTACTGACGTGAGTTAGCCGTTACGCCAGAAGGTCGTCATATATGTAGTATATTAGTCATTTATTACAAATAATACAAATGTATGAATTGCCACAGAATATTGATTTATAATCCAGAATAGCATATTATGATAATCTTTTTTAGAATCCATATGAATCTATACCAGCAGTGTAGCAGGTGGAGTCCTACCCGTTTAAGACCTATTCTGGCTACGCCAGTCTAAACATGAAAAAGCAGCCCTAAAACATAAAATAAAACAGTTAAGACCGCGCATTTGACGAAAGGCATTGTGCATGGACCTCAGGAAATAAAATCATGTCAACCTCATGTCTTAGATAGAAGCTAATTTGTTTTCATACATACTTATTTATCTCTTCTGAGATAAGAAGAGGAGAGACTGATACTGCCTGCCTGACTGTCGTAAAAGGCGACGAAACAGCTTTAAGATGATATGCCGACATAATAACGTTGTGTTGAAGTAGAAAATTTAAGCTATGGTAAACTACATTTTAGATTTAAAACTACACATTAATATAACTTAATTAATAAACCTATAACAAAAAATGAAAGAGATGTACATACAGATGGTCATTCAGTTTGTATAACCAATTGTTTGGTTACACTATTCATAAAAGCAGCTGAAAGGTGAAATATGTCCACATCCGTGAAGCTGTTATTATATTCTCTCATAATCTTACTAGAGGGGCACGAGCCCCGCTGGAGTTTTACAAATGGGAGAAGTAAATGATTTACAAGTAAGCGTTTCTCTTATAATTTGATCTTTGCGGAAATTGAATATTCAGTTCACTAATTAACGGATTACAGTCAAACTTATTAAGACAAAAATTATACAAAAGTAGTATCAAGCGACTTCTTTCTTGTCTCAAGTTTGTGTTTGTATTTGGTAAGACGTGAGTCATACGAGGACTTAGCGTCGTATCAGCGGTAGTTCATAGCTTTTAAGTATTTACTTTGTACTTATTCTATCTGTGCGTTGTATTTGTTATAAATTGGATTCCAAATTGTGGTAGCATATTCTAATTGTGATCTTATGAGGGATTTGTACAATAATAGATAAGAAGACGACTTTTTAAATGGCATACTAGTACGTATTACGAACCCATAAAGTTGTAAAGCTTTATCTATACAAATAAATAAAATAGTCTGTTTGTCATATTAAAATAACCACTTTTTACTAAGTGCATTTAGATTTATACATGGCACATATACCTGTGGGATGTTTATAAAAAATATTCCGAGCGCATCATTTTAACACTCACCGAATCGGACCGGCACTCGCATGCCGACCGATCTACCTCCGCAGAGAAGTCAGTCACGCGTAACTCATTGACTCATTAAGGTCGTTGTTGACGGTTGCTGCTCCAGTGTGAAACCTACCAATGCTGGTGTGCCCCAGGGTTGTGTGCTGTCGCCGACGCTATTTATTCTGCATATCAATGACATGTTATCTTTTTTTTTTTAAATTTATTTATCAAATTCACAGTTATTACATTGGCTTAATAAAATAATAGCACAAAAAACCACTAAGGTTTGTACAATGCCATCGAAACTTAAGTCTACGCACGTTCAAATGACTGAGTAAATTTAGATTACAGTTTCTCTAAAAAGTATTTTTTAAGTGAGGCTTTAATATTTTTTTGGGTTATATTATCTCTTATATTCATCTATAGATGGCATTCATTGCTATGCAGATGATAGCACCGGCGATGCACGGTACTCTGGTCGTGTAAATCTCTCTCCTGCGGTTTTGGAAGAAAGTCGGGTCAGACTTGTGTCTGAAGTAGAGAACTCTCTAGAGAGAGTATCTGAATGGACACGACAAAACCTTGTCCAGTTCAACCCCTCGAAGACGCAGGTCTGCGTATTTGCTGCCAAGAAAACCCCGTACGCGCCTGCGCCACAGTTTCAAGGAACCTCTCTTTCCATCGCAAGCAATATTGGGATCCTTGGTGTCGACGTCACGAATGATGTGCAGTTTAGGGGACAATTGGAGGGTAAAGCTAAGCTTGCCTCCAAAAAGCTAGGTGTGCTAAACCGGTCCAAGCAGTACTTCAGTCCATGGCAACGACTAGTGCTATATAAAGCACAGGTCAGACCGCATATGGAGTACTGCTCACATTTATGGGTTGGAGCACCCGCCTGTCAGCTCAATCCCCTAGACTCGATCCAACGGCGCGCAGTTCGTGTTATCGGCGATCCCATACTCACAGACGAACTAGATACGCTTGGACTTAGGAGAGACTTTGCGTCTCTTTGCGTATTCTACCGTCTGTACAACGGGGAGTGTTCTGAAGAACTATTTAGGATGGTGCCCTCGTCGTCTTTCTACCACCGCACTGCCCGCCATCGGCTAGGTGTTCATCCCCATTTCTTGGAGTCTCTTCTTTCTTGTACGAAACGGTTCTCCAGAACGTTCATGTTCAACGTTTTTATCCGTGCAGGGGCGGAGAAAGAATACTAACCTCTGCGGCCGGGGTCGGCCTGTCGTAAAAGGCGACAAAACAACCCACCCTAGCTACGTGGTAAGGCCTCAAGCCCGTCTGGATGGCGACCACCTTTGGTCTTAAGTCTGCCGCCATAATAACCTTGTGTTGTGTTCCGGCATTAGTGACCCAAGTTCCTGTACCCTTATGGGACAGCAGAGTGTTCGCTATGCCACTGGCGTTGCAAACACCTATAGGCGACGGTAACTGCTAAATTCTAAGCGGGCCGTCAGCCTGTCTGCTGTCCTACAGCAATAAAAAAAAATATGTTGCGTACTCTCAGGATCTAGAATGAGATTTCGGCTGAGGTTTTCTCAGCGCGGTATGATATGGGGTTCTTCAAAAAAGGCGTTATAAAATTTCTTCGAGACCGGCAGCGCGTTGGTAGTGCCTCTGGTACTGCAAACGTGATTAATTTTTGATTTTTGACAGATCACATTCCGATTTAATAGCAAAAACATGTGCCGGTTTCACTAGCTCTGGCGAGAATGGTTCCATTTTTAATCGACACAAAGTGAAAATTATGTTTCATGGCCGCTTCCCGTGCTTGTCGGAACAGATTTTTGTTAACTATGGTTAAATATTGAAATCATTGAAGTATATTCACTTAGTGGGACCCGACATATATAACTGTACAGACGTTATTCCTTTTTTTAAACGCACGGCTGACAGAAAATTATCCCTAAGTACTCTTGTTGAGAATTTCACTATGATATTTTTAATATTCGAACTGTTTGGCGATAGTTGAGCTACGCGATGAATAGATACTACGTCTTGTTTTGTAATTGAAAATTGATTAAAACAGAAATTTCTTATAAAATGGTAATGAGATTTTCACTACGTCTTTCCGGTAGATTTCTAATTCCAACATTACATTGTTTAGCTTCCTGCTCCATAATTTACATTTTATTTTCAAAATTATAAATAATCATTTTGTAGGAACGAAGATTTTTCTTCCACGGCTGTCAGACGCTGTTCAATTTTATCATTTCGAAGGTCCTCATAGTGGTCACTCATAAATTTAATAGACGATTTCACCTCACTGAGCTCATTTAAAAGTCTATTAAATTTGTCATCTTGTTTACCAAACCAGTTTTCTAGCATATTCATCATATTACTTTGAAATAAATGGAATTAATTTCTCTTGCAAACTTTGAGATCCTGTACGGACATTACTTTTTGTGTAATGAATTGAATAAATGAATGAATGAAAACTCTTTATTGTTCACCTTAAATATATATACAAGAAAATGAAATAAACTTACAAGCTACTGAACAATGGGTGGCTTTATCGCTTAGAGCAATTTCTTCCAGGCAACCCTATGTCAGGAATGATTGATAATAAGTATGACTATGGAGGTGGTGGCTAACATAAGGTAAACATATATATATATATATATATATATATATATATATATATATATATATATATATATATATATATATATATATATATATATATATATATATATATATATATATATATATATATATATATATACATATATATATATATATATATATAGATGATTATAGTTTTTATAGCTGGACAGCTGTCCAGATAGTTATTAGCAGACAGGCAACTGTTCCACCTGGTACAGGTGGTCATCGATGCAGCTTTTGCAATAACCGAAGGCATTGCTGGCCTCAAAGGAATTTTATAACGCCTTTTTAAAAAAAACATGGTGATATCGTACTTCGCTGGGAAAAGATCAGCACGAATCTCATTCCAAATTTAAAAAGTACTTAACATAAAGAATTTGAAGATAATATCGCTAGGAAAGAAGAGGCTCCAGAAAATGGAGATGAACGCCCAACCGATGCCAAGCAGTGCCCTGGTAGAAAAACGACTAATGTCAAAACTGTTTAAGTTTGGGATAAACTACAAAATTGATAATCCGATTGTAATATAATTTCTCAACTATCAGTAATTTAATCAAAAAAATTGTATTGAAAGAAAGAAAGAAAGAAAAGCATTTATTTAGGAACAAAATATACATATGATACATATTATAAATTTGGACTGTTTGTAACTCAAATATTGACCTTAACATCTTTTATTGCATATTATATGTTTATTATAAGTGTGTATTTATTGGTTAGTTTAATAATTCCCTAACAGATGGTGATGTAAGTTAACTCATCGATGCAAATTTTTCATATTTCTTGATATCTAAGTTGCGTAGACATCCGGTAGATAGCGCTGTTTCGATTTCTCTATAATACATATTCTAGGACATATTTGTGAATGATTTTTATAATGAGCCACAGCGACGCGTGGCTTGGTCAGCTAGTAATAAAACAAAAAGATTGATAAAGATTTTTTAATAACTTAATTATACGCAATTTAATAAATTATGTAACTTAAAATTATATTAACAATCATAAATTAATAACATTGGTATGTAACAGTCCCGACTCCACCTGATGGAAAAGAACCCTGGAACCCCACAGTGCCAAGAATTGGCATCGTTCCATTAACCGCAACTGTTCCCATTATCTCCAAACCATCCGACTGTACTTGCAATCCGTATGGATTATCCAAATAGGTATTGGCGAATGGGTTGGCACGATTAGCCGCCATGTTCACAATACTAGCGACATCTGTTGGTAGCAACTTTGTCATTTGGTTGGGAAAAGCCATGTTGGGCGATTTGGCAAAATTATTTAATAAGTTATTAGGTAGATTTTTATTCGGTAAATTATTTATGAATCCCACATTGGGTACAGCATTATTACTTCTAATGTTTCTTATATTTGCATTAGTAATGCTACCGGGAAAATTACCACCACCAAGGTTTCCTATGAAAAGGTTATCGTTTGCCATATTTAAGGGAGATAATAGTCCTAAATCTCCAATTCCACGAACATTGCCAGGTATGTTCTTATTAAGGTTGCTAAGTCCATTTCTCACATTGTTGCCAATTATGTTTCCTGAATTTATATTGTTAATAATATCATTTTGTATTTGATTTTGCATCGAATTTTGTAACAATATGCCATTTGGTTGTATGTTGTTGAAGCCATTGTTTAGGATTGATCCGGTGGGTAAAATGTCATTCTGGTTGGCAATATTTTGTAAATTCGGTTCGAGGTTACATGTGACTGCCTGAAAAAAATAAATTCGATATTTAATACATTTATTATCCGTGCAGGGGTGGAGAAAGAATACTAACCTCTGCGGCCGGGGCTGGCCTGTCGGAAAAGGCAACAAAACAACCCACCCTAGGCTACGTGGTAGGACCTCAAGCCCGACTGGATGGCGGCAAGTAACCTTATGGGACAGCAGCGTGTTCGCGATTTCACTGGTGTTGCAAATACCCATAGGCTACGGTAACTGCTAAATTCTAAGTAGGCCGTCAGCCTTTTTGCTGTCTTACAGCAAAAAAAGGTGTTTTTCAAATACAGTAGAATTGTGTGAGACTATCCCTTTCTAATACGCCTATGCGCTCATGGTAACGCACGCCAATCATTGTCCACTGTTGAACGTAGGCCTCCCCAAGTTTATGCCACAAATCCCTCTATCCCGCTCTCTTACCATCCAGCTCCGACTGGCAGCCTTATGGAGGTCATTGATCCCGGTTTACCTAGACGTGGTCTCTACTCCATGTGACCGAAGCAATGCCACTTCAGCTAGCATATTATGGGAGTTATATCGGTTACTTTGGTTCTCCAACGAATTTCCTCATTTCGGATTTTGTCCAAAAGAGAAACACCCAATAGCCCACCCCATAGCCCATTGAGTGACTTGAAAGTTATGGATCAGTCCCGCCGTCAGTGTATATGTCTTAACTTCATCGTACGTCACAAGATACTTCACTGGTATACCCTATAAAACCATCAGTCAGTGCACTTCCAACCGGCACCACGCCCGGGTGCATTCATAAACATTTGTATAACATTATAACATCATATTCAATTAAACATATTAAATCAAACATTCCTAAACATTTAATTACCCACTGCAACCTCGGTAACGCTACATTTTGGTCCTTCGAAAAGGGACTCACGCGCCGCGTACGTTTAAGTTCTTCGGCGTTTAAGTTCGCGATTCGGCAGTGGGTCAAAAATAACCAGTGAATAAACATTTTGTGTGTAGTGCGAAGGTGCCAGTACTATTTATTGCAAAACATCAAGCGAAGGCAACATCATCAGCTTTCAAGTAACATTTTACCTTTTTATTTTATTTTGTACATTCTATTGAACATTGAAAAATGGAAGCTGAGGTGCAGTAGTTCGTATCCAATCCTTCAAAATCACATCAAGGTACTAACAGCAGGTTGGATGAACAGTTTTGCAAGAACCACTTCGCCTAGGGTCTGACCGAGTCCCAAAACATTTCTCAAAATCAACCTGTATTATTTAGCTTAAGAAAAATATAATTTAAATACGTACAAATATATATTACATTTTTAATGAATAAATTCAAAACTAACCTTTATTAAAAATATGCAGAATAAAGAAGCAACCTCCATCACGTGACTCTTGCTTAGTTTTTGGCAACTAAATATATAAACAGTAGATAGTAAATCTTATATATTATATGAAATATATTTTATCAAGATATTATCTCAACTATTATCGGTATTGAATAAGACATTTATTATGTAATTGTGATAATTTATCTTACTACATTTTTCGTAATTATTGATCATTTCTTCTTAATGTAAATTTTTATTACAACAGCAGACAGGCTAACGACTCTTAACGTGCAGTTACCGTCGCTTATATATGTTTGCGATGCCTGTGGTATCTTCAATATGCTGCGGTGCACGTATAATTGAAACCTGGGTGGTTTGTGCCGGATCACAACACAAGATATTTAGAGGACAGCCCGTGTGGACGGCAACTACCATCCAGGCTTGGAGCCCTACCAATTAGCAAATTTTAGCAATACTATTTTCTATAGTACATATATTTATCATCATTTGTGCGGGTAGTTAAATAGTAAACACCTATTACCATTTGCTCTGTTTAATTAATTTATTTATTAGCTCATTTATAGCATTCATAATAATTTAAATTCATAACACGATTTTATTGTGTTGTCTATCTGCCGTACAATTGTGTTTCTGATTTTCTTTTCAACATTACTATCACTAAGGACACCTCAACATGGAAGCTATCCAAGATTTGATTAGCAGTCTAATGGAGTGTACAAGACACAGATAAATCAGTTCGAGAGTGATCTGAAGCTATCATTATCTTCTTCAGGTGTTTCCAACCTAGTCCCAGTTCACCACCTTTAAAATTTTCATCACTCAGTCCCTCAACATTCTTCAAAAAAAAGTAGATTTGCTGTCGCAAAGTATTGACTATTTAGAAATGCATTAACGAAGGAAAATCCTTCTTTTACATGGGTTAGCTAAAAAATGAGCACACTGCCAAGATAATCGTGAAAACAATGACCGAACACTTGAGTATACCTAATTTTAGCCCAAATGACATTCGGCGACGTCATAGAATGGAATGCTTAAACTCCGACAAACCAAGACCGTTTTTAATTAAGCTAAAAAACCTATCCAGGAAAAACGATATGGTTTAACAAAACCAATCCAAAAGGATCGGGTGTCGCCTTGTCTGAGTTTTTAACCAAAACGCACCATGACTTATTTCTCGCTATCAGACGTAAATTTGAGGTTAGTAAATGTTGGACACGAGATAGAAATGACTACATCATCTGCCTAGATGAATCTCGCTGTCAGATAAACACACTCGAAGACCTTGGTAAACTACAAGAGGCTCAGAAATCCACTAAAATTACAGCAGCAGATAAGTCTAAGCAACAAACCGCGAAAACATTGGGTTATTAGATCCTTATACAACCGGTAAATTGAATTTTATGGGTTTTTTTCATGTAAACAATAATAACAATAACATAAATTATTACTTTTATATCTGAGTACATACGGTTATTAGTATTTCTCATTACCGTTGATACCGCAATGGCTTGCGATCCAAATAAGAATGACATCAAGACTAGAACAATGACATTCATAAAGAGTTCGTTTTATTTTTAGAGTAACTTCAAAATTATCTCTTGAATGAAAAGGAAGTTTGAGAATGTCTTGAAGGCAACTTAGGGAGTCACTTATAACAATAGCTTTATTAATATTATAGGATTGAATATAGAGAGCTGCCTCTAAAATGGCAATCGCTTCATCCGTAAATACAGACGAAAGGGGAGGAATTTTGGCCTTGCGTTTTTAGGCGTGTATTTTATTTTTAATGTATTTATTTTTATTTTCCCAAATATTCAGTTTTTTTATTTTCTCAAGGCTTTATTTTTTTCCCTCACGCCTTTTTTCATATTTTTTTTTTCGCTTAGTTCCTACGCTTTATACTATAAAGCTTCGCTTTTTTTGTGTTAAGTGTGACATTTGTAATTTTGAATTTTATTATTTTAACTATATTTTATTTTATTGTATTGATGCACCAAACAAATTACAACCAATTTATTGATTTATTTATAATTTATTTTATTATGATTGACTTTTATAATGTAAATAATGGACCATGTTGTTCGACAAATCAATAAATTATTATTATTATAATGTCTAACGAATCGATAGCTTTGTTAAAATCTGTGAAAGCCAAGTAGTATACCATATTATACTCACTCTATTTTTAAAGTACTTGTCGTAGGGCATGAATATGGTCTATAGTTGAAAAGTTGCTCCTGAACCAAGCTTGCTCCTTCGGCTGGTTTTGGTCATGGGTATTATATAGTCTAAACTAAACATCTAAATATCCCACCATAATTAAGTCAGGTGCCATTACCTATATGGACTGCAACGTATTAACGACGCACCTGACATTGCATACATTCATAGGCGACAATAACTGTATAATATTAAGTAGGCCGCCAGAATACTTTTCCACAATATGTTAAATAAATATCAGGAAAATCTTTTGCAAATTTATTCTGCCGGAAATTGAGTCAACACTAAATATCTCAAGCAAGCAATGCTTAAGACTCAAAGAGATTTGTAGTATAAAAATAAAATAACGTACTAATAAAAACACAAATATGTTTTATTCAGTATAAAAGAGCTTATTTTAATAATAAATTATTTATGACATACAAAATTATCAAAACTTTGCAAATATTTTAAAACTACCCGACACGGGTATGACACCAGTAAACTGCAAATTAGATACCGGTGCATATTTTGATGAATTCACTTCCTCCAAAGGCGCTGTATACGTAGAATTTACTAGACGAATGGGAACCGAACTAGAAGCTCCCGCGGGAAACAATTGTAATGAAGGTTTAACAGACAAATTTGCTTGTGAAGGTATTGCTGACAAAGCGAACTTGCGCAATCTAGACTTAATATCTAATGGCCCTAATTTTAATGCTATCGGACTAGTAACTACCATTTTAGGGCATAATGTTATTCCTAGTGATATAGATTCTACTATAGGGCACGCTGGTTTTACATCGGAATTCCTGCCAGGAATAGCTACTTTAGGTAAAATGTTGATTGAAGATAATATATTAAGTATATGTAGTAACTTTCTTGGTTCGAAAGATGTAGTTTGCAGTCTTGTTACTAAATGTGGGACAAATATAGGGTAAGAAAAGGTCGAAAGGAACAAAGCTGGGATTGGAGGTGGGAATCTTCGAGTACTTGGGTTTAAATATGCATTGTGACTGTTGAAGTCTTGATGTAATATTGACTGGAATGGTGCTGATGGACCTGTAATCATTAAAAATATATATTAGTAGTATAAGTATTTAGTTTTTTTTTTTTTATTTCTGAAGGACAGCAGACAGGCTGATGGCTTACTTAGAATTTTGCAGTTACCGTCGTCTATGGGTGTTTGGAATGTCAGAATCATCGCTAACACGCTGCTAACACAACACAAAGATGTTACGGTAGCATATTTGTTAATGTACACCGCCATTATTTAGTCCTTAATGTGATTCTGGTTAGGTTGTCTGGAAGAAATCGCTTATTAGCGATAAGACCGCCGATTGTTCCTTTTTTTGTTAATTTAGATTTTAAGCAGTTTTTATTTTTATTTGGTGAACAATAAAGAGTTTTCTATTCTATTCTATTTCTATTTAAAAACCAGGGTTGCCATCCAGACGGCTTGTAGCTTGGGTTATTTAGTGGTCTGTTACGACAGGTCGACCCCGGCTGCAGAGTATTATTTCTCTGGCCCTACACACATAGTTACATAAATTTATCCATAGCTAAATCGTAATTGTGGACGGTTTACGTAAAAGATCAACATCATCATCCTTGCGTTAAAGGCCGGTTGCAACGCAAACTTCCGCTTTGAAGCCGGAGGTCCACTTTCCGCTTTCCCCACTTCAAACGGCTTCATGAAGGCTACCGTGAACGCGGGAGTTCCTAACGCAATCCTTCCACGTTACTCCACACATTCACCGCACCATATTCATATCTATCCATATTCATCTCTAGCACCAGTCAAGTTTTACGGCCGTATAAAAAAACAGGCCTAATGATGGTCCTATAGACCTGTCCCTTCAACTTAACAGGCATCTTAGGGTCAATAAGATGTACCAGAAAAGGTGTGAATGTTGAAATAACGACTAATAGGAGAGTGGAAGGAGAGAATGTGACGAGCACACTTAATTTGAGATAAAGGCAGTAAGAAGATTTATACCTCCACTAGATGCGAATATTTTTACACTTCCTTTAGCATGCACTGGTCCTTCGAACGAGACATTGCCAGAAATAGTTAATTCCCCATCTGAGTCACCATCAATGACGTTATCATCAGTCACCACCAAATCATCCTTAATTACTTCTGTTTTTTGCTAGAAAAAAAATCAGAATATTTTATTACAGTAACTTAATGACACATGCATTTATATTTGCTACTTGAAGACCTCCGCAATGACTTTGGCCCTTTAAAACTTTTAACGTAATGTTACAATATTTTTTTTATATTGAATTTGTCGCACTCGTTTACCGCGACAATTGAGCGTTGCGCTGATTGGTGGAGCTGCGCGTGTCGTAGGTCAGCCATATTTCGGCCCTCACACTCGTTGCCACTGCCATTCCAACACTCGGGAGCACGTCAAAGACTCGTTCTTTGATTAATTCGTTAGCAACGATATTTTAAATCTTGATCACCCGCTTTCGACGCTGTAAAGCAATGTTATTAAATATACTTTATGGAACCTGCTGTTGAAGCCGATATATTTATTAGTATAATTATTTTAAATTAGTATATTTATTGCTATAGGACAGCAGACAGTTTTTAAGATAGTGTCTATAAATCTAATCGCGGGCAAAGCTATACATTTTCAAATTAAGACTTTTAATTATTTTTTTAAACATCCGAATTGGCCGCCATGTAAACTAATCTTTAACGCCTTTAAATCATTCGTAACATTGTACCCTCACTCTTTCACTTTTTATTCATTCATTCATTCACTCTCACACTACACAAAACACAAACATTCCGCACTCAAATTATATTTAAATACCCTCCTCTTTATTAATAATTCCGTGTGGCAATACGTAATTTATTTTTCTCCGTAAATAATGTTAGTTCTTTTTTTCGTGAACTTGAATTTTCCTTTTTCTATGAAAAATTTAAAATTAATATTTCACTCTATTTACTTTTTTTTATTATGTCTTCTTATATAGTCTACGAAGTGTGATCTTATTTGGCCAATGTCCTGTTTATTTGTATTAGTATATAAGTTTAAAATTTGTGCTGTATGATCATCGTTGAAATAAATAAATATATTTATTATGTAATTATATATTCTGTCGTGTCCTATGTGAATAAGAGAGTAATTAACATTTAATAACTTTTTCTTTTTGTTGTTATTATATTCTGTAACTTCGTATGCCCTCTCAGCTACCTCACCATCTCGGTTTTCAACCCTGGCTAGTGCCCTTTTGGAGTTGGCTGATATTATGCCGGGGGTTACAGAGGCTCATGGGCTGGATATATATTCCAGGTTCTACGTTTGGTCCCCATTTGAATAACTTATTTGAGAATTCTCGTCATTCGACTCTCAACGAGAAATTTCTTCCCATCGAACGACTTGCGCATCGGCGTCCAGCTCTTCGACATGACTCCTGCCGTCGTCTGGCCTCCTGCAGTGACTGCGACGTCAGGCGAGTACTTCGCCGGGAAGGGGACGCAATCAGGGCTTTAAACCTGAACTTTTAAGTGCGTGTCCTTAAACAACATGTGGATAAAAAAATAGATGGCGATGTGTGAATTGCTACAGTATATTCTTATAATTAAATGGATGAATTTTTTTATACACTAGAAGAGTATTTTAAATAAAAAACATGCGGGGCAGTCTTTGGGGACTGCCGATAGAAGAGAAAACTAAGTAACTTGTGAATTGTATCGTCGAGCTATTAGATTATTATTTTCGGTTTATAATAAAGTGTTTATGATCAAGGATTAAAGTTTAAATTGGTCATTAACACTTCTTTACAGTCAAAAAATTGTTCACCCAAAAAGTGCTTAACGCGCCTAAACAAGTTTTCACTTCAAAAACTCAACTCTTATTCATTGTAATAAAGTCGCAATTCGAATAGATATGTGTAAGTAATGCAATGAAATAATTTAAAAGTTACATTATAAAATAAACCTTAAGGCATTATTAATAAGGTTGGTATTACTGGAGCAAAACTCCCTCCGTCTTACGAATTTTCGATCAGGTCACGTGTCCTGACGCGAGTTAACATTTTTACCCATCACAAACAAAGTGCATAACGCCGCTAAAGAAGTTTTCATTTCAAAAATTTTATTGATATAATATATAATTGTAATATACACATCAAAAATTCTAAGCAACATGCATGATATTACAAATTTACCATTTATACTAATTAATTTCTTTCTAGTCTAGTCTAGTCTTTACTCACTCAAAGTGCGTAGGTATGTAAACTTTTTTTGTTATTGATGACATATTGGACGGTTGTAAAAAAAATTTCGATTATGTTTTGTTTTTTTCATAAAATTAAATGAAAGGGAATTTGTTTGAATTTAAGTGCGTTTTTATTGCTACGTTTAGTCTTGATTTTATAATTTTACCAACCATTTAAATAAAGTTAGCGACAAAATTGAATTGTTAGATATTCTTTACGTCATGGAGCAACGTCATTTGACGGCAAATGAAATGCAAAGAGCTGTAAGGATGTTGCAAGCGGGAAGTAATAAATCTCAGGTATCTCGGCATTTTGGCATTCATACAAGTGTTATTTGTCGTTTTTGGTAGCGCTAAAATAATACACGGGAACCCGCTGAACAGCATCCAGGCCATAAAAAAAGTACAACCACTCGGCAAGACCGGTATATGTACCTGCAACTATGCAACTGATTGCAAGACACCAGCCGATGTTAACCGCTCGAGAGATAAGTTTGAGGCTACAAAAGTGGTGATGATGTAAGTCCCCAAACTGTGCGAAATCGACTGCATGAGTACGGCCTACTAGCTTGACGCCCAATTAGGTGCCCAACGATACGTCACGGGAATCGCGCTCGTCGAAATGAATGGTGTAGAGAACGCAGAACATGGGATCATCAACATCCAGGAACAATGGGATAAAATTACGTTTTCCGATGAGTCGCGATTCGGGTTTAGGCCTGATACAAGAAGGGTGCGAGTGTACCATCGGCCCGGAAATACTGAAAGGCTCAGGTGCATTCAGGAAGTTCATCCATCCAGCGGCTCATCCACCATCTTAAAATTTAAATTAGTACATGTTGCTTAGACTTTTTTGATGTGTGTATATGACAATTTATAAATTTTAGACATTGCTGATAAAAATTATGATAAAGAAACTTTAAATAATAATAAATTAATTAATTGTATTTTTTATGGCTGTAGAACAGCAGACAGATTGACGGTCTGCTTAGAATTTAGCAATTACCGTCGCCTATGGGTGTTTGCAACGCCATTGGCATCGCGAACTCGCTGCTGTCCCTTATGGATACTGGAACTTGGGTCACTAATGCCGGAATACAACGCAAGGTTATTATGACGGCATACTTAAGACTAAAGGTGGTCGCCATCTAGACTGGCTTGAGGCCCTACTACGTAGCTAGGGTGGGTTGTTTTTTCGTCTTTTACCACAGGCCGACACCAGCCGCAGAGGTTAGTATTCTTTCTAGACATGGGTAACTCAGCGAAAATCCGTGCGTTAACTCAGTAACTCAGGCGCAGTTAACTGCGCCGGCTCATTGAGTTAACTCAAAATTGCGCCATGGTACAACAAAATAAAAACACGCCGAGTGAGCAACGAAATGCACGCCATTTGCAAGCTGCGCTCACAGGTTCTTGGTGACACAAACAGCGCACAAACTACGTGAACAATGAGCCTTGTTCACCTATCGACATCGAGTGAGTGAAAGAATTAATAATATCGGTCATGATGACCAGAAATGGGCGTTTTCGTTTTTAGTCGTCGATGCGCATCGTTAATTAGTAAACCGCATCCCATGCCGGCATTGTTATTTCTGACATCGATTCGATTGTGCGATTTGCCAAAATTAGTTGTCGGCTAAAGTGATAGATATTAGATAATCGGTAACGGTGCCATAATGATTCATGTCAAAATTTTATGTATTTCAATGAATTTTTATCTTTGTTACTTCACTGCACTTTAGAATACAAAATAACAACACTTTTGTACACTAAAACACACTTAATATCAAATTAAAATAAATCAACCATGCTTTTCTTTCAACTACTCCCCACAGAATCGACTACAGTACAGTTCATTTGTTTTGATTTTCGAACGTAAACTTATTCCGTCATTTGCTTTGTTTTACACACAGCTGTCTCTGTCAAAATAAAACCTTATGGCCAGTAAGTAAAGTGAAATCTAGAAAATAAATATTACCTAGATAAAACTTCATTTACATTTCACGGAGTTGCAGTTTATAAAAATTAAATTTGAATTTCCCGGTCCTGCGCTGTGCGCCACCTCATTTTGGAGATGTGAGTTAACATCAGCGTAGTGAAATGAGTTGGCGCAATTGCGCTACGTAGCGCAGTGTTAATCTCTAATTCTTTCTCCGCCCCTGCACGGATAAAAGTACGTAGTACGTATTGTGACATATGCATGTTAAATTAAGATGTATGGATGATTAGTAATTGTATTATAAGCGTGTAAGCCATATTGCACTGTATATTATCATTGTAACAAATTTATACAACTGTGTTTTGACGCAAATGTACGCAATATGTACGTAATTTGAATGTAAATGTTTATATTTATATATGTGCTTTAGCACATCAATATAATCAGCTATTTACCTACCAATCCAGTTTAAAGAATCGTGAGGACCATATATTTAAGAGGTGACACGAGCCTAATCGATCTAGCTAGGAATCATTTCTAGAAAATGTCAAAAGGTGGCGTTTGAGTAGTCCCAATTTAAACTGAAAAATGACTCTTCCTGACATCTATCGGCGAATAATAATACTATTTTTTTTTTAATTGCTTTAACGACACAACAACACTAAAGCTATTCCAGCAGATGGCGTTGTTAAGTAACACGAAGTCAATGAGTGTTTGCTTTGAGGTTAGACTAAGAAAATCAATTGTTAATTTTCAAAAAAAAATAAAAATACCGAGCATAGCTCGGTCATCCGGATATTATATAATAACAGGCCAACTAATGGGTTTGGGCCTAACCTTAGAGGAAACAGGCGACTTGTCCAAGGTGAATTAGTTTACACATACCAATTATCTCGGTGTCCAGATTTACTCACGATGTTTTCCTTCTTCAGTACATGGCGATTATGCTACAATACCTATTACACAGTAGGCGGGAAAAACTGCCTAAACCGGGACCTCTAGGATGGTCTCCGAGTAAAATACACTACCTGCCAGGTACCCTAATGTATATCAGCTCTTATTTATGTATTCGTAATACTATTTACTGTGTATTAGCTGTGCCCGCGACTCCGTCCGCATGGAATTGTGACTTTGGGCAGCATTTTTGTGGATATATCTTATTGTTTATTTTGGATTACAAACCCTATAAACCCTAAAATATAAATAAATGAAATATGCAAACAGTCAGTTACTCCTTGTTACATCAGCTATCTGCCAGTGAAAGTCCCATCAAAATCGGTGCAGCCATTTCAGAGATTAGCCGAAACAAACAGACAGACAGACAAAAATTGTAAAAAAAATTGTTTTTTTTATATGTACCGTGTATACGTCCGAATGCACTTAGTAAAAAGCGGTTATTTTAATATTAGAAACAGACTCTCCAATTTTATTTATTTGTATAGATGTACAAAATAACAATTACATCATCATCATCATCATTGTTAAATCTCGGTTGCAACCCAAATTTTCACTTCAGTGTCTGAGGTATGCATTCCGACATTTTCTTCTCCACTTTCAACGCTCTTCGGCATCGCCCTTTACAATGTCAAGCGAGCACCTTTTGTTTCTACTCCTCCTACGGCAGAGGCATGCCTAGACATTTGTTCCCCACGTAAGTAGCCGGTTGCCGTAAAACGTGGCCATATCAACTTAGATGACCCTCCTGCAATTTATCCGTAATATCATGAGGGATACCGTGAACACGGAAGTTCCTAATGCGATCCTTCCGCGTTACTCCCCGCATTCACAGCAGCATATTCATATCCGGGATACGCAGTTCCTGCCTATACTCTAACACCAGTCAAGTTTTACAGCCGCATAAAAAAAATTGTACAATATATTGTATAAAAAGTGTACAAAAAAAATTTCTCAAACACATAGAATTTAAATTTAAAACTAAATATCTAAATTATACTCAAAGATGTTTGAAAAACCATATTCTTCCATTACAAGAGAGACGTAAAATTGCAGATATTGTACAATTAGTTAAACTAGCACAATATAATGTTGATCGTCCACCTCTTCTTAGCAAAATTAATTTAAATGTGTCAACGAGGTCGTTCAGATGCCCACAATACCTCGCTGTTCCCCCCTGCTCCACCAACTATAGACAGAACTCATTTTTTGTTAGATCATCCAAAATATTTAAAATTTAGTAGCCAGTGACTCTGACTTAGACTTATTTAATAGTTCCCCACGATCGTTTCTGTCCTTTATGTCTAAAAGTTGGTTTGCAAGCAATTCTTACTATAATTTTTTCTTTACATGTATTTATTTTCTATATTATTTTTGTTAATTTTGTTTCTTTTTAACTATATATTGTTTAGATGTAAGTTTAATTTTACCTAACTTTAAATTTGTTTCAGGTAAATACTTGTGAAAACACATTAATAGTGTTTTAGATTTATTCTAAGTTTTAGTTTTTAGCTATATCACTGTTTGTTTTCCAAATAAAATAAAATAAATAAAAAAAAAAAAGAACAGACCTAATGATGGTCTTACAGAGCTGTCCCTTTAACTTAACCGGCATCTCGGGTCGCAAAAGATACTGGATACCTGGCGTTATTTAGCCCACGCGACAGTAATGCGTGCCTCACGTCGTCGATCGTCGCGTCACAAAATAAAAAATTACAAATATCTATTGTTATAATTTGTTAATAGTTTTGCTACATTGCATTTATGAAACGTGAGTATATCACGAAATGGAAAATTGCATTTTGTTTATTTTATCTAACACTTACTTGATCATCGTTTTGATTGATTGTTACATAAATATTTGTAATTGCAACCATCGTTGCTGATAAGATGGCCTCGTTTCTTAACACGTATGTATTAGTCAGGAAATATTAATTAATTATTGAAAAACTACGAATAGCAGCATGTATTGATATTCCAATGAGAATATCTTTGAAACGGTTAGAGTAATCGATAAACTAGTCGCCCAAATCGGCGCGGACCTGTCGCTCCCGGCCCTGGTTCTGTCCATGGTCGGGGGCGATCCTGGATGGACGGCCGTCGCCTCCTTTTGTGAGGCAGTCATGTCCGCAAAGGAGGCGGCGGAGCGGGAGCGGGAGTCTACCACCACACTCCCCTCCCGTCAACGCAGGCCACGTCGTCAGCGCCGGAGGGTGAGTAATGACCTCCGGCCGCCGTAGGAAGCGGCGGCGGGCGGCCCCTCGGGGGTGGATCCGCCGCCCGCACTATTGCCGCGAGGGTGAGGGCCGCGTGCTGTTCCGTGGCCCCCCCTCAACTCCTACAATACAGAAGAGCGCCGGGGGGACGAAACCCTGACCCCCTGGCGCCAACACTTCAGAAGAGGCCCGCCTTGAGACAAAGGGCAGGCCGGCACCGGCCCGGGCCACAAGATCGGCAGGCCACATATCCGTAGGCCCAGGCGTAGGCGATAGGAGAACAGCGGGGTTTTTAGTGGGTAGTCGGATGGCTGAAAATCTTCCCCGGAGTCCCACATATCCCTCGGTCCCCCCGGGCCGGGGGAACCCGTCAAGAGTGGTTTTTCTCCGAGACCAAAAAAAAAATCGATAAACTACAACAAACCTTTTTGTGGAGCGTTTAATTTCCTATAGAAATAATAGAAGTTCAATTGTTAATAATTTTTTGTAAGTTACAAAATTCCAAACTAAAAGTGTTTTTTATTAAATTTTTAATCTTGATATCTTTTGAATGGTTAGACTTATCAAAAAATCTTAAGAAACTATATTTGTAGAGCGTTTCATTTCCTATAAAGATTATTGATGGTGCAGATTAAATAGCATGTTTGTAATGGAGATATGACCATTTGTAGATGAGACTAAACTGAAAATGAAAATCTATGATGAGGGTAATCTTCCCAGTAATATTAAGAGCTCATATTTGGTGAGTACTTTCTAGAGATACCTAGCAACAAGTTTTCGTGTGTCGGATCAAAAAAAATAATAATACCATTTAAGTAGGTGGATACTCCTGTAGTGTAACATTAATGTATGTTAATTATATCTAATATTTTACAAAAAGGTTTTACCAAATGCTTTTCGATATTATGACAAAATAAATATTACTCGTCCGATTTGACGTACATTGTCTGTCTGTACGTTGGTAGACGGCTGGTCCAGACACTACGTATAAAATCGTCTGGAACTCCTGGGTCTGCCAAGTTCTTCAGGGGGCGTAAGAACTGTGACGGTTTTCTGTCTCTCAGTTCCTCATGATTGAGCAGCTGCTGTACTTACTTTTCGCACCATGCTGTGAGCCTCTTAATCAGCTTGGTCTTCAAATGCTCGTACTTGTCCGGGGCGGCTGGGGCTTCTATGATGTCCTCCACTAGTTCCGCGAAATTGGGTTCCAGCTGTGAAATCGTGTAGTGGTACTTCGTCGCGTCCTGGGTAATATTTGCAAGTACAAACTGGCTCTCCAGGGTGGCAAACCATAAGGTTGGTTTGGCTGCGTAGAATGGTGGTACTCTTACTCTGACTCGGTCCAGCTTACCTCCAACTTCAGAATCTCCCTCACCGCCCGGCATAGTGTTCAATATAGGAAGTCACCAGTGTAGGTTGGCAGCTCAATTACACGCTTAAGTAGTTCGTACACTTTATACTTATAATAAATATAGAAATATACTTTTGTAAAATATTAGATATAATTAACATACATTAATGTTATACTACACGTGCACCGGTTAGCTATTTTTTTACCCATAGTACAATTATTATTAAATTATTCTTACCGTACTCACACTTCTCAATACGAAAATTAAATACAACACTCTAAACATTTTTACAAAACAGTTTTAATACACTGATATTTGGTACGTGACCTATTATTTATACTAACCGGCAGGTGGCCTAATTATCATTTCCAATTGTACTTATTTCTTTGTTTTGATGCGTAGCCATGTAAGCGCACGCTTCTGTTGATACGATAATCTTCTTCTTAAGACAAAAACAAAGACAAAGAAATACTTTATTTGAAGAAATAGCGACGCAGTTAAATATCCACTTTAATATCCTTTGGATATGTGTTATGTTTCAGGGGTTGTCCTTTACTTGTCCTTTTTGGAGTTGCAAAATTGGCAGCAATGTGAATAGTCAGATTAAGTTGTTCCAGTTGTCTTTCAAGTTCTTCTATTGTATCAATTTTGGTCTTTAGTTCTGTCTATGTCGTGATTATATTTTTATAAATTGTCCAGTCTGTAGTGTTCGTGTTGTATATTCTTAGGGGCAGTGCTACCAGGTTAACTGTTTTAGTAATATTCAGTATAACTGGTGTGTGTTCAGATGTGAGATCTATTCGTGGTTCGTCTTGTGCTTCGCTGTTACTAAAGGTTTTGTAACAGATCTTGTGGTATTAAATTGTGACCTATCCCGTCTCCAGTCTATCTTATTAAACAAATATTTAGGGTGTTCTAAGGCGATCACACCCAAAAGTAAACAAGAAAGTGTAGCTTTCTTCTAGCTGCCATTTTTAGTATGTTATTTTTGTTAAAATATGGTTTCTTCTTGGTATATCAAAACAGTAACGGGCACTAGCTTTTTGTATGCGCTGTAGACGCTTAGACGCTCCATTCGTGGTAATAGGCAGGGCCCGTATACTACGTCACAATAATTTAGCTTGGATAGGACCAAACTCTCTACTAATCTCTTTCTAACTTCTACTTTGATATACGGCCTAATAGAATATAATATTTTAATCGATAAAAACAGTTAGTCACAATATTACTGATAAGCTTCCCAAAACGAAGTTCAAAGTCAATAGTGAGCGCTAGGCTACATGCAGCATCCTAGTCCTATAATTAAAATTCAAAATGAAAAAGTCAAATTGGTATTTGACTTTTTCATTTTGAGTTTTAATTATAGGACTAGCATTTTTTATTGCACTAACCTGTTGTCGACTTCCTAATATCATAAATTTTGACTTTATTGGATTTAATACCAGCGAATTGTCTTCAGACCATTGTGCAAGTCTTTCCAGGTCACCGTTAATGTCATTAGCAGCTTTGTGTGTTTCATTAGAGATAAAGTGTCTATAAAGGTGAATATCATCAGCATACATATGAAACCTATAATGCCAGATGCAATTGACAACATCGGCTGTATAAATAATAAATAACAGCGGACCTAAAATAGATCCTTGAGAGACTCCGCTAGCAAGACAATGGATCAGATGTGGTAAATGTTCCATCTGCTTTTTGAATCTCAACTTGTTGCTTTCTTTCTGTCAAATAGCTACGAACCACAGAACAGTTTCATTGGCAAATCCATAATATTATAGCTTGGATAAAAGTAAATTGGTGTTCACCGCATCAAAAGCCCGGGAATAGTCCAACAAAACAAGTATTGTACCCTGTCCTTGGTCACGAGCCTCAGCAATGCTACCTACCACATCACACAAGGCAGCTGCTGTGCCACACTCCTTCCTAAATCCAGATTGAAGATCAGGTAATATATTATTTGTCTCTAAGTATTCAACAACTTGTAAGTATACTACCTTTTCCAAGACTTTAGAGAGACATTGTAATATACTCAGGACGCAGATCCTTGTAATTGACTGGATTATTATTTTTGGGGATTGAACGCACAACAGCATGCCGCCATAGATATGGAAATTTATTTGATGTAATAGATTTATTTATAATATTTCTAATTAATTTAAGCTAATTTGGGTGTGTTAATTTAATCATATCGGGACTTCAGTGAGTTAATAATTTTTAGTATTTTGTCCTCAGAAATTGTTTGTAAAGAGAAGCTTGTTTGACTATACTTCTGATTATCAAAATATGTAAGCTGCTCTATGCTCACAGTGTTATCACCAGGTACTTCCAGAAAAGCTTTATTCATTCCACTTGGGTCATTAAAATGAACTAGAATAATAAAAAATAATAAAAAATAATAAGAAACCAAAAATAATAAAAAATAAGAAACATACAAAAATTGATAAAGACAATCATTGCGACGAAACCGTAACGGGGCCAATATTGTTGGCAACATCATTTTCAAAACGAATTCGAACCACTGGATCTCCGGGCTTACGACGTGCAAGAACACGGCCGCGTTTGGTCCAGACGAATTGTCGTCCAGCGTCGCGTGCCAGGCGAAATAACTGCCGCCGAGTAGTTTTCGTTAGACGTTCATTAATATAAAAACGTTGGAGTTTTCCGGTTGCAACTATATTACCTGTATCTGCATTACGCCGGACTCTGGCACTGTGTAACAGCTCATCCCGGACGTCACGTCGTGTCATGCGCACTACAAGAGCGCGGGGACGCGATACCGTGGTTCCTTCGGGGTTTGTTGCATTAAGGAATCGACTACCTACTATTTCAGCAATGACGATGTCCCAACTTTCTAATTTTATACCCAGCTTCTCTGCAACAGACACAATTAGGTGCATAGGATTTTCACATTTCTCTTCGGGAATATTTCTTATTTCTAAATCATTTCCAAGAAGATCTTGGTCGCGATCATTTAGGTCCGCTCTTAGCTGGTTAATGATCCCATTCACGTCAGGTTGCAATTAATTTTGTGCAAAGGAACGCTTCTCCAAGGCGTACATCCGAGTTTGCAGTTCATCAATACGGTTAATACAAGAATGCACCTCAATCTTCAAATCTGAAATTTCCTTCCGGAAACTTAAGAGATCATGGCGCATCTCTCGCATTTCCTCCATTAAGTCCTTATTAGTAAATTCCATTGGAACGGCTTCTCCCATCTGCATCGATAATGTGGGACTACTGTCAGACTGACTAGCGTCTTCATAAGGTGATAATGACCTGACACTCGTGGGTGTGTCGCCCTTGTTTCCTCTTAAATCTCCCTTTTTGCATTCAGGGCATCTCCAGTCAGTAGCCACATTGCCCTTAGCCGGGAGCGCTACGCAATTTCTACGCTGCGGTACGTTGCATTTTGTGCACCTAGCGCCATCTGTTGTTGAATAAATTTACGGCAAGTTCCATATCTTTCTGAAGGTATTATTCAATAGTTCAATAGCGTATAAGCGATCGATTTGATTTTTCACTTACGCAACAGATGGTGCTGTATGCCAAAGATAGCAATGTTAATTATTGTGAAATTAACAAAATGATTATCCACTAATTCCTATTATTATCAGAAGAGCACAGAATAATGTTCGAAGATTGTTTTTATTCTATCACTATTATGTGAATGAAACAGAATGAAGAAGATAATACGACACTTCTTGCTTCGTATACCATATAAATTTCAGTTTCAAAATACAAACAAAGGCACAGAATAACACTGTATATAATGTATCATAAGTTATAGTCACTTTTCATAATAAAATATTCCGACTTTTTCTACTCCACTTCGCACGGTCTTCAGCATCCCTAGTAGTGAGCCTATTGGCACGCATATCATCCTTTACAACGTCAAGCCAGCACTTTACTCTACTGGGTCTACCCCTCCTGCCAGGGCCCGGCGGAGGCGGCATGGCCAGACATTTGTTTCCCACGTAAGCATCCGGTTGCCGTAAAACGTAGCCGTAACCAACGGAACCGACACTCCTGCAATTTATCCGCAATATGACAGACTTGAAGACTGCCGCCAATGCGGGAGTTCCTAACGCAGTTCTTCCGCGTCACTCCACACATCCAGTGCAGCATATTTATCTCCGTGACACACAGTTCTAGCCGTCTGGTCCCGGCCGAAGAAAGAATAGCCACCCCAAATCATCCCAAGGGAGTCGTAAAACGCGACTGATTGTTTACTCCTTCTGCCAGCTTGCATGCGGCGAGGGAAGGACACCTCTAGGCTTCCCTTTAGAGGTTGGGGGGTTAGACGGCAGTTGCTCCCGTAAAAACCAAAACAAGCTAAATAAACACATGGTCAGAACACGGAAAGGTGTCTCTAGCGTCGTATCCATAGGCAACGCTAACTGGTCCATCCACGATTAAGTGGGCCGTCTGCCTGTCTGCTGTCTCAGAGCAAATCAAAAATGAGCAATCCAGCCAGGGACAGCAGACGTGGCCTGGCCATAAAGACGTAATAAAACATCACGTATAGTCAATACTGTTGGTGTACATTAATGTTGAGACGAACGTGACTTATGACAAATTACCGAATGTATTTCAACAATAAATGAGATATGCCAATGTTTTTATTTTAATATTATAACTAAATGAATAATTTTTCTCCATGAAGGGATGGCCTAAAAAGGGTAAAAGATGAAAACCCTACTCAGTGGTGATGGATGACCACCACCCCTGGCCTCTAATTATGCCACCATAATAACCTGTTATTATGTTCCATAAATATACCAAGTTAATTTTATTTTATTTAATAAGTTTATTTGCAAAATATACAGTAATCTACATACAACAATTTTTTTACCCTAGCTTCTGAGCTAGGCCAAAGTCTGTGTTAAAGAAGCCATATCTTTGAGAAAGTCTTTGAGAGCCAGGATCGAATTTTGATCATTATTCTGCCCTCGGTTCGTATCTAAATGTCGTTCAAACCTAAGGAGCTCTCATTCTAGGAGGGGCTACCACTAGAAATAAGGCTTGAAATAAAAAATAGTTTTTGTTTTTTATGATTTATGGTTATATATGTCTGCGAACCCTTTTGCCTAAGAGACTATAAATAGTGATAAAACTACCGGCACGTTATGATGGCCGTTTTGACGTTTGTCCACTCATGAAGTTTCATATTAATTAGTAATTACATTTGAAGGAGCCAATTGCTGTTCTTTATTGTCAATAGTGACGTGCAGTTAGTCACAATAAAGAACAGCAATTTGCTCCTTCAAATTTAATTACTAATTAATACGAAACTTCATGAGTGCCAAACGTCAAAACGGCCATCACAGTGTGCCGGTAGAGAAGTGGTAATCTTATATGTCTTTTTAAGTAAGAATACAAGTCTAAACTATATTTATAGGCTAGATAATGTGACAAAATAATCTTATTTGTATTAGTTCTTTTACTTCGTTAAACTTTATTTTACTGGGCATAGCGTGGATACGGATACAATAGCGGCTATATTTCAGAAGCGGTTTCATAAATCTTTCGCATCAAAACCCGTTGCTTTTTTTTTTAATACTACAGGACAGCAGACAGGCTGACGGCCCGCTTAGAATTTAGCAGTTACCGTCGCCTATAGGTGTTTGCAACGCCAGTGGCATAGCGGACACGCTGCTGTCTCATAAGGGTACAGGAACTTGGGTCACTATTGCCGGAACACAACACAAGGTCATTATGGCGGCATACTTAAGACCAAAGGTGGTCGCTATCCAGACGGGCTTGAGGCCCTACACTTAGCTAGGGTGGGTTGTTTTGTCGCCTTTTACGACAGGCCGACCCCGGTCGCAGAGGTTAGTATTCTTTCTCCGCCCCTGCACGGATAAAAGCTTACGACCTTTTTCTATAATAAACATTTTGTACACAATCTGATATGTCGCACTCTTTCATCATTATCTAATCAGAAAGATTGCGATCTAATGAGCATTTGTTCAGTGATAAACCTGTCATGTTGAAGTTACTCACATGTATAGGCAGTACGATGCAATCGAACATATTCGTTGAAAGTTTTCTTTGGCCTTAAGTATGCCGTCATAATAACCTTGTGTTGTATTCCGACATTAGTGACCGAAGTTCTTGTACCCTTATGGGACAGCAGCGTATTTGCGATGCCACTGGCGTTGCAAACACCTATAGGTGACGGTAACTGCTAAATTCTAAGCGGGCCGTCAGCCTATCTGCTGTCCTACAGCAATAAAAAAAATACATGCTATTGGATTCTATATAGTTACGGGATTTTTAGTTCTGTGTCTCAGGAACTGCAATACTACATATTAAGTTGTCTTAATAATATTTATAATAAATATCTTTTTAATCCGTGCAGGGGCGGAGAAAGAATACTAACCTCTGCGGCCGCGGTCCGCCTGTCGTAAAAGGCGACAAAACAACCCACCCTAGCTACGTGGTAGGGCCCCAAGCCCGTCTGGATGGCGACCACCTTTGGTCTTAAGTATGCCCCCATAATAACCTTGTGTTGTGTTCTATCTATTATTACTATTATAATACATAATTTTGTATGCCAGTTGTTGGCGAAACATGACTGCTGGGTAACCTTCTGTGACATGTTTCTGACAAACAAATGATTTAATTTGAATAAACAATTTGAAACGTATGTAATAATGATATTTATTATTTAAGCATCCTTTTTTTTCATCATCAAACATCTTATTTTAATAAACATTATTTCTGTGGTATATTCGATAGAAATAAATAACGTTTGTCAAGTACTAAGATTTATTACAAAAAATAATAATAAAGTAAATCAATAATAACGAATCGTGTATATAATTCATGCTTCAATAAACAAATTTGGTTTAAATACGATGGTGTTAACCGCTCCAAACGATATAAATCCGAGCACATTGTAATAATATCCAAATTATTTTCAGTGCCTAAAGAGAGCCTTATTATAGCATAAATCATATACATTTGAATACCCAAGACCAGTTTATTTTTCACTCGTTTTTAAACGCCCGGTTTCACAAATATTTTTTAACCAAATATTAAATTTGTTAAAATTACAGTTCAATCCATTTAATCGATAACATATATTCTTACATAACTGTTTAATATTCTAAAATCTTAAAGTAATCCATATTAAAGACATTCTTAACGGAAGAAGATCTTGACCACCTTAGGTAGTCTTTAGGTTCTACGCGTTTATAGAAGATGAAAGGTTTAAAAGAATTGTACGAATGATTGCAGTAACCGTTCCAAACATCGCAATCTCAGCAGCAAATGAAGTGGAATTACAATGCGCGGTACAAAAAGGCAAATGAAGCTCCCATTGAAGCTCGATGTACGGCGCGTGCGTGGCATGCCAATCATTGTGATACAATAATTTTTTCCTATTGAACAAATTTGAATCTATGTCAGGTTTTAGCATTTTGAAACGTATCTATATATTTAAAAAAATACATTCCTAATTTTCGCGAATTACCTTCAAATTTAATTAATTTCAAAACTACAACAATGTTATATAAATGACATAGATTAAAAGAATTGTGAATTCGTATAGCAAAAGTTGTTGATGCAGGTAAAACAATCGCATTAATCGACCTCCGTTTTGTTTTAACCTTCCATTTAGTAGGCATTTAGAGGTGTCAAACACTCCGAAATACCTGCCACTGGTAAGCCATTTAGCATTGGATTCTGTCCATGCTCACAAAGATTCATCGTTGGCTCAACGCAACCACATACCCCAGTTATTGGCATTTGTAAAGCCATTTTCAAGTTTTTGTTTAATAAATTATTGTATACTCCACCAGTCTTTAGCATATTATGTTGGTTTGAATTTGGACAGTTGGGCAATATTTGATTATTGAACGCCATGTTTCCAAATCCTTTATTCGTGTTACCCGTTATTTTACTACTAAATGGCATATTCATTGGACTTTTACTGCACGGCGTAAGCATTTGGTTACAAGGACCACCTCCTGGAGGGGTACATGCAACATTGGTAGTAGGCGTTTCATTACAAGTATAGACAGCGCTATCGTCGCCCAATGTTACTTGAATAGTGTTGGGCAATTCAATGACAATATTGTCACAACATCCTCCAATATTGTTGTCTGGTATAATATAATCCATAATAGCCATATTATTGACCAGTGCAGTCTCAGCCGCTGTTATTATATTTTTTAACGCACAGTTATCAAGTTCAATGTCAGAGAGACATGCACTGTTTGTCGTGACATCGTTGATCGCAATCGCTCCCGAGCCAGTTATCGCTCCAGAACCAGCTAACGCCCCCGATGTATCTACCACCCCTGAAGCAGCTAACGCCTCAGAACCAGCTGATGCCCCTGAAGCAGCCAATGCCCCTGAAGCAACTATCGTTCCAGAACCAGCTAATGCTCCTGCACCATCTAAAGCTCCTGAGCCACCTATCGCCCCAGAACCAGCTAATGCCCCCGAAGCAACTAACGCTCCCGAGCCGGCTAATGCTCCTGTAGCACCTAAAGCTCCTGAGCCACCTATCACCCCAGAACCAGCTAACGCCCCCGAAACAGCTGACGCTTCCGAGCCGGCTATTGCTCCTGAAGCACCTAAAGCTCCTGAGTCACCTATTACCCCAGAACCACCGAACGCCCCTGAAGCAGCTAACGCTCCAGAACCAGCTAATGCTCCTGCACCACCTAAAGCTCCTGAGCCACCTATCGCCCCAGAACCACCGAACGCCCCTGAAGCAGCTAACGCTCCAGAACCAGCTAATGCTCCTGCACCACCTAAAGCTCCTGAGCCACCTATCGCCCCAGAACCACCGAACGCCCCTGAAGCAGCTAACGCTCCAGAACCAGCTAATGCTCCTGCACCACCTAAAGCTCCTGAGCCACCTATCGCCCCAGAACCACCGAACGCCCCTGAAGCAGCTAACGCTCCAGAACCAGCTAATGCTCCTGCACCACCTAAAGCTCCTGAGCCACCTATCGCCCCAGAACCACCGAACGCCCCTGAAGCAGCTAACGCTCCAGAACCAGCTAATGCTCCTGCACCACCTAAAGCTCCTGAGCTACCTATCGCCCCAGAACCACCGAACGCCCCTGAAGCAGCTAACGCTCCAGAACCAGCTAATGCTCCTGCACCACCTAAAGCTCCTGAGCTACCTATCGCCCCAGAACCACCGAACGCCCCTGAAGCAGCTAACGCTCCAGAACCAGCTAATGCTCCTGCACCACCTAAAGCTCCTGAGCCACCTATCGCCCCAGAACCACCGAACGCCCCTGAAGCAGCTAACGCTCCAGAACCAGCTAATGCTCCTGCACCACCTAAAGCTCCTGAGCCACCTATCGCCCCAGAACCACCGAACGCCCCTGAAGCAGCTAACGCTCCAGAACCAGCTAATGCTCCTGCACCACCTAAAGCTCCTGAGCCACCTATCGCCCCAGAACCACCGAACGCCCCTGAAGCAGCTAACGCTCCAGAACCAGCTAATGCTCCTGCACCACCTAAAGCTCCTGAGCCACCTATCGCCCCAGAACCCGCTAATGCTCCCGAACCAGCTGTTGCCCCGGATCCTCCTACCGCACCCGAGCTACCAATAGCTCCTGAGCCACCCCAAACTCCTGAGCCACCCCAAGCTCCTGAGTCAGCAATCGCTCCTGATCCTCCTATAGCTCCCCATCCACCTATACATCCTGTACTACCAAAAGCTCCTGGGCCACCCCAAGCTCCCGAGCCGTCTATTGCGCCCGACCCTGCTATCACACCCGAATCACTTATAGATCCTGAACCACCCCAAGCTCCCGAGGCACCTATAGCCCCCGAGCCTGTCACTCCAGCGCCTATTATTCCTATACCCGACAAACCCAACTCGTTTGCCATTGTATACGGCATACACGAGCAATCCATTTGTAATGCGTTATTATCAGATAAACAACTTATTGTGTTATAATCTAATCCATAACTATTGTAAATTACGGGCACATTATTGCAAAAAACATTTTCAACTGGCACATTATTGCAGTTGTTATCCGTAAATCCGTGATTATTTAAAATTGGAATATTATTCCACGCATTATTAACAGCTATATTGTTAGGTGAAATATTATTATAGCACACGTTATTTAGAAAATTATTATTTCCCGTACAAGCATCGTTCAGCTGTGAAAAGCCATTATTCATTAGTGGCATATTATTTCCAACTTCGTAATTACAGATATCAAAGCCGTTATCAATAATGCTTCTTGGCAATTTAATTCCGCTAGCTGATAGTGCCAGATTGTTAAATGGGAATACATTGTAATCTGGCACCCCATTGCTATGTGCTAAATTATTCTTCAAACCGCAATTCGGCAAATTATTGTTGTGTATATTTGTTGGATAATTATTATAAAGATTGGTTGGCAAATCTGGTAGATTTTGGCATTTGTAAACATTTGATGAGAGAAACTGAGCCGGTAAAGCCTGAAAATAAAAAACATTTTATAAAGTAACAAATTATATACAACAAGACAGAGGGCAGTTTTTTGTGTTCTGACAGTAGTGATTCGCCTTTTGCTACGACACATAATACGATAGCAGCGTGTTCGCGGTGCCCCTAGCATTGCAAACATCCATAGGCAACGGTAACTGCCTACTAAATGAGCCATCATATTGCAATACCACCTATATTACCTAATTTACCTACATTGCTTGAAACCTCAGATAAACTAGGGTGGTCCCTGTTTGGGCAATTTATGAATTTTCTGCTAGAATAGTCCTAAATCGGTTTCGAATAGATATTTTATTTTTATTTTAACAAAGAATATTACATAAAAATAGAGAAAACCTTAAAATTTATTGTAGCTATTTTTTTTTGGTCTCTCTTGACGGGTTCCCCCGGCCCGGGGAAACCGAAGGATATGTGGGACTCCGGGAAAGATGTTCGACTATTCGACTACCCACTAAAAAACCCAGTTGTTCTCCTATCGCCTACGCCCGGGCCCACGGATATATGGCCTGCCGATCTTGTGGCCCGGGCCGGCGCCAGCCTGCCCTTTGTCTAAAGGCGGGCCTCTTCTAAAATGTTGGCGCCAGGCGATCAGGGTTTCGTCCCCCCGGCGCTCTCCTGTATTGTAGGAGTTGAGTGGGGCCGCGGAACAGCACGCGACCCTCTCCCTCGCGGCAATAGTGCGGGCGGCGGATCCTCCCCCGACGGGGCCGCCCGCGGCCTGAGGTTGCTTGTCCTCCGGCGCCGACGACGTGGCCTGCGTTGGCGGGAGGGGAGTGTGGTGGTGAACTGCTGCTACCGCTCCGCCGCCTCCTTTGCGGACATGACTGCCTCGCAAAAGGAAGCGACGGCCGTCCATCCAGGATCGCCCCCGACCATGGACAGAACCAGGGCCGGGAGCGACAGGTCCGTGCTGATTTGGGCGACGAGGGCGCAGTGCTCCTCGCGCCACGCAGGGCACACGGCGACAGTGTGGTCCACCGTGGCCTCCTCGTCGCCCGCGCCACAATAGTAGCACCCCGACGTCATCTCCCGCCCTATGCGACACAGGTACCTCCCGAAGCAACCGTGCCCTGAGAGGACCTGCGTCAGGCGGAAGGTCAGTGCGCCGTGGCGCCTTTCCACCCATTCGGCCAGGACGGGCCTCACCGCTTCAATGGTAGCGAGGCCCGTGTTCCACTCCACTATGAGGACCTCGTCGCGCAGCTCCACCCGCTTCACCTCCACTTCGCGAGGCGCGAGAGCCACGCTCGGCCGCATCCCGGTGCCACTGGTACAATGGCGCCAGGCTATACTTCAACTCCGAATAACTTTTTAACTGGTAGGTTGACTTAGCGATAAATTATAAGTAACCTTTTTTGTTGAAGTTTAAATTTTTAATATGAATATCTATAATTCTTTCCAATCGTATTATTTGTCAACACCCTATAACATTCCAAATAAAGAGAAGAATTTTCCCCGTGTTGTTCCCATTGAAAACTTTGATTTTTTGGGGGTCGGATTAATATTAACATCAAAGGTTAATATAATAGTCCCTAAATATAATTGCTACACGTTTGATACACTGGTAACTAAAATAACGTTGGATTTCTATATGCTTTTAAAAAAGAAGAAATATTGATAAAATGTCGATATATTGACCTCCGGGGCGTGACGACTAATGGACATCAAAACGTCTAGCACGTCCCCTGGGAGTCAGGAGATTATTCCAATCCCTTGGGTGTTTATGTATAATATGTTTTTATTTTTAAAAAGGTTTTTAAGTAGTGTATCAGTTGTCTAATAATCAAAATACAAGCGAATGCTTTGGGATTGGATAACGCTGTGTGGATTGTCCCAGTTTATGACTAAAGTTGTTTAATTAGATGAGGTACCACTTGCGTAAAAATCAAAAATTCTAAAACATATGCTAGTAAATAGATTCCAAATAGCGCCCACATTTTTTTATTGCTGTAGGACAGCAGACAGGCTGACGGCCCGCTTTACAAAGTTATTATGGCGGCATACTTAAGACCAAAGGTGGTCGCCATCCAGACAAGCTTGGGGCCCTACCACGTAGCTAGGGTGGGTTGTTTTGTTGCCTTTTACGACAGGCCGACCCCTGCCGCAGAGTTCAATATTCTTTCTCCGACCCTGCACGGATAAACGTGTGACGTGTTTTGTTTCATAATAATAATAGCCCTTAACGTCCTACTGCTGGACTCAGGCCCCCTTGCTTGTGCAGGGCTTGTGCAGGCAACCCGCCAATCGGGGTTACATATTAATGATCTCAGTGCGCAGGTTTCCTTATCGAATTTTATGTCTACTGTATATACATGATGTAATATGAACCGGTTTAGTTCGGGCCCCGTCCAATAGATGGCGCTGGACGAAAATTAAAACGCGTTAAGGTTTATCGTATCGAATTAGTTATGTACCTGAACCAAAGCTTTATTTTATAATTAAATTCACTATAACTCATTGTAATTCACTCCCAGTTCATTCTTAGTATTGAGTAGCTGGGCTGTAGCGGCATTTTCGGTTAGCGAAACGAAACTAAACTGACGGACTCATAAACTGCATCAAAGTTCAGGATTAATTTGAAATGATTTTTTTTAATAAGTAAGCAAACTTTTTACATTAAATTATATAAATATGGAGAGACTGGCTCTTAATCTCAAAAAAAGGAAAATTTAAAAATAGAACTGCAGTAAAACAAATGAATATAGCCGGGAAAAGAAAATTTACTCGTAGTATCAGATTTGCGTGTTATTTTTATAGCAAAGTTTTAAATTGATTCTCATTGATTTTTTATTCTTTTGTCAATTGAATTATTGTTACCAGCAGAATTGTTGGGTTAGTTTTTTAACTCATCGAGAGTTTTTGAACCATAATATGGATACTTCGTCCGACCAAGTGGCTCAAATTGTAGCATTGGTGCGGGAGGGCTTGGATCAACGAACGATTAGTAGAAATTTATATTAAACCAGTCTACGGTTTCTAGAATATACAGAAGATTTGTGGGGGTAGTTTCTTACAGAAGGAGACGTGGTACAGGCAGGACTCGAGCAACCACCGGTCGTGATGACCGATTTATTGTTACAACTTCCCTGCGAAATCGTTTCCTCACGTCAGTTAACATCAAAACAGAGCTTAATGAAGTGCGTGGAGTAAACGTGAGTGCACTAACAATAAGAAGACGGTTAAAGGAAGCGGATATCACCCCTTTTAGACCAGCAAATGGTCCAAAGTTGTCTGTAGCTCACAGACAAGCTCGCTTAAGATTTGCGCGTGATCACCTGAATTGGACAGAAGAGCAATGGGCCTCCGTATTGTTCACGGACGAGTGTAGGCATGTTTGTATGGTGCAGATGGTCGCAGAAGAGTCTATCGTCGACGTGGGGAGTGATATGCTCAAAGTTGCGTTGAGGAGCGTGTTCCTTTTGGAGGCGGTTCGTGTATGGTCTGGGGTGGCATATCAATGAACGGGTGAACAGAATTTGTGTTCATAGACTTGGTCCGTCAAAACGGTAATAGAGGCAGTTTGACTGTACATCGCTACATAACAGAGATCTTAGAAGATCACGTGGTACCTTACATGGGATTCATAGGCGGAAATTTTACTTTAATGCAGGATAATGCCCGGCCGCACGCTGCTGCACAAGTTCGACAATATTGCGAAGAGGTTGGGATACGTACAATGAATTGGCCAGCACGCAGCCCGGATCTTAATCCCATTGAGCATGTTTGGGACAATTTAAAAAGAGCTGTATATGCGAGAAACCCTTTGCCTACGACAGTGGCAGCACTAAGAACAGCACTTTCAGAAGAATGGGACAATATTCCGCAAGATCTTTTAATAACCCTAATAAAATCTATGCGGAACCGATTAGAATCCGTAATAAGGACACGTGGAGGTAATACACCTTATTAAAACATAAATAAACCCTTGCATAAAGTTTGTGTCTATTGTTAAAACCAATTTTTTAATTAAACCAATTTTCCTTAAATTTCTGTTATTTTCTTCAAAAAAGTCTTAAGGTCCTTTCCAGTACACAAACTTAAACTTAAGGATATGACCTTACGCTGTTTTAAAGTTCACGAACCAATCTAGAGATTTCAATTTAAATCTGTATAGAAAGTTGGTTAAAATATTTATTTCAAAGTTGTCTATTACATTGATGCAGTTTATGAGTCCGTCAGTGTGTTTATCAAATGTCAATGGCGGCTTTTGAAACGTGCTATTTCAGTAGCGAGCAATAGCGGGTTTTGGGTTAAACGAATATTGCCGAACGTTGTGTGATTTGATTTCGTAATCGAGAAGACATGATTGAGGTAGTAGATGTTAGCAGGTTATTGCAGTACGGCGAAACCGGCTAATCGCTATTGTGCCTATAAATAGTTTCAATAACCATTTACGTTGCGCAACGACCACCGCTAGTAGTGAGACAAATGCACTGGCCGTACTAAGAAACAAACTAGATATTTAGTAACGTGGTCTCTCCTCATTACAGTTGTGCCCTACGTTGGGTGTAGGAATGCAATATTTTTAAAAATATCGAAATCGAACTTGGTCGATATTAATATGTCGATATATTGGCTTAGTAAAAAGTAAAAATCGGCTATTTTTATTTATTTATTTAAATATATAGATATTTTAATTATCAATATTTCTTATTTTTTTAAATCTTAGAGAAATGCAATGTAATTTTAGTTATTTCAAACGTTTAACGATTATATTTAGGGATGCAAAATTTTTAAAAATATCGATTTTTATCGAACTAAGTTATGTTGGTCTAGTAGGTCAATATATCGACATTTTTTCAATATTTCTTCTTTTTTAAAAGCATATAGAAATCCAACGTTATTTTAGTTACCAGTGTATCAAACGTGTAGCAGTTATATTTAGGGACTATTTTTTTTTGTTTTAATATCGATATTGGTATATCGTCAACATCAATATATCCATATCGGCGTATCGTCTATATTGATTAATATCGATATTTTAGGTGTCGATATTTATCGATTTTCCTATATACAGTTGCAACCTAGTTGGGCGCCAGATTGTGATGTCATCCAGCAATTATAATAATATAAACCTGCATAATCGATGCGTGCCATCGTGGAAATCACACCCGTAACCTCCACTTGGTATTGAAGTGGTCCACTAGGCCACGTACTTAAATTTCGTTGTAATTTGCATTAGTCGTAAAACTCTAAAACTAAATTACTCGTAACAACCCCCCTAGCGGCAACAGGAGTAAATAGAGCACGTTCCTAATAATCCCCTTAATATGATTAAAGTAAACTGAACTCATAATATAAAATTCTTACCTGAATTAACAAGACTTTTAAAAAAATAAATTTACAAATAGCAGTCATTTTGATTCATGACTCTTCAATGAAAATTCAAACAATGACATTTTTCACAACCACGGTGGTATATAAACGCTTGCTATCTTGATTTCCTAAAACATTCTAGGGAAAAGCAAGCCTTATCAGCATTGGCGTATATTAAATTAGGAAATTTTTTATACTATAAAATATAAGAAATAATTAGTACGAATTTTTTGCTAATATCGCACTGCTATGTATGGCCAATATGTTTGCCGTATAGCGACAAACATTGACAAACTTGGCAATGTCCATAAGATATTAAACAAGCTTTTTTTGTAATAAAAACTACCAGCAGATACCATTCCCTATGGATGTTTACGAAGCCAGTGGCACCGCTAACATGCCCCCTTTGTAAAGGAACTGGATCCTGGGTCATTTATGCCGGAACACTTGGAGCCCCCACAACCTAGCAGAATAGTGTGAATCCTGGTAGGAAAAGTTAAAAAGTTTCAACGGAGAAATTAAAAGATAAAAGCTAGCATGAGAAGCGAGATATGGATATATGCGAATTTCTTGTTGCAAGGAACATGTAAACAATGAAAATAGATGTATAAAATCTGAGCCTGTTACCAAAAGTTGATTCTGGGTATCATTGCGAGCAGCTATCGTTACTTGGTATTCGATTATTGCTAGCAGGCGGAATATTTTACACACGTGCGGTAGATTCCCCCCAGAATTTCGACACAGTGCTAATAAAGTCTAGTTTTCGCAGGGTAAAAATTCAAATCAGAATACACTGTGAAAGATTATTCAGAAAGTTGTCATAAGATAGACAACTAAAAGAGGACAGTCGAAGGAGAAGAAGCTATATGTCTGTAAAATACCATAACAGCACACGTAAGGGTCCAAAATGAAGTTCAATAGATGGAACTGTATGTATAATTACAGAAAATAACCATTAAATAGGTCTGTAATATGATTCCGAGTGGTATACTTGCAAATCATAAATCATTTGCTATCATTTTTTTTTGAACATATATGTATATTTTTTATAAATAATTTAGTACTATCCCTTATTTTTGTTAGTTTTATACTGTTTATTGATGTTTTTATTGTGCTTTCCAATAAATAAGTAAATTACAGTTTCCTTACTTTCGGTTTGCCAAGAAAAGATCGCTTTAAGCGATAAGGCCGCCTATTATCATACAGCATTATATTTATGTATATTTTAAGTTAGTTTTAATTATCTGTATGCAATAAAGAGTTTTTCATTCATTCATTCAATAAATTATGTGTAACAATATAAAAAGTTTCAGTGCGTATTTTTACACAACTCTTGCTTTTCTTGGCCAGCTAGATAAATAGAGAATGGGGACTATAGGATAGGTGGCTAAGGATCCTCCTTACAAGTCAATCGAGCCCAAACTAGGTCGACTTTGGTGGAAAGTTATCCTAGGAGGTGGGAGTAAAAGAGGGGTTAGATTGGAGAAGATGAGTGAACCCAGCAGCGCGGTTCTAACGGTGTACAGCACTCCTACGTAATCTCAATACTTTTAGACAAATCCGGCTCCGAAGTTCCGGGCATACAGCCGGACTCGACCGGTTCGAACCTTAAAATTTTCGAACCGAAATTTTTAACCAACTACATAATAGCGGGAATATATCTTTATTTATAGATCGTTTACAATCTTATTAAATCTGAAAGTTGAACCTAAACCAAACCCTTAAAAACCCTTATTATCAAGTACCTATATTATAGATAAATAGATAGAAAACTCTTTATTGTACTAAAAAAACAGGTATAAAAAATATATATAAAACTAGACAGCACAAAGGGCGGTCTTGTCGCTAAAGAGCGATATCTTCCAGACAACCCAGACTTGCTAATGCAAAAATTTTATGTGCCTCCTAGTATTTTCATATCAAAGCATAATTGCTTTGATATGAAAATACTAGGAGGCACATAAAATTTTTAGTCTGAGAAGAGATAGATAGGAATTAGGATTTAATTTTTTTGGTAGGGGAATTACGTAAGCTTCTTTCCAGGCAGTAGGAAAAAATTATTAGATGTCAATTATTTAACATCTATTTCCTAGATATAACTTAATGGAATTAACCAGGGCCTAAGCCAATTCTTTCACTTCATGTGCTTTTTGTCATTTCCACATATGCCGGTTAGTCAATCTGACTTGGCTTGCGAGTATACTGTCCGTAACCCCTAAGTAAGGACTAAGCCCTCTAGTGGGACATTATTGGCTGTTATTTTAAGTAATTATGTATATTTTTTTAATATACCCGCAATTAAGGCAAAAGTAAAAAAGGAACAAAGGAGCAAGTATTTGAATTACTAATATTATAAATGTGAAAATAACTCGGTCTGTTACGCTTTCATATCTAAACCGCAGAACCAATTTTGATGATGATGATTTGAAGGTGTAGAGATTGGACCTTGGAGAAGAAATGGGGTGAAAGTAATTAAGTTCTGTTTTTTTTTCATTTATACGGCAGAACACCGTTTGACAGGTCAGCTAATAGACTTAAGCGGATACAATTAATTTAAATGATTATTTATACATATTAATTTCTATTAATTTTGTAACATGAATATTTCAACCAATTACAAAATTCTAATAGATAATACATTATCATTTTTACAACATATTACCTTTTTCAAGGCTATGTTTCTGCAAGGAGAAATTTAACGTTGTCATTCTGCGTGGCAAAAAGATATTTGGTATTCCCACTGGCAGTGCACCTGAGTTAGCAGTTTCTTTTTCTCCTTGCAAGTGAGAAGTAAGAGTCGAGAGAGTAAGGGAGTAGAAAGTGTCGGAAAGCGGACCCCGGGCACCGAAACGGAAGTTTAGGTTGCAACCGGGATACTACGCTTAGATGATGATGATGATGAAGTGAGAAGTAAGAATACTGGCTTCTGCTGCCAGGGGCGGCCTGTCGTAAAAGGCGACAAAACAAGTCTTGAAGGCAACCCAAGACCCTAGATTCAATTCCTCAACACGGATGGTATTGTGTTAGTAATTCCTCTGCAAACGTCCATGGACGACGGTAACTGCCTACTATTGAATGGGCCCATTGGTTATGGGCCTGTCTGCTGTTCTACAGTAATAGGGTATATGCCACTCTCATGGTAGCCTTTCCTTTCTTTATTACTGTAGAACAGCAGTCAGGCTGACGGCGCATTCAGACGCCGTTAACAGAGGAACGACCTAGTGACCTAGGTCACTTATATCTAAACATAACATGTAGACCTTGTTATATATTATTATGGCACCATATTAAGAAACCAGGGGTGCATTTAGAAAACAGGATGAATGCAAGTTGGGGGAAATCTGTGTTGAATTTTATCTGTGCAGGGGCGGAGAAAGAATACTAACCTCTGTGGCCGGGGTCGGCCTGTCGTAAAAGGCGACAAAACAACCCACCCTAGCTACGTGGTAGGGCCTCAAGCCCATCTGGATGGCGACCTTTGGTCTTAAATATGCCGCCATAATAACCTTGTGTTGTGTTCCGGCATTAGTGACCCAAGTTCCTGTACCCTTATGGAACAGCAGCGTGTTCGCGATGCCACTGGCGTTGCATACACTTATAGGCGACGGTAACTGCTAAATCCTAAGCGGGCCGTCAGCCTGTCTGCTGTTCTACAGCAATAAAAAAATGGGGACAAGTCTCAGGAACAATTTGCAACCTACAAATGCCACTTAATGGTAAAATTTATAAATCGGTAATAAAACCTGTCTGTCACATTACATGGGTCGGAATACTGGGCCACAAAGGGGAGTGATGAAAGGATATTGCAAGCTGTGGGGATGTGAATATTGAGATGAATGTATGGAGTTAGGAAAATGAATAAAATTAAAAATATATCATAAGAATATACCAGTGTAAGTCTAAAAGCAGCACCAGTGATTGAGAAGATGAAACAGATTATCGTCATGGAATCTTATATCTTTAAACGAGCAATTCTTGTGTATATATATATATATATATATATATATATATATATATATATATATATATATATATATATATATATATATATATATATATATATATATATAATTGTAATCTCGGAATCGGCTCCAACAATTTTCATGAAATTTAGTATACGGGGGGTTTCGGGGGCGATAAATCGATCTAGCTAGGAATCATTTCTAGAAAATCAAGTCATTTTAGTCACATTTTTTTTATTGGAAGAAAAATAACAAAAAGGTGGCGTTTGAGTAGTCCCAATTTAAACTGAAAAATGACTCTTCCTGACATCTATCGGCGAATAATAATACTATTTTTTTTAATTGCTTTAACGACACAACAACACTAAAGCTATTCCAGCAGATGGCGTTGTTAAGTAACACGAAGTCAATGAGTGTTTGCTTTGAGGTTAGACTAAGCAAATCAATTGTTAATTTACAAAAAACACAATTTATAAAAAAAAATACCGAGCAAAGCTCGGTCATCCGGATATTAATATGTTAATTTGCAAAAGAAAAGTATATATTTAGTATATCAGTTATCTATTACCCATAACACAAGGGCTATGCAACTTATTTTTGGACTTAGGAGATGGTTGTGTGTAATGTCCCAATAGATATATTTATTACTTCAAATTAATTGGGCGCATAATGCCGAGTAACTTAATGAAATTCCTCATTAATATAATAATTTGATATATTATTATTATGATTATATATAATATGTTAGAAGACTACCATTACAAGACGTATGCCAAGTTTAACATTAAGAGAGCCAGTCACACCTATGCATACTTTTTTTGGTCTCTGGGAAAACCCCTCTCTTGACGAGTTCCGCCGGCCCGGGGGGACCGAGGGATATGTGGGACTCCGGGAGTTGTTAGGCCATCCGACTACCCACTAAAAAACCCCACTGTTCTCCTATCGCCTACGCCCGGGCCCACGGATATATGGCCTGCCGATCTCGTGACCTGGGCCGGCGCCGGCCCGCCCTTCTAAAGTGTTGGCTCCAGGGGGTCAGGATTTCATACCCCGGCGCTCTCCTGAGTTAACATGAGTTGAGGGGAGCCACGGAACAGCACGCGGCCTTCACCCTCGCGGCAATAGTGCGGGCGGCGGATCCTCCCCCGAGGGGCCGCCCGCGGCCGCTTTTTACGGCGGCCGGAGGTCGTTGCTTGACACCTATGCATACTAGTTCAATAAGAGACAATAATAAAACATCTAGCATTGAAGTGTATTCTATAATAATTCAAATACTAAAAATTTTAATTATTTATTCAATAAATAGCCTTATGTTAAGAAATAAATATTACATTCTAAAATTATATAACCGCTTTAAACAGCCACCGTCTTGAGAAGTAAAACACTTTTCGATCATTGACTATACAAAGAGTTTTAGACAATATGTCAAGGTGACATGTTAACTTTATGTGTGTTAATATACGACTACAACGCACTGCATTTTGACAATAATTGAAAATTTTAAATATTTAAAACAAATGACATTAATTATGCTCACAAATCTTGTAGAGCTATATTAAAAAAAACTGAAAAATATTTGTCTGTAATAATTTTTTTCTAAAAATGTTAGAAAAAATCTCTTTCCAATTTTAATTTTAAAATGCCTATCAATTATGTTAGGTGTGATCGGTCAATAGGAGCTCTGTTACAATCAATTACAATCCACACGTTGATATTAATGCACACAATTGAAGCTTTGAAGCAAAAATACAATGAAACATGACACATGGATTCCCGCCAAAATTTTAGACATAATTCAATTTGACAGGCAATGAAACTATATCATTTGTAGCTAATCCATAAGCTTGCCTGTTTCTTAAGTTAGATTGCAAATACTCTAATTTTAATCCTCCAGCGGCATTACAAGCATTGGCAGCTATTCTCAAACTCTCCAAAGCGGATTGTTTCAAACTTTCTGCTAATTCGTCCCTCTTATTTTTCTTTCCCTCCACTTTTGTGGGTATATGTTGTATAGCTACGGCGAGAGCGGTTATTTTTTCAGGAAACGGCATCTGCGAGAGAGTAGAAATCAGAGATCCGATTGCGTTTTGTCTGGCGTATTGATTTTTATTCTGCGGCACCATCCTTATCTGTGATATTTGGAACTGAGCGGGTATTACCTGAAAATTATATACAATTTGGGATATTAAAAAGTGTGTGTAGTGTAAAACAATAAATAATTAGCCCGGCAGAAATATCTGAAATTGAATGTAGCAATGGAATACAGTTATGATTGTTTAGTTATTAAATTAGTAAATAATTAATGTACCTATTTCCAAATAAAAAAATTGTTTGCCATTATGTGATGGCGAAATGCCTTGTATGCTTTGTAAGATCGTTATTTCACTACCATGCTTCATGCAATAAATTATTATTATTATTAAAATATTTAAAACAACGGTTGTGAGATGACACTGGATACAAAATAAAGCAGACATATCCACTTTCATGTAAAAAAGCCGATCAATTACATGGGCTTTTGGTTAACATTAGTCTTTGATACTTCACCATTTACATTTTCTATACTCAAATATAAATTTTAACAAAATAGTGCCTAGCATTGGAGCCACATAAAAAGAAAATAAATGTATAAATTATTTATCAAATAATTACCGAACCTAGAAGCAAATCCTCGATTCCTACCGAAAACTTTCTATTATTCTCTTCTTCTTCTTCCTGCCCTTCTCCCAAACTATATGGGGTCGGCACAACTCTCTCTCCTTCCACTCTTCTCTATTAGCCGTCGTCTGAATATTCACACCTTTTTTAACCATATCATCTTTTACACAATCCATTCATCTTTTCTTTGGTCTACGTCTCCTCTTTTAATACACACTCATTTCTAGCATCCTCCTTGTTACATGACGCTCCTCTCTTCACATTATATGGCCATACCAGGCTAACCTTTTACTTTTAAGCATCTCAATCACTGGCGCTACACTCAAACTTATCTAATATACTCATTTCTAATTTTATCCATTTTTATAACTCCGCTCAATCATCACAACTTTCGCATCTCTGCTGCATGCAATATCCTTTCATCTATCCCCTTTGTGGCCCAGCACTCTGATCCATACAATATGACAGGTCTTATAAATTTTACCTTTAAGTCTAAACGGCACTTGTGGATCACAAATAGTATATATATATATATATATATATATATATATATATATATATATATATATATATATATATATATATATATATATATATATATATATATATATATATATATATATATATATATACTAGCTGACCCGGCAAACGTTGTTCTGCCATATAAATAATAAAATGTCAAAAAATTTAAAAAAAAATTTTGGGGGTGGGTCACCCCTAACATTTAGGGGGATGAAAAATAGATGTTGGCCGATTCTCAGACCTACTCAATATGCTCACAAAATTTCATGAGAATTGGTCAAGCCGTTTCGGAGGAGTATGGCAACGAAAACTGTGACACGATAATTTTATATATTAGATCTCTCATTAATCTCTTCATTCCTTAAATTAATATCACTTCTACAAATTTTATGCTAGAAAGATCACTGGCTAGAAAGATCATATGAAAATGTGCGCTTGTTTACCGAATAAATAATGATTTATTCGGTAAACAAGCCCAATTTTTTTTATTGCTCTGGACTAGCTTACAGACTGACGGCCCACTTAGTGTACAGTTACCGTCGCCTATAGATGTTTGCGATGCCAGGAGCAACACTAACACCCTGTCGCCCTCAGGGACCTTAAACCCAAGGTTTTTCTGTTGGCATATTTAGACACCAGAAGTGGTCGCCATAAAGACGGGCTTTGATCTCTACCACATTGCAAATACATATACAAATACGTTCGGATTAAAAGAATCGTTACTTACTTAGCACTTAAGTTTCTTTCTACGTGGTAGGGTCCTAAGCCCGTCTGGATGGTGACTATCTTTGGTCTTAAATATGCCGCCATAATAACCTTGTGTTGTGTTCCGGCATTATTGAGCGAAGTTTCTGTACCCTTATGGGACATCAGCGTGTTCGCGATGGCACTAGCGTTGCAAACACCCATAGGCGACGGTAACTGCTAAATTCTACGTGAGCCGTCAGCCTGTCTGCGGTTTTACAGCAATAAAAAAATAAAAAAGAATAGTAAATAACCCTAGGCAATGCCATAAAAAGTACTAACAGTCTTCGAACTACACGAGCGCCCCTAGTGACAGTTCAAACGTAATAATAATAATTGATCATGTACTTACATTTGTGTAAAAAAAGTTAAAAACAAATACAATTAATATTAGTTTTTCCATTAAATTATTCTATTTATTTTATTGTTAAGGACGTTAGTGAGTATAATAAGTCTTAACTAGTCAATTTACACTTAAATAATAACTTCTTATCAGGAGAACGGATAAAGAATTGTAATTTACGAAACGATTTGCACAATAATAATAAGATAAATCTTATTATTGCATATAGTTGATAAATTTATCACGTTTTATAATTATAATTATCCTAAAATAAAGGTTCAGTTAGAGAAAAAATGATAAATATTATAAAACTGGTTCTGTATAAAATTTTACTAAAACAAAAGTATGTATTTTTGCATAAAAGTGCAAAAGGTGCCCCAGGGTATGCTGGACCGGACGGTGAGGATGGTTTCAAAGGAGCAAGAGGTGAAGACGGAAGAAATGGAAGTCCTGGACCCCAAGGAGAAATGTAAATACCAGGAAGATATAACGAAACCTTAGATGAGCCATTACTACCTGGATCATCAGGTCCACAAGGTCCAAAAGGTTTACTTATACTTATGTATATAAAACTCTTTTGTTCTCCATGCGGGGACGGAGTAAGAATACTGACCCCTCCGGCTGGGGTCAGCCTGTCGTAAAATGCGACAAACGCTACGTGGTAGGGCCAAGCCTGTCTGGATAGCAACCATAATGGGCTTGTAAGTATGCAGCCATAATAACCTTGTGTTGTGTCCCAGTATTTGCATTAGCATTAGTGACTCAACTTCTAGTACCCTTATACGGACAGCAGCGTGTCCAAACATCCATAGGCGACGGTAAATGATACCGACAACACTATTAAGTGGGGCGTCAGTTTGTCTACAGTGCCACAGCAATAAAAAAACGTGTGCGTCTCGTGACACCCGACAGAAGTGATAATCTAAGTTGAACTATTTAATATTGGAATTGTTTAGCTTGAAATAAGCTTGGATTATTACTTAAATTTTATTTATATTAATATGATAATGTAAGGAAAGGTTATTTATTAATAAAACCAAAAATAATTCAAAAATAACTAAAGCTTACGAATTTCCAATTATTGCAAAAACTGTTTCAAAATTATATTAAATTTATCCCTAATGTAGATTTATTATAAAGAAAAAAAAACTCAACTGTGTTTCATTGTATTATAATAAAGCCGCAATTCGAATAGATCTAGCGCTGTGGGTTAGAGTGAGAGAAGAGAAGCCTACCTCGAGGCAGTCATGTCCGCAGAGGAGGCGGCGGAGCGAGAGCGGGAGTCAACCACCACACTCCCCTCCTGCCGCCGTAGAAAGCGGCCGCGGGCGGCCCCTCGGGGAAGGATCCGCCGCCCGCACTATTGCCGCGAGGGAGAGGGCCGCGTGCTGTTCCGCGGCCCCCCTCAACTCCTACAATACAGGAGAGCACCGGGGGACGAAACCCTGGAGCCAACACTTTAGAAGAGGCCCGCCTTGAGACAAAGGGCGGGCCGGCACCGGCCCGGGCTACGAGATCGACAGGCTACATATCCGTAGGCCCGGGCGTAGGCGATAGAAGAACAGCGGGGTTTTTAGTGGGTAGTCGGATGGCTGAACATCTTTCCCGGAGTCCCACATATCCCTCGGTCCCCCTGAGCCGGGGGAATCCGTCAAGAGAGGGTTTTTCCCCGAGACCAAAAAAAAGCCTGCCTACCGCTGCCGTATGCGTCAGAGAAAGGGAAACCAGATAGACTAGCGCCATAACGCGTTACGTATCGAAGCGTTACGTATCGTTTACCTTCCCATAAGAAGTTATCACTAAATGCTCTTTTAAAGTCCGTTGTCAAGTTAGGTACAGATTTATTAGAGTAAAATATAAATTATAGTCAAAGCCCGACCTCATACGACCACAAATATTTATTAATTAACACGTGCGTGCATACAGAATTTGTGTGGACATGTACAGCGAAAGACAAAATACAGTCGAAGACTTTAGAAGAGGCCTTTGTCGGAAGACAAGCTGGACCGTTTGCCGATATTACAAATGTTATTGTCGATATTAAAAAAATGCTTTTTTTATACACACAGTATTATCAGATAATACAGTAGATAATTATTTACATGCAGGCATGGTAACTTGATATAACCAAAATCATCGACCTTGTTACATGAAAAAGCATATCGGCTCAAGGAATCTTAAACCTGTTTGCTTTATTACCTCGGTGTTAATAATATCAGTTGTTCGCAGTAAATTGTTATGTACGGACCTTTTATAATAAATTTAAAAGTATAGTAAATTATAGAAAATTTACATAAAATAAATCGTATTAACAAGTCGTGGTTGAAATATTTTGGGTAAGTTCCGTCAAATGATTGTAATAGAGGAATTATTATAATTATCATTAATAATCTTGAGTTGTGTTCCGGCATTAGTGATCCAGGTTCCTCTACCTGACAGCAGCGTGTTCGCGGTGCCCCTAGCGTCACAAACATCCATAGGCGTAACTGCTTAAATAAAAAAATATTTAGTTTTTGTTTTATTCTTTACAATTATTTATTAAAAATTATTACATGAGTTACTATCAAAATTTATTTTTGAATAGTTTATAAGTAGTGTTAAAGAAAACAAAAAAATTCAAATACATGAATACTCCGCATTTATTAAATTCATAAGTTAAAAATAAAAACCCATTCACATCTTTCAATGTGGAGTGCCTTTTACGATATTTTTAAATTGCATTTCGGAATGAAACTAGTAAAAAAAATTAAAACGATTGATATCGACCACCCTACGGTTTTTAGAACAGTGACATTAATTTAGTCAGTGTACTCGTCAGTAATTTTATTATGTTGTTATTTTTTTAGTTTTTTTTTAACTATAATGAGGACAGCAGACAAGCTTAGTAATATATGGCCCACTTAGAAGTAAGCAGTTACCGTCGCCTACGGATGCTTGCAACGCTAGAAGCACCGAGAACACGCTGCTGTCCGCTTAGGAGTACAGGAACCTGGTTCACTAATACCCAAACACAACAAGGTAATTTCTTTATTTATTGTTATAAGTGTGTACGTTATATGGTATATATTGGTTAGTACATTATGTATCAACAGTTTGCCTTTTTAAGGCGTTTAATATTTATGAAGGTATTTTTATGCTTCAAATTATTGTGGCATACTTATACATCAGGAGTGGTTGCCATCAGACGGGCTTGGGGCCCTAGCATGTACCTAGAGTGGTTTTGTCGCCTTTTACGACAGCCCAATCCCGGCCATAGTGGTTAGTATTCTTACCCCACACCTGCACGGAGATTCCTCTGTTAGATTTATGTGTAGACTGATAATTTTTGATTCACTTCAGCTCTCAGGCACTGTTTGTGACTTAGACGACATCCTTTTTTTTTTTTTTTTTTTTTTTTTTTTTTATACCGAGGAAAACTGTTACAGTTTCCACCAGCCTCCGGGGGAAGGCCGGTGGGGTATGTGGGATTACCTCCCGAGGGGGCTGCCTACTCCCCTCGGGCGGACCGGGGGCCAAGGCCGCCGGTCCTACCCACTAAAAACCCCGGTCGCCACTCTTGGCCTTAGAGGGGGCTTCGCAGGATCGCCTTTTGGCATTACTCTGCTAGGCCCCCAGCCAGACGTCTCCAATGAGGGTACCCCGAGTGACAGTTCCCGCTGCCGGCGGTCACACTAGACCTGCCGGTGACCAGACACAGAGTGTCCAGTCGGGGTAGGGCACCCTCCGTCTCATTGCCTTCGCCGGGAGCTTCCCCCGGAACTCCCGGCTGGCCGCTCTTACAAGAGAGCGACCGGCAACCCCTTCTCAGGGTGGGATGAGGTGCGCATAGCGTCTCCTTCCCCGATTCGTCCTACGCCGACGAATCGGTGGAGCCGCCGCGTCCTCCTCCCTCGCACGCTCGATGGCCTCCTTCTGCCGCATGACACTTTCAGCGAAGGAGACCACCGCGTTCCAGTTCCTCTCGCTGCGGAGCATTTGACCTACGATTGCCCGCAGCGAGAGGTCACCTCCCACCACACCCTGCAAATTAAACCGCTGGGGCCCCCAAGCGGCGCACTCGGACACCGTATGTTCTACGGTGTCTACTGGCGCGCCGCATTCCCAACAGGCCGGGTTCGGCTCCCGCCCCGCAATCTGGTGCAGGTACTTGCCGAAACAGCCATGGCCGGTCAGCACCTGCACCAGTCTGTATGTCAGGGTCCCGCTTGATCGCGAGACCCATTCCGACAAGTAGGGGCGGATTGCCTCAACAGTAACCCGGCCCGGCTCGGGAGGCCCCAGGATCCTTAACCAAGACTGGGTCAAGGCCTCCTGGGCGAGATCCCTGACCCGTCGCGACTCTTCCGGGCACAGCCGGAGTCCCCTCTCCCTGGCGTCGTGGCGCAGGCGGTACGTCTCTGAGAGGACAACCGCCTGCAGCTCCCAGGGCGGGTCGGCTGCCAGGAGTGCAGCCGCCCGCCAGGACACTGTACGGTACGCCCGAATGGCCCTCACGTCTATGACCCTCTGAGACCTTCTCAAGAGGGCCCTGCTACGAGACGTGAGGTGGTCTGCCCAGACAGGCGCACCATACATTGCCATGCTCCGCACGACGCCAGTGTACAATCTTCTCACGGCTGTGCCCGGCCCCCCCACATTGGGCAGGAGTCTGCCCAGGGCGGCAGCGGCCGAGACCAGCCTCGGGCACAATTGGGCAAGATGTGGCCCGAAGCTCCACCTAGGGTCTAGTGTGAGCCCCAGGTATTTCATCTGGGGCTTCACTTCGACCGCTGTGCCCCGGAGCACGATGCGTGCTTCTCGGGGTGGTCTTCTCCTGCGTCGTCCATGCAAAAAGAGGGCCTCCGTCTTTTCTACGGAGACCCTCAGACCGCACGACTCAATTCGGTCCACCACCAGCGAGGTGCTGATGGTGGATCTCCGGACTGCATCTTCGTAAGACTCACCCCGAGTTGCGACGAGGGTGTCATCCGCATAACACAACACCCTCGTATCGGGCGGGACTGGGCATCGTAGGACCCAGTCATACCCGATATTCCACAGAAGTGGTCCCAGTACCGACCCCTGCGGAACGCCGCACGCAACGCGCCTCCTTCGGACCCGACCGTAGCCATCCTCCCAGACTATGAAACGGTCCCGGAGATATGCCTCCAACAGCCTCCGCAGATACAGAGGCACTCCATGGAACTGGAGCGCCTCCAGTATCGTCTCGAACGGGAGGCTGTTAAAGGCGTTCGCTATATCAAGCGATACCGCCAGGACCACTTCTCCCTGACTCTCCGCCTCTTGTGATATGCCCTTCAGAGCGGTTAGCGCATCCAACGTGGAGCGCCCCGCCCTGAATCCGTACTGGGCGGCGGAGAGTCCCGGCTCTGCCGTGTCCAGGTGTTGGACGAGACGGCTCGCAACTACCCTCTCAAAGGTCTTCGCCGTCTCGTTCAATAGGACGATCGGGCGGTAGCCGGAGGGATCATCTGGGGAACGGCCCTCTTTGGGAATCAGGCAAAGCCTGCCCTCCCTCCACTGGGCCGGGAACTGTCCGGTGCTGAAGCACTTATCGAACAGCTCCCGAAGCCAGCCGCCAAGGTGAGTGGCGGCTTGGAGGAGCACTCTGCCCGGAATCCCGTCGGGTCCAGGTGCCTTTTTGGTGCCCTGAAGGTGTCGCAGGGCATCTTCTATTTCTTCCTCTGTTGTGGGGGGAGGATCAACGTTCTCCACTCTAAGCAGAGGGACGGCCATAGACGGGGGAGTGAATGCTCCCGGGCTCGGGAAGAGCCCCTCAATTATGCGATTGAGGGCCTCCTCCGATAGGGTCGCCGTTACCGGGGCGCCCGCAGCACGCATCTTCTTGCGCGCTGACTTGTACGGACGCCCCCAAGGATCCCTGTCAAGGCCCTCGAGGAGCTCCTCGTAAGCCCGGGCCTTCGCTTGGCTAATTGCCCGCTGAAGGGCTTTCTTGGCAGCATTTTGCTTCCCCTTAATCCTCCGGAATTCTTCCTCGTCCGGCTGCGGATTCCGGTGTCGGTACCGGTGGACGGCTCTGCGGGCGCGCTGCGCAGCGTTGCGCAGCTCCGCTATTTCGGCTGACCACCAGTACACCTGCCTCCGAGCCGGACGCCGCCGGACCCGTGGCATAGCCGCCCCGCAGACCCTTGTGAGGGCCGTGCGAAGGCGACCGGCCGCCTCCTCTGCTGTTTCCCCCGCGGGCGCTGGGTATGCGTTATAAACCCAGCGCTCGGCAATCGCCTGGACCTCAGCCATCTCTTTGTCGAGACGGCCGAGTGCCCAGCGAGGGAAATTTTCACCTCTTTGCGGCTGCGGAATGCTGCGGAGGGGGGAGACGCTGAATCTGATGTACAGATGGTCAGATAGCGTCTCTACCTCCTCCTCGACATGCCAGTCCACCACCCTGCATGCGACCACAGGAGTGGCGAACGAGAGATCCACAATTGAACTGCCCTGTGGTCGCACGCAAGTGGGAACCGCCCCCCTGTTCAGGAGGACGAGGCCACTCCGCAGCGCCCACTCTTCTACGGCCCTACCTCTTGCATTGGTGGTAGGACCGCCCCAGGCTCGGGATTTGGCATTGAAGTCACCGAGGACCAAGGTCTTCCTCGGCGGCATCCGGCCGACGGCGGCCCCGACGGAGTCGAGAAATGACTCGAACTCCACCAGGGGGCGGTTGGGGGAGAAGTACACGCCAATAATGGCGAAATCACCCCAACCTGCCGCCGCATATCCCGACCCATTCTCCAGGAGTTGGAGAGGAAGGCTTTCACCTGCCCGGGCGGTCACTGCCACCGTGCCGTCCCAGTCACCGATCCAATTGTCACGGACCGGGACGAGGTAGGGCTCTGCAATAACTCCAACATCACCACCCCACTCCGCGAGGGACTGCAGGAAGAGGTCCTGCGCCCCCGCGGAGTGGTTAACGTTCCCCTGGAGGATGCGCATGCCCCCTACGCTATCCATTGACAGGGGCATCCACAACCTCCATAACCGTCGGTTCTGACGCTCCCTGTCGTGGCAGGGAGCGCCAGATACCCTTAACGTTGGGGGGGCGGCATTCTTTGCCCCCCATCACGTGGGTCGCCGTTTTGCCCGCATCGGCGCAGACGGCGCACCGCGGGGGCTCGTTGCATTTGTTGGACCCATGTCCCGGCTTCCCACACCGGAAACATAGGTCCGACCTATCCACTTGCGAGGGGCACATCGCTTTGGTGTGCCCCATCGAGAAACACTTATAGCACCGCCTGGGGAGCGGCTCGAGGAGCCTCACTTGGGCCGCCCCCCAGCCGATGCTGAACTCCCCGGTACGAGTGAGCCGAAGAGCTCCCTCGATGGGGCACTGGGCAATTGATGAGCCCAAGCCCCCTGGTCCCTGCCTGATCTCCGAAACCTTGAGGGAATCAGCAGGGACCTGTGCTGCCTCCGCCAGCGCCGACAGAAGGCGCTCCTCCGTGACGGAGACAGATAGCCCGTGTATGTAGAGGCCAGTTCTTTTGGCTGGCCTCGACACGAGCCCTCTGTCCCCAAGGACCACCTTCATACGGGAGGCAAGGAGGTCCGCCTTCTCCTCCTTGCCCTCCCCCTCAACCTCATATAAGATGCTGCCATCGGCAGCTCGGCGACTCCTAAGGCCCCTTTGGAAACCCAGGTCCTTAATTTCCACCTGGGTCTCCGCTATCAGGGCCAATTGTGGGAGAGAAATCCCCCTCTCTGAGGCGGCCGGTGGCAGCGAGAGTTGGATTACTGCCACCTTAGGGGGATCTACCCTTACCTTTTTCTTTTTCCCCCCCTGCTGGGTTTTGGGGGGAGAAGCAGAGGGGGCCGGAGGCGCCGTGGCACTGTTGCCCTTCTTTTTCTTCCCCTTTTTGCGGGCCACCACCGTCCATGCCTCTCCGAGGGGTCGCAGGGGAGGCTGGGGCTCTATGGCCGTCTGCCCCCTCCTGGGTGGCAGCTGGGGGAAGTCTTCCCGATTCCACCCCGCATGATAAGTTGGCGGGTGGAAGGCGGGCCACGGCGACGGTACGTACGACGGGCCCGCTGCTCCATACATGGGAGGTGGTGGCGGCGGTATGGTGGGCCGGACAGGAGGTTGCGTTCCTGGTGGTCCAACACCACGCGCCGCCACATGTCTCCAGGCCCCTAGCGTCCTGGGATGTAGGGACGCTGGAGCACGGGAAACCTCCGGTTCGGTAAAGGGCCCGGGAGTCTGGGCTGCCTTCTTTTTCTTCTTCTTCTTCTTCTTCTTCATGCCCAGTCTCCCAGGCTCCTGGGCTGCATCCATCCGGGGTTCCTGGGCCGGGGTTGCCAGGCGCTTCCCCTTCGCCACGCCCGCCAAGGGACCACGCGGTCCCCCAGTCGCCGCCCCAGTAGCGCCCCCAGCAGGCGGCGTCGGAGGCCTGATCGCCCCTAGCATATTCTGGGACGCCGAGACCCCATTCTCTCGTCTGGCGTCCGCAGCGAGGGGGGGCCTTCTCCTGATCGCCGGCAACAGACGCTCCTCGAGGCCCTCAAAACGGGCCTCGATCAACCTCCCTACCGTCTCTAAGACCGACCTCTTCAGGTCGTCAATGTCAAACCCGGTCGCGATGGATGTTGGTACTGCGGCCGGGGAGACGGCAGGAGGGGGGGAGGAGCGCCTATTGGCCGTCGCCTCCGCGTAGGCCTGCCTCTGCGCCTTGAGCTCGCCCTTGACAGCCGCGAGCTCGCGTCTGAGGCGGTCGTTGTCAATCCGGAGACGACGGTTTTCTCCGCTTTCTGATTTTTCCGCCAGGATCTCCACGATGTCTGTGATCCTGGCGGCCGACGCCTTCAGCTGCCTGATGAAGGTCCCTTTCAGGTTGCCCGATCGAGTGGCAACAAGCTGAATTTGGGACACTTCATGGCCCGCAGCGGCCCTGAGCCGAACGAGGTCCATGGACTCCAGATTTTCTGGGGTCTCCTCGGTCGACTCAAATTCTATGTCTGCTGTGGGCACATAAAAACTCCCCGACTTGTTGTATATGCGCTCCAGCATCCGCTCCCCCATAATTTTCACAGATTCCCCGACATTGAAGTCCGACTCACTGTCAGGGCCGGGGGCGGCGCTGGAACGCCTGGAAATAACTACTTTCCCCCCTTTGCCCCTACGCGCTCTGAGGGTACTTGTTGCCCTTGTATCGGGGTCTGAAACCACCGCTCTCGCAGCAGTCTCGGCCCCATCCTTCACCTTAAACCTTTTGTCCCCCGTCTCGTTGCTGATCCTGATCTCCTCGGATCCATCCTCGTAGGACATCCTTCTGGCGGAAATCGGAGGAAGATCAGCACACGAGATGGAGGAATCTGACTCCTTATCTACCTCTTTCCTCCTTGTTCTTAGAGACCTCCTTAGAGGTCTGCTCTTTCCACTACTATTGTCTCTCTCCCTATCTTCTTCCTCCTGTCTGCTACTTCCTTCCTTATTATTATTAAGTTCAACCGAATAATCCATGCTCATGTAATTATAGGTTTCATCCCATTGGCTCCCCACCCTCCATGGAGTCCGCAAGTGGGGACGACCCAGGCGGAGCAGAGCTCTACGCAAGGGCCGCCAGGGCTACCAACGGGATATAGGGGTAGTCGGAGGCGGTGGGTGCGGTATCCGAGGCATGAGAGACGCAGATGGTTAGGCCACGAAACTCTTGCCTCATCACCATGACCTCCTACCTGACGACCTTCCCTAGCCGGGTGTGTTTGACACTACCACCCATGACCATTTCCCTGCAGCTGGCTAAGCTAGAAGGCAGCCGTCTGGTCAGAAATCCGGGCCAAACGGGCGTGTTGCCGATGACAGGTTGCCCATCTACACCGGCTCAGCCTCGCAGGATCCCATCATCCCAACGTACGGCTCCGCTGCGTAGGCCGTAACGCAGGTGGCTGTGACACGCCACCCCAGACCCAACCACAAAGTCTAGGGCAAGTCGTAACATCTTCGGTCGGAAGTGGTTGCAGTGAGAGAACGGCCGTGAGTGTCGAACGCCAATCCAGGGCATAGAGCGACATCAAACACCCCCAGCCACACCGACACACAGCCGACCCGACCCAAGATGAGGGAATTGGGGAAAGGATGTGGGAGGTAGACGGGAGGAAATGTAGGACTCCGTTGCCTCAGACGGGAAGGGGAGTGAGGCAACGAATGCTCGGGCACCTCGGGTACGCACACCCGTGCACTCCTCGGACAGAGGAGCGCCCCTGAGGGCAACTTAGACGACATCCTAGCGTAACGGATAACGCACGTCAGTACGCGGTCACGGGTTCGATTCCCGTCTAGCATCTGGGTGTTTATGTATAATATGTATTTATTTACAAAAGTATATATGTAATATATTATCGATTGTGACGTCAAGGCACGCATTGCTGCCGCATGGTCCAAATGGCGTGAGGTAACTGGTGTCATTTGTGACCCCAAGATGCCGGTAAAGTTGAAGGGACAGGTTTATAAGACCATCATTAGGCCTGTCCTTTTATACGGCTGTGAAGCGTGGCCGGTGTTAGAGCGACACAAGCAAGAGCTGCGTGTCACGGAGATGAATATGCTGCGGTGGATGTGTGGAGTGACGCGGAAGGACCGCGTTAGGAACTCCCGCATTCGCGGCAGCCTTCATGTCCGTGACATTGCGGATAAATTGCAGGAGTGTCGGCTCCGATGGTATGGCCACGTTTTACGGCAACCGGATGCTTACGTGGGAAACAAATGTCTGGCCATGCCGCTTCCGCCGGGCCCCGGCAGGAGGGGTAGACCCAAAAAGTGCTGGCTTGACGTCGTAAAGGGTGATATGCGTGCCAATGGTCTCACTACCAGGGATGCTGAAAACCGTGCGAAGTGGAGAAGAAAAAGTCGGAAAGCGGACCCCGGGCGCCGAAGCGAGAGTTTGGGCTGCAACCGGGATTCATCGCTGAGATGATGATGATGATGATATGTAATATATTATAATAGTTATCTGGTACCCACAACACATGTGCTAGTTTGGGCCTAGATGGCATTGAGTGAAATGTCCTAATATATTTATTTATAATATGGTTTATTAAAAGTATAAGTCCTATTTTAAAGCTTCATTTGGTAAATTACTAGGGGTGTTCAATAAAAAGTAACAATGAATATGACGCAATTATCTTTTATTAAATGTTATTTTATTTTTCGACGTAGTCACCTTTCAGGTTTATTCACTTTGTATATCTTTTTTTAAAGCTAAAATTCCCTTTTAAAAAATGTTCTTCCTGATCCCATAAAAAATCGTGTACCGCGGCGACTACTGCGTCATCATCTTCAAATTTATGGCCCCTGAGATATTCCTTTAACCGCGGAAATAGGTAGAAATCACTAGGTCCATCAATTCGAAGCCAGCTTCTTAAATGGCAGCCATCGCAACTTTGGACTTGTACATGGGGGCGTTATCTTGGTGAAACAAAACCACTTTACCGAGTTTACCACGCCGTTGCTTGCGTATTTCTTCACGAAACCATGTTATTATTCTGCGTACAAAGTCCCCGTAATAGTGGCTCCATAATAAAGGTATTTGATCTTTACCACCCCTTGACTGTCCCAGAAAAAACAGCCCATGATCTTACCGGCGGATGGAATCGCCTTAAATTTCTTCGGAATTGGAGATGACTATTTTTCATTTCCGGTTCGTAATGGTGAAGTCATGGTTCGTTCATAGTTTTTTTTATTGCTGTAGGACAGCAGACAGGCTGAAGGCCCATTTAGAATTTAGGAGTTACCGTTGCCTATAGGTGTTTGCAACGCCAGTGGCATCACGAACACGCTGCTGTCCCATAAGAGTACAGGAAATTAGGTCACTAATGCCGGAACACAATATAAAGCTATTATGGCGACATACTTAAGATGGTGGTCGCCATTCAGATGTACTCCCCATCCCCAGTGGAGGGTCCCAACCCTACCACGTATCTAGGGTGGGTTGTTTTGTCGCCATTTACGACAGGTCAACCCCGGCCCAGAGGTCAGTATTCTTTCTCCACCCCTGCACGAGTAGAAAAGTTATGAATCGAGCCAAAAATCGGCCAAGATCTTGTTGTAACAAACCAATACAGCTTTGTGAAATTCTCAGTCTTGGTTGTTTCTGCGCATCAGAAAGCATTCTGGGCGCTCAGCGCGCTGACACTTTTTGCATACCTAAATGGTTGTGTATAATATTACGGATACTTCCTATAGAAATCTTCATTTCTTCTGCTATAAAACAAACAGTAACATGATGATCCGCCAATACAATGTTTTCAACTTTTTAAGCATTTGTTCACCCACTACCGATGTAGGGCGTCCCGTACGGGGGTCGTCGTTAATGGAAGTTCTTCCTCGCTTACACTCAGCACACCAACGCGCAACCGTAGAATATGGAGGAGCATGAACCCTTATTCTTGCTCTAAAGTCTTGATTTACCAGCTCAGTAGTAAAAATTTTCAAGCAGAGTTATTTTATTAGCGCGCGAACTTAAATTTTTTTAATCGACGAAAAAAGGAGCAGGTTCTCAAGTCGACGTGTATATTCTTTTTTTAAATTCTTTTTTTATTTTTTATGTATGATCACGCATTACTTTTTACAGAGTAGTCAAATTTTAAAAATTAATTTTTTTTTTGGAAAGCGTATATACCCCGAAGTTGGTCCCATATAAATTTGGGAAAAAATTCCAACCCTGAGGGTACAAAAACAGAAAATGATTGATTGTTCACTCACTGATTATATTTATGACCACGCATAACTTTTAACAGAATTGATTTATTTAAGCACGTAGTAATTAGTAGATTAGGGCCACCAAAAATTATAAAATAAAAACTTTTTAGCAAAAAAATTGACCGCCGAAAAAACTGAAAAACAAAAAATAATTAACCTTCTTTTTATTAACCTTATTAATTAAGTTCTTAAACTAATGTATTTTGTATACCATTATATAACTAAGTAATTTTGAGTGTCTAACACCTTTTTCGATATTAAACCACTCAGTGTGTGCCCCGTTTATCCTTACACAAGCACTAGAATCCCTATAAAGAGATTGCAATGCTCGTATGAGGAGTATCCTCACACCATTCACCAACAATGCTGACCACAATTCATTCCTCACCACTCTATCATAGGCCTTTTCTAGATTTTTCTTTTCTTTTGAAATAATTGACTTTCGAATTGTCATCATCATCTAAGCGTAGTATCCCGGTTGCAACCTAAACTTCCGTTTCGGTGCCCGGGGTCCGCTTTCCGACTCTTTCTACTACATTTCGCACGGTCTTCAACATCCCTGGTAGTAAGCCCATTGGCACGCATATCACCCCTTACGACAAGCAAGCCAGGCTTGGTGCTGGTGCTGGCTTGCCTCAAGCCAGCACTTTTTGGGTCTACCTCTCCTGCCGGGGCCCGGCGGAGGCGGCATAGCCAGACATTTGTTTCCCACGTAAGCATCCGGTTGCCGTAAAACGTGGCCGTACATCGGAGCCGACACTCCTGCAATTTATCCGCAATGTCACAGACCGAAGGCTGCCGCGAATGCAGGAGTTCCTAACGCGGTCCTTCCGCGTCACTCCACACATCCACTGCAGCATATTCATCTCCGTGACACGCAGTTCTTGCTTGTGTCGCCCTAACACCGGCCACGCTTCACAGCCGTTTAAAAGGACAGGCCTAATGATGGTCTTATAGACCTGTCCCTTCAACTTTACCGGCATCTTAGGGTCACAAATGACACCAGTTACCTCACGCCATTTGGCCCACGCGGCAGCAATGCGTGCCTTGACGTCGCAATCGATGTCACCAGACGCATGAAATACAGATCTCAAGTATTTCACCTGGTCCGTGCGCTCGACCGTGTCACCGCCTATGCGTACGGGTGTGGGATATGTGGAGTTACAGGCCAAGTACTCGGTCTTCGCCACGTTGAGTTTCAGACCGCCGTTCTCAAGCGACTCCTTCCACGCCTTCACGCGTCACACCAACCTACCTCTGTCCGAATCTGCCAGCGCGATATCATCAGCATACATGAGCAGCCATGGGGGCTGCTCATGTGAGTTTCTGATGCTGTCTGACAAAACGTCTAATACCACGCTAAACAGAAACAGACTAAGGAAGGATCCTTGGTGCACCCCGACGGTGATGGGGAAAGGTTTTGTGTCGCCAACAGCGGTCCGAACTACGGAATCGGAGTCACGGTACGTGTCTCGGATGATGTCAACATAGGCCTCTGGAATCCCTTTGGACCGCAATGCCCACCAGATTATCGCGCGAGGAATATAGTCAAAGACCTTCTGCAAGTCGAGAAACAGGCAATGCAGAGGCGTATTCTTCGCCCTGTATTTCTCCGCGACAGTCCTTAGGGCAAAAACAGGGTCCATTGTCCCGTGACCAGGGCGAAACCCATATTGACATTCCAAGAAAGTGCACTCCTGTCGAATCCGGGAGTCGACAACCCTTTCAAAGAGCTTCATGGTGTGGGACATGGTGTCGACCTTGATTTGTAGTTATTGTTGTAGGGCATCCGAACCGTGATATCCAATGTTGGTAAACTAGCTGATATTACGTCCGTGGGTATTGCTTGGGGCCATTTCGTTACTCAGTCGATCGTGGTAACTAGATAACAATGTCCTTGGGTGCTGATAGGCAATCTTCCGACGATATCTATGTGTAGGTGTTGCATTCGCTCGGTTGGCGGCAAAGTAGAAGTTTTCGAGAACGTATGTCAATGTATCTTGCTTTTTTGGCATTGTATACTGGTTCGAGTCCGTAGAGCGATATCCTTGTTCATTGACAGCCAGAAGTATTTTTACGTAATAAGCTTGTGTGTTGTATGAGTTCCGGGATGACTGACATTATGTACAGCGTTAAAAACTTCTTACCTGTACTATTACAGTATGTATGCTCGTAAGTATGGCGTAGATGTTTCGGAATATAACTCGACGTTGGTATTTGGTATTATTATTTTCATGAGAGTACAACAGCTGTTATCTTGTAATAACTGTGGAATGTTCTTGTCCTTTTCTTGCGCGGTAGCGATGTCTTGATAATTGATTGTAGACGGGCACGATATTGTTTCTATGCGGCTCAATGCGTCGGCCAGTATATTTTGTTTACCGCTAATGTGACGTATATCTGTCGTAAATTCGCTGATAAACAAAATTTAATATGTTAGTCTCGGTGTTTCAGTGTTTGATTGCATTTTGTCTTGACGAATGTGTGGCTTGTGATAGGTGAATATTATGAGTTGTCTTCCTTCAAATGTATTGCGAAAATGTTTGACTACCATGTATATCGATAATTCCCGATCGTAGGTCGAATATTTCTTCTGCGCGTCGGTAAATTTTTTTGAGAAATATCCGAGTGGTTGCCATGTTTCGTTGATGTATTGTTGTAGAACGGCGTAAGCTGTGTTATCGGATGCATCGCAGAATAGTGCCAGCTGTGGGTGATGAGAAGAGTGTGCAAGTAAATATGCGTTTGTAATGCTGACTCTACATTGCTCGAACGCTGATGTGGTGTCTTCGGTCCACTTTATTTCTGTTTAGTCCTTGTTTTGGTGTTGTGTAGATATGCGTTTAACGGAGCTTGTATAGTAGAGGCATTTGGAATGTGATCGCGGCGATAAAAATTTAACATTCCGAGAAATCTTCGTAATTCTTCTATTCTTTTCGGTTTGGGGTATTCTGTAATGTCCTTGATTTTATCTTTCGATGGTTTAATTCCGTCTTTTGGTACGGTGTAACCCAATTGCACTTCATTTTTACCTAGGTTGTACTTAGCGGGGTTTATAGTGATTTCGTAGTCTTCTAGTCGTTTTAGTACGATGCGGAGTTGTTCCTTATGGTTCTCTTCGGTTCCCGTAATTGCCAAATCATCTATGAATGGAAATACGAAATCGTGTACGCGAAGTACCTCGTGAATAAATCTTTGGAATGTTTGCCCGGCATTCTTAAGTCCGGGACACATACGAGGGAATTTGAAGAGGCCTATCGGTGTGATGATAGCAGTCTGCTCAATATCCTCTTCGCTGACGTTAATTTGTTGGTAAGCTTTATTCAGGTCTATTGTAGAGAATACAGTTTTTCCAGATAGGTTATGAGTAAAATCTTTGACTCGAGGTACAGAATAGCGATCAGGCTTCGTTACGGCGTTGACACGTCGATAGTCACCACATACCCTTATGTCACCATTTTTCTTCGGGACGAAGTGGATGAGTGATGACCATGGACTTTTACTTGGTCTGCATAGTCCTTGTTCTATCATATTTTCGAATTCTTTCTTGACGATTTCGTAGCAATGAGGTGGAATAGGACGTACTCGACTGTGTATACGAGAGTCCTGTGGTCTCGATGTAGTATTCAACATTGATGTTGGATTTTAAGTGCATCAATGAAAGTCGTGTGACACCAGGGAATTTTACTAAAATGTCGTGGTATGGTTGCGTTGCGGCATGTCGATACTGCGCACGGTGGGTGTGTTTGATGCGCGTAGCGAGGCATTGACCTTTAGTTGCGTGACACCGTCAATTAATCTTCGATTCTGCAGGTCTACGATGAGTTGATGGTGTTTGAGGAAGTTAGCTCAGAGGATAGGCTTAGACACGTTGGCTACAATGAATTTCCACTTGTACGGGTGTCGAAGGTTGAGATCGAGTGTTAATGTTTTCTCACCGTATGCTGCAATCGTCGTGTTGTTTTTGCAGCGTATAACTTGAATGGTAGTATTGTTGCAATTTATCCTTTCTTTCTTGGTAGCACGGATACATTGGCTCCCGTGTCGACCAGGAAAGATAATGTTAAGTTTTTGTCGGTAACGTATAGGCGGTAAAATTGACTGAGAACGCCGGTGTCCGCCTCCGCCAGCGTTCGGTCTAGTTTACCGATGTACTCGTAGTGTTGTGTTGTGCGTTTCTCTTAAATGCGCATGGTGTCGTGCAGCGTCTGGCTTTTCCTTTGAAACCTCTATGGTAATAGCAGTACGGTGATGGCGAGTTCTCTCTGCTGAGGTGATGCGTTTGCCGATCTGTTGAAGCATCGCGGCGACGAGAATTATAGCGGTTGCGGCGAGAATTTTGTGATTTCATTCCGGCCATTTCTAGTGAGAGTTTTAGTATCTCGTTGATGAGATATTGTGTATCTGCTTGTGGTGGTGAGGTAAAGTTGTAGGCGAATGGATGGCTGCGACTTCGGATGCGGCGGTTTGCTCTAGCATTTTATCGGCGAGTAGCGCAAGTTCCTCAAGTGTTGCCTTGCTGCTGAAGATGTCAAGAGGATAAACGTTAGAAGGGTAACCTAACGTTTATCCTCCATAATTGTTATTAATTTATTTTTTAGAATCACAAATATGTCATCATTGATTTTATATCCCAGGATGCCTGAAGCAATTCATTACCGGATCGCTGGTCATCTGGCTGTCCTTGGTGTCCATGGAATCAACTCAGCAGTGATGTTCAATTCTAAGCAAGATCAAAGCCTGTTGAAGGATCCAGAAATTAATACCATGGTGTCCTTGGAAGCTACTTACCTTACCATATGGAATATTGTAAGTACCATAAAAACTGCATACAGTTGTGACACGAAAATCTTTTTAGACGACCTCCCTGTGGCAACGGCTTTTATACGTCGGAACGCTTGCGGAGGTCGCGGGTTCTCACTCTCATCCCATTATATAACTATGATATCAGTTGTCTAGTATCTTTGGACTAGGTTCGCAACGCCAGTGGCATCGCGAACATGCTGATGTTCCATAAGGGTACAGGAACTTGGGTCTTTAATGCCGGAACACAGCACAAAGTTATTATGGCCGCATATTTAAGACCAAAAGTGGTCGCCATCCAGACGGACTTGGGCCCTACCACGTAGCAGGGTGGGTTGTTTTATCGCCTTTTACAACAGGCCGACCCTGGCCGCAGAAGTCAGTATTCTTTCTCCGCCCCTGTACGGATAAAATATAGATGACACTATTTTAATTGTATAATATTTATTATATAACAGAGCGTTTATCTTATGACTAGTAGACAACTGCTATAAAAAATGTAAAGGCATTTTTTTTTGTAAATAAACACCTATGACCCTCACAGGCGTTCCAATATGTGAAAACCGTTATACGGAGGTCAATAATGACCTCCGTATAACGGTTTTCATTTCGATTTTCATCTATAAAGATGTGTATACCTGTATAATTTGGACACTTAGTGAATTTTTGAGTATGCGTTTATTACTGTGGATATGTGGACATATGGATGTCAAACCTGGAGCTTAACCAAACACAACATACATAAACTAGAAACTTGCCAACACAGTATGTAACGAAGCATTCTTAACATCAAATTAAAAGATAAAATAAAACTTGATACTATACGGAAGAAAACTAGAACCACAGATGTTGCCTACTGTATAAAGAAACTAAAATGGAGGTGGGCAGGACATATGATTAGGAGTGATAAGGACAAATGGTCTAAGGACGTAACGGATTGGTGCCCGAGACAATACAAAAGAAGGAAAGGGAGACAGCGTCGTAGATGGGAAGACGATATCAAAAAAATTGCGGGACACACATGGAAAAGGCAAGCGCTGAATCGCATTCAATGGCGAGCTCTAGGGGAGGCCTATGCTGGACAGCAAGACAATCTTCACGTACCGGTGTCAAACAATTAATAGATTAAATAGGAATAATGTAACTATATTGTAAGATTGTTAAATAAAGGCTATTATTATTACTGTGGAACTGCAGGCAGGCTGACGGCCCCCATCGCCTATCGATTATTGCAACGAACGCCTAACACACTGCCATCCACGCAGGGGAACTGGAACCTGGTTCGGTTAAGCCGGAACAAAAGATTATTATGGCAGCATATTTAGCCTTACCTACCTGTGGTTGTTTTATCGCCTTTTTCGACAGGCTACCTCCGACAGGGGTCATCTTACCCGCCCCTGAACGGAGAACAAGTGTATGGAAATATTATCATTTCAGTTCTTTCAACTAGTATATGCATTACTGGCCATATCATGTGATCTGGCCACCGTAATGGGCAAACAAGATCATGTACCAAAAGTAGCGACGAAGATAAGACGGACATTGTTCGACGGAGTCGTATTTCCTCTCACCGTGGTAAGTAAAAAAGTTGCCAGTATCAGTAGCTGAATATTCTACGATAACTGGCAATTTTGACTCCCGTTAACCATTTGGCACTCAAAATTTTTCCTTTTCTTAACCTGTTAACCGGGTATGACGAAATATTTCGTCTTACAAATTTGCCTTAATATTTTGAATACATTAATTTTATGTAAAAGGGAAATATCTTCATAAAAAATATATTTTTTTTTAATAAAAAGTATCCGTTACTTCTAGTACCTCCAAGAATATGTGTACAAAGTTTCATGATGATCGGTTAAGTAGTTTTAGTTAAAAAGTTTAAAGTAAGTTTAAAGTAAAAAAAAGTTTAAAGCGTAACAAACTTACTTTCACTATGTTGTTTTATTTATATATTATAGATACGTCAGGTTTGTAACGTGGTTATATCTAACCAGTAATGGTGATGACCAATACCTGCAGACCCTAAGCTGAACGGAGATCGCAGAATCGACTTTTAGTCATTGCTCTGCGAAGTTAGCTTAAGTAATGTGTTATTCGTCAACGTATAAAGCGTATGGCAAAACTCTGTCACATTAAAGACATTATGAATAATTATAGCTGAGATGCTAACTGGTGTTGTCGACATGATTGCAAGCCGGTAAGGCCAATTGGTGAAGCAGCAGTACGGAGGCTGTCCTCATCCTAACTAAACCTGGAGGGGATAAGGTCACCCAGGGCACTCAAACGCAAACCGAAAGGTTCTGGGGGAACGGGGTTTATGCAAGCCAGACGAGTGGCTGCTGACGGTGATCCCCACATTACCTCGCCGGCTTCCAACTGCCGTAGTTACCTGTAAATCGGGTTTCCTCAAAAAAGTCGACGTCTCAATATTTTTTTAAATCTTCTTTCAGCTAATATTTACAATCTTCTGGCCAATCTTCTTGTATGATCGTGAGTTATTATTCCCGGCGTTCATAGACAAAATATTCTCATTCAAATCGAACATGGTTATGCATTTCTGGATTCTGCCACTCGCCCTTTGGGAGGTTGCATTTCTGCCCCGCATGAAACCCAAGACCCACAAAAGAAACCTTCAAGTCATGAACCTGATTTGGATCGTATATATTACTGTGTAAGTATTTTATTTCGGTCAAATAAACAATATATAGGTTACCTGGTAACTCGTTTTTTTTAATGCTGTAGGACAGCAGACAGGCTGACGGCCCGCTTAGAATATAGCAGTTACCGTCGGCTATGGGTATTTGGAACGCCAGTGGCATCGCGAACACGCTGCTGTCCCATAAGGGTACAGAAACTTGGGTCACTAATGCCGGAACACAACACAAGTTATTATAGCGGCATACTTAAGATCGAAGGTAGTAGTGGTCAGTAATATTTCTCCGCCCCTGCACGGATAGTTGTATTACACTAGAAGAGCAATCTAAAAGTCCTGGGTTCGAATCTCACGATAGCATGCTCCGCTTAGACAGTTTTCCTCGCCTGTGCATATTTAGTAGCATAATTACCATATACTGACGGTGAAAGAAAGTATCGCCTGGAAACGTACCTGCATACCAAGATATGTGTGACCCCGCCTGCCTTGGACAAGCTTTACGGGTATAATGTCCGTCCCTTATAGGCGGAGGCCCAAATCCAATGGGACGCTCTGTGGGCTGCTTTTTTTAATAAATTGAGACAGTGTAATAGATAGCACTATCTAGCCCTAAACTACGCAGAGCACTTGTGTTATCGTTACTAGACCACTGGTATACTACATATATACTTTTATTTCTAAATAATAGAAATTCTTTCTTATCCGTGCAGAGGCTGAGAAAGAATACTAACCTCTGCGGCAGGGGTCGACCTGTCGTAAAAGGCGACAAAACAACCCTAGCTACGTGGTACGGCCCCAAGCCCGTCTGGATGGCGACCACCTTTGGTCTTAAGTATGCCGCCATAATAATCTTGTGTTGTGTTCCGGCATTGGTGACCCAGGTTCTTGTACCCTTATGCGACAGCAGCGTGTTCGCGATGTCACTGGTGTTGCAAACACCCATAGGCGACGGTAACTGCTAAATTCTAAGCAGGCCGTCAGCCTGTTTGCTGTCCTACAGCAATAAAAACATATTATATATAAACACCCAGACGCGAGGCGGGAATCGAAGCAAGCCTACCGACATGCGTTAACCATTATCCGACGAAGGTTGTCAAAATACATATTATTCTTAAAGGAGTTTCTTGTCGCTTTTTCTCTTTGTAACAGACAAACAAGGAAAACGGTGGTAATTTTAGTTCATATTGCAGATATATTATTTATTGCTGAAGAACAAGAGACAGGCACCACAAACATGCTGCTGTCCCAGGGGTACAGGAGATTCCTGTAGTAGAGGTCACTAATACCGGAACACAACACAAGGTTATTATGGCGACATATTTATAGACCAAGGGTGGTTGACATACATACGGGCTTGGGGCCGTAGCTAGGTTTGTTAATATTCTTACTTCCCCCTCCCCTGCACAAAGAAAAAAGTTAAAAATACAAAAACAAATAAATACAAAAATATTTGACTTTCAAAAGATGTTCTAGCTAGAAACTTATTTGAGTTTGAAATACTCAAGAAGGTATTTTTTATTACTTCTTTTTTTTCAGACTACTTTTAACATACTACAGGCGAGGATTGTGGCCTTATCCGATGCTGAAATATCTCTTTGGCACAATATACTTCCCTATTTTAATTATGTCCATGTATTGTTTATGTATATTTATATATTATAAGCAATGGTCATTGAACACATATTTTTGGGGAGTTGAAAAAGCAAAGAGCAAATAAAATTACTAATCATAAAACTTTGAGGTTATGGTTGTATCGAAAAGTTTTGTACAAGTGTATAAAACTCCTTACTTTTTTAACTTAATTATCATGACCAACTTGATTTGAAAATGAAATATTAAAAAATGTGTGTCACTGTTTTAAAAAGTGTGGGGTGCTCGATATCAATAATTATAATTTTATATATATATATATATATATATATATATATATATATATATATATATATATATATATATATATATATATATAATGTTCTTCTTTATTAGAAATAAAACTTCATAATGCGTTGCTCTGTAAAGAGTATTTATTGTTAGGCAAGTACTATACACCACTTTAAGTTATTCTAGATAAATAATACGAAAATTCTCTTACCTGTAAAGAGAAACAACATTTTATGCTGATATTTCCTATTCTATGATCTTAATTAGTTTAATTAAAATAATTACATGCTTTTAAAATAGTGAACATAAGCTCTTTAACAATGACGTTTGACCCATAAAGTATAGCTGAACTGTCAAACGTCAAGTACACAACAAAAGTCTATTGTCTATAGGATGCGCGGGAAGTTTTAAATATTCTAGTTTTATGTAAGTTTTTGATTAAAAATAGTATTTACTTATAAGTATGTTAATACAATTTATAACAAATAGAAACTGTGTTGTCCTCAGGATTCCAGATAACGTTAGCTTTCGAAACTCCCGCGTTTTAAATTACAGTTTATTTTATTACAACCTGTCACTTTTGTAACTCCGATACTGGCAAAATCGATGCTAGAGGCATTGGAGCCATAACCTTAAGAACTGAACTGAACTGAAGTTTTAAATAAAGATATATATATATATATATATATATATATATATATATATATATATATATATATATATAAATTTATTAAAAGGAAAAGAAAGCGTTACTCACGTCATCGGGTATTGTCAAGTCTAGACAAGTGTACATAATTTTGCCATTTTTTTTTAATGTTCAGTCCGAAAATTCCGTTACTTAGATACATAGAGCAGGCAGCAGATAGTATCGCACGTATCATATAACGCACGGTTCGTACAAACCTCCTTTATAACCACATTCTTCGCAATGCACTACTGATTTCAGACACTCTTTCTCTTATTATGCTCTTCTATAAGTATATAATATTTTCTCCAACCCAAGATATGATGTACTCTTTGTCCTTGAATGGCATCGTTCAGTCGAACCTAGATAAAATAATACTTGATTTAGGGGTGGCAGAATTATATACAAATTTAATATATCTTTTTTAACCTAATGCATACTATGGAGGAAATCATCGTTAGGAAACTTGCATATGTAACGATCCCTTAGGTTGTACACTACATTTTTTTATTTATATTTTGATTAAATACTTTTTGTTGTACAGGAACTTGGATCATTAATGCCGGAACACAACACAAAGTTATTACGGCGGCATACTAAGACCAAAGGTGGTCGCTATCCAGACGGGCTTGGGGCCCTACCATGTAGCTAGTATGGGTTGTTTTGTCTCTTTTAATGACAGGCAGAACCCGGCCGCAGGGGTGTGTATTCTCTCTCCGCCCCTGCACGGATAAAATCTTATTTTTGTAAATACTTTAATATAAATGTCCTGTTGTTTAAACACAAGAAACATTAAGTGTATATAAACAAGTAAAGTGTGTTTTATCTGATACAACACACAGTTCACAGTTAGGGCATCGACCAACCACATCCCCTAAACATACTTAAATCTCCATAATTGTAACCCACTAATCCACCTTGGATATATACCCGAGTCCAGCTGGACATTATGAGCTGTTATTAATATTATTAATTCATTGCTTTTTTCTATTATCTACATTAGCATTTATTACACTAGCATCTACTAGCACGAGTCTTTTGCATATTTTTAAAACGTCACATTCTCTAGTAATACGTTGTTGAAATGAAACTTCTTTGCGCGCATGAGGATAAAATTTTTACGGACGAAACTTAGCGTCACGAAGATGTATCACGAGTTTAAAAATGTAAGTATTAGAAAACGTTTTTTCTAATACTTACATTTTTAAACTCGTGATATCATTCGAATGGAATGTCCGGATTGAGTAATTGAAAAAGTTATATAAAGGTATTCAAGCAGTCTTGAATATGAAGTAATTTATTTTGATAAGGATTAATACCAAGATACAAATAAAGAGCCTTTTCTAGCGGCGGCATTTTATTATTATACTTTCATACTAAGAACAAATAATATAAAATATGGAAATGGGGTTCCTTCGATGCACCATCACAACAAAAGTACTGAACATATTCAGATAATACCATTCGACGCAGAATTTTTCGTAGATGGCTATGGGCTATATATTTTTTGGATTCCATCGATCCTTTCTCATTTTTTTTTCGATTTACTTTTACCTGTTATTCGCCCAGCAGAACGTCGTGATCGGCTAGTAAGATAAGATAAGATATATTTATTTGCTTTAACATGTTGTGTTACAAGTTCACAATAGGTACATACAATAATCACCCTTGTTTTTAATTATACATGGAGATTTTGCAACAACAAGTAGACATGTTATGCCACAAACAGGATGGAAAACAATAGAAATAACTACTGTTTCCCTACTACTGTGTAAATAATATAAATTGCGATGTTATTATTGTGGTTTTTAAATATATGGTGATTTAGATTTTATCGTAGTTTCATTATATTATAGAATATATCTTATATAAATTTCTCACAATTATTTTAGTTTTTAGTGAATGTATAATATATTAGTTATACAGTTATATATTAAAGTTTTTACTGAAGAAGTCTTACGATGTGTAATATTTTTCATGTAATTAACAAATAAAATTCCTATTTTTAGTTTGAAAATTAATTAATCTTGTAATGCTTGTGTGGAGGATGAAAAATTATATTGATGGCGCGCAATTAATTTTGGCGCGTATTCCCTACAATCTACTAATTATACATAAATATACGAGGAAAAAATCACACAGTAGCATTGTGTTATGGGTACTAGATAACTAATATACATCATATATGCTTTTCCTGTATAAATTTTTCTCCAGGCAGGGGCGGAGTAATAATACTAACCCCTGCGGCCGGGTCCGGCCTGTCGTAAAAGGTGACAAAACAACCCTAATTACACGGTAGGGCCGGGCCACATCCGTCTTCCGCCAACCACCCTTGGTCTTAAGTAGGCCGCCATAATAAGCGTGTGTTGTGTTTCAGCATTAGTGAACTAGGTTTCTGTACCCCTATGGGACAGCAGCTTGTTTGCGGTGACGCAAATATCCTTAGGCGACGGTAACTGCTTACTATTAAGTGGGCTGTCAGCCTGTCTGCTATTCCTTAGAAATTAAAAAAAATTATATTCTTGTCTTAAAAATATAGTAATATAAAAATGCAAATTTATTCTTTGTTTTTACTGTCATTTACATTTTATCGTAGTTTTATTATATGCTAGAATATATTTTATATAATTTTCGCGAATTAATTCTATAATTAGTATTTTTAATAAGTATTAATTAAAAAAGATTAGATATACAAGGGATAAGAAAGGAAGTATAGGTAGACAGTTTAGCACGGAGGAGACCTTTGCCAGCAGGGAAAACAGATCAGAGTCATTAGTTTAAATTAAATAAATGTGTTTGCAAATACTTTTTTTTAAATATTTTCAATCTGTTATAATATATGTTTTATTTATAATTAATGTATAGGTATTATTATATTATATAGGTATAATGAAGTTGTGTCTCCATTTAGCAGAATACATTTTATCATTATATGACTTTAGCATTAGCTATATTTTAAGTAAGCTTGTAAATGTCCGCACGTCTCCACTATCTGTGCAGGGGCGGAGAAAGAATACTAACCTCTGCAGCCGGGGTCGGCCTGTCATAAAAGACGCGCACGGATAAAGCTTAGCTTAAGCTCAAGCTGTGCATGGCGTAGGATTCGAACACGGGACATTTAGAATGGTCTCAGAGTTTAATACCACTAAGCTACCAGGGACTTATGGACAGCATACAAAGGTGGATTGGCTGGCGGGTTGCATAAACAGGTTGACTCGGTATTATTTTTCACGATCTTTCACCGTTGGTACGTGGCAATTGTACTATGGACGGGAAAACTGCCTAAAGACTTAAACCATCGTGGAATTTGAAGCCATGGTGTTTATGAAGGTTTTCTAGTGTGATGTGGCTGCAGAAAATCACTCAACAACATTCCATTTGATACCAGAAGCCCTAGCTACCTACATGTATATATCGATATTCGAATTTCACGGTTTCATACACCGATTCTGCAATCTTTTTCGCCTAATGTTCTAGGCATAAAGCCATGTACCGACGAAGAAGGAAAACATCGAAGGAAACTTACATTCCGAGATCACCGGTATGTACCCTACCTTGGACAAGCGTGGCGGAGAGGCCAACAGTGGGATGTCAGCTGCCTACCAGCTGCCCCGGCAAACATTGTTCTGCCAAAAAAAATACAAACAATACATTTTCGAGACAAAATCAAATCAAAATCGAGTTTTTATCCGTGCAGGAGCGGAGAAAGAATATTAACCTCTGCGATCGGGGTCGGCCTGTCGTAAAAGGCGACAAAACAATCCACCCTAGCTACGTGGTAGCCTCAAGCCCGTCTGGATGGCGATCACCTTTCGTCTTAAGTATGCCGCCATAATAACCTTGTGTTGTGTTCCGGCATTAGTGACCCAATTTCCTGTACCCTTGTGAGACAGCAGCATGTTCCCGATGCCACTGGCGTTGCAAACACCCATAGGCGACGGTAACTGTTAAATTCTAAGCGGGCCGTCAGCCTGTCTGTTGTCCTACAGCACTAAAAAAAAAGTAACCTATGTCCTCCCAGATCCTAGTTCTACACTGAAATTCATCGTAACTAGTTCAGGCGTGAAAACTTAATAGACAAACTTAATTACTTTCACATTGATAATATTAGGATGGATGTAATAAATAAAACACATGATTGCAAGTGATTCGAGAATAAAAACAATAACATTTATTTACTCTTGTTTTACCATCGCTTCTAAATAGGTACATTCATTTTGTATGGGATTTATTATTTCACAATTCAACGAAGCCTTTATGGCTGATTGAAACATGCAAGCAACAGTAGGTATTGCAAATGTATGCAATTCATGAAGAAAGAGTAAACGATCTACCTGGGGTAGTTATTACACGACCCTTATGGGGAGACACAGGAATGGGTGAGCTCCGTGTGAATCCAGAAGCTACTGGGATAAATCTACGTCATCGTGGCTAGCAAGGCCTGCCCGGGCCGTCAAGGAGCCCCTAGGTTGGACTTAGTGGGCATACTAGCGACGTGTGTCCCTGTATCTTCCCTGGGGGCTGATAGTGTCCGTTGCGCAACAGCTTTTAATTCCCGTTCCACGTATGAGCTTTTGTGTATATGTAAATAAATACTATAATACATAATTTTCACTTGTAAATAAGTATTTTCAAATGAAATTATAAATAAATAAATATATTAAACAATTAACACAACATCATCTAGATCCAAACCATAGCACTTGTTATTGGTAATAGACAACCAATACACTACATATATACTTTTCTTTAATAAATAAATACATATTATACATAAACAACCCTCAAACCGTGACCTCAAACGTACCGATATGTGTTAGGCATTACGCCACGGAGATCAAATTATGTAAGTATATCAAGTAGTCATCACACAAACGCTCTCTTCTTGATCTGGGGCTAGATGGCGCTGTGTGAATTTTCACAGTGCATTTTATTTATTTATTAATACTTTATCTTTCTTTCTTCAAGATTATCATAAATGCGACCAATTAATTACGTCTATTACTTCTTTACATAGGTTTGTTTTCTAGCGCGGTGGTTACGAAAGTCTCCTGTAAAAAATTTATTAATTCATGTTTTTTTGAGCTTTCATAATCAAGAAAAGTTACTGTAAGGCCTTTACACTATTTTCAACAGTGAACCGAAAGCTTCAAAGTACGAGCTTTGTGGTACATCACTAATTATTCGATCAAAAGTCGTTATAGTTATAACAAAAACGTTTCGATTTTTATGTCAGTTCCCACAGATATTTTTTAACCTTACAAAAAATCAATAATGGTTTGAAAATGCATGCTATGTGGTTGTCATTATGAAGTTATTTTTTGTGATTATACCTATATAGTATGAACATTGTGCCCATTAAAGCTCTTCTATGATGATAATGAAAGCAATATTATTAAAATAATAGAAATAATAAGTTATTAAATGGTCAACTATTATTTTTATGACATTTGTACAAAGCATCTTTCAATCAGCCATAATATTTTATATATTTATATCTTTAAATATATTTGATTTATATATATTACGTTCTTTATATTTGTTATATCTCTTCACAATATGATCAAGTTATGTGTAAAAATACTTATTAATTACATTAATAACGAATTAATAAATTATCTTATTGCAAAACAATAAATAGGAAATAATTATATTCTACTATCAAACACGACATAATATTTTACTGTACGAATATTATATATATATATATATATATATATATATATATATATATATATATATATATATATATATATATATATATATATATATATTGTAATCGAATATTATTATTTTTTTAAATCTTATAATCGATATATCTGTATTGTTATTAGATGGGGATATACTAACACTAATAACTGGTATGGAAACGGCTTTGTTTTCTTGCTGAGGAACAGTAGTCAGGCTATACAAGCAAGCCGCCATAATAACTATGCGTTGTGTTTTGGTATTGATAACCCAGATTCCTGTCCCCCAATGGAACAGCAGCGTGTTCACGGCGCATCTAGCGGTAACTGCTTACTATTAAGTGGCACGTCAGCCTGTCTTCTGACCCTCAGCAATAAAAAAAAATGTGTGACTTTGACAGATGACAGATAATAAAAAACGGATTTCATGATGGCGGTCACGTTATCATTATACATTGATATTTCAATAACAAAATTGAAAATAGAGTATAAGGACACTTAATAATTATCTTCGTACAGCCAAATATTATAAATAAATACATTATTTCTTGTAAAAAAACTCATAAAAAAATGTGAAAAAGTATATAATTACACTTCATCGTACGTTACAATCAAACATGTCCGAAGATTTTAAATTACACAAATTGATTTTGCGTGTCCAAAATCTATATTTAAGATTTTTTCATATTTTATAATAATTATACCGATAGTGATTTGTATGAGCGTTTGTATTTTATTTGGGAAACTAACAATATAATTCTATAATAATAAAAATATAAAAAATACATACATCAACTAAGTTTATAGTAACGGTTATATAATTGTTAATACTTATTACAACCGGTATCAAGTTACTGTAACCGGTTTCTTTCATTTTAATTGATTTTGATACACTATAGTGTACTGGTTATAACCAGCTTCGAGTTAGAAGAAATAAACACAGAAACGATTTTTCCGATAAACTCAAGTCAGGGGAGGGTAGTGAAGAAAAGCTTTATTACTAATTTTTATTATTTAATAAATAACACAGCAGCATTTTATATTTAAGTAAATATTTATGAAACGTCTTAGTATTGTTAAATTTGTGGTTGACTTTATATGAAGATATAAATCATTCATTGAATCGAATCACATGTATCTCATTCATATTACTCATAAATTATTATCGATTTATTGACGATCTATATATGTGGATCTATAGATTTGGATGTTATGATATAAGAATTAATAATAATATGTTCATTAGCCTTAACAAAATATATAAATAACTAAAAATATACTTCTGGCTATAACTGGCTGAGTCCAACAATATGAGTGATCACTGACTCTCAAAGTAGGAAAAGGGCCTGTATTTTGTGTCGTTCAAAGATAACACACATAACACAAAGTATATCTTCTCATTTTCATATATATTTTATATAAATTATTTTTAAAGACCAAATATAAAGAAAATACCGGAAAGATCGCTTCTGAAATGACTCTGGAATCAATCTGGTTATTATTTCATACATACCGCTCTAATGACTGAAACAAAAAGCTCGTATTTTTCCACTGTATTTAAATAGATGTAATTATAATAAATATATCCGTCGTAAAATTATTATATACAGCAAAAAGGTCAATAACAAATGGGGATAAATACATATAATGACATAATTACTTAGCTAATACTCACACAAATCTTAAACGGTCATTATAGAGAATAGCAAAACATAGTACAAAAGTTTAGAAATACCATTCCTACAATCTACCCAGCAAACGTTTACCCTATGTCTATCACTATCGCATTAACCAATCGTACGTGCGAAAGAGAGACAAACGACCTCTCGCATACTTACACCAATATGGGCACGAAAAACGTAAATCGGCTCAACAAATTTCATATACGGATAAATAAAACACTATATAGGTGTTTTTATCTTTAACGTAAAATATATGTAATACTAAACAGCGCCTCTAGCGGTGAGTCGAATAACTAAATTGTATATAATTTTTAAACTACCCTTTATTTGAGAAATTTCATTTTGTAACATTCTAATCATACAGCGCAATAATATGTCACTGAAGTTTTAGTATTCGTTATTTTTGGCAAATTTGTTTAATAAATAACGTCATTTAGCGAAAATGTAGGTTAAACAAATCTAAGTTTTAATCAATAGGTGGAATTAACTGCTTAAATTTAAACACGTTTAAAAACCCGTTTCTAAAAGCGTACGAAAAGCTTTCGTTTGTAACGGTTTAAAATAATAAAGCGACTGAACAATTTAAGCTGACGATCTACAGGAAGTCTGAAAATAACACAAGTGCTACTTGTTCCAGTATTATAATTATAGTAGAATGTAGGTATATATATTTTTTTATTACTGTAGGACAGCAGACAGGCTAACGGCCCACTTAGAATTTAACAGTTACCGTCACCTATTTGCCACGGGTGTTTGCAACACCAGTAGCATCGCGAACACGCTGCTGTCCCATAAGGGAACAGGGATTTGGGTCACTAATGCCGGAACACAACAAATAGTTATTATGACGGCATACTTAAAACCAAAGGTGGTTGCCATCCAGATGGGCTTGGAGCCCTACCACGTAGTTAGAGTGAGTGGTTTTGTCGCCTTTTACGACAGGCCTATCCCGGCCGCAGAGGTCAGTATTCTTTTTCCGCCCCTGTACCGATGTAATGTATATGAGAAATTAAAATCAACCATACTGCAAAATATTATTACATATGCAATATATTTAAATATATTTGCCATCTGTGATAGTTTTAAATTGTATTACAATTAGTAACATATCATTGCGCTTCGTTAAAATAAAATAGCCAACTTATTAAGTGCCGATAGATGTCATGATTTTTTTGAAATTCGTTTTAGCTCGTATTCAATTAAAACCAAATGTGTTACTAATTACGTCAATAGAAATATATTTGTTATTGGTAATTATTAAAAATCGTGTTGGCTACATTATTATTACTATAGATTTTTAAATTAATTTAGCTAATAAGAGCTCCATGCGAAAACAGAGTTGTTTCGAAGGGTAATCGATCGAAAAAAGAGCTTGGAAGTCAGATTTTATTCAGGTATTATTTTCAGAGTTGTAAGTTATGATGGCATTCCTCCTTCTGTTGTGTATACGTGAATTTAAAAAATTATATCAGTAATGTACCTATAATACTTGCGTTCACCTGCTTAGTTTCGGACTAGGTGGCGCTGGGTAAATAATAATATATAAACACTTATGTGTGTATATATATATTTATAATAAATAAAATTTTAAATCCAATTTTTAACTGTTTTTCTGTGACGCCACATAAAACTCAAAACAATTATTACATAATAATTGATATATACCTAACTGAAAGGGTCAGAAGGTTTTATTTGTACTATTTTTAGTGCTCTGGGTTTAGTGACGTCACGTGTTAATTTTAAACTATAAATAACCTTTTTGGACAGGATGTGGATGTGTTCTACGAATTATTATAATTCAAAAATTTCACATTATTTCTAAATTTTCTTTTAGAAAGTACTTATTTGAACTGCAGTTCGTATTTTAATTTATTAAAATTATAGAAGCAAAGATTAATAAACATATAATAACTCATATTGCTTGCTCATAATCGTACCACACTATCACATTTTTGTAGTATACACACACACACGTGTGTGTGTGTGTGTTATAATATTAAAAGTATGATTTGACTAGAAAATAATCTGGGAAGTTTGTTTTACAGTTTCTTCTCTAGTCAATATTATAAAGTTTATTTAAAGCATTAAGTGATGTATAATATTTTATGTTTAAAGATTTAGTTTTGATTTGGTTTAATATCAGGATTTTCATTTGAATTGATCATAGTATGATACGAAATTCTACGAATCCGATTAATATTCTACGAATCGAATACATGCGTTGATCATAGTCAACGCATGTATTTATAATGTTATTCAAACTGATGCAAGATTGTTGAAATTTATTAATGACTATGTATTGGAATTACAAAAATTAACACAGATATAAACTATTTTATATGTTGAATAAATTATTGAAATAAAATGTTTTTAGTGAATGTTATTCAAAAGCTAGCAAAAAAATATTTAAATATAATGACAGCCAACTCGATTTTTAATATATCAATGCTAAAATGTTTATCTAATGACACAATAATTTAACTTATTACAGAGTTGTGTGTTTTTTTTTAATTAATTTCAGCCAATATTTCAGTCTTAGTGCTCTAAATCGTAGTTTACCGCAGATTTTACAAGAAATGGGAAATATCTAATATATAAAATATTAATTATAATATATGAAATATATGTCATTAATAGATTTTTTTCAGCACAGCTGTATTTATTTGTTATTGTATTGTCGCAATTTTTTTTTGTTTTTTTCTATTAGATGAAATACATATATGATACTTTTAACATTCATAAAAGGCATGTATATAACATTATGCTTTAAAAAATTAATAAATTATTAGACATTCCCATTTCGATAATACATACTTCTAGACATAGACTCGTTAAAAAGAAATACAACGGCACAAAGAATATTTTTTTTAAATAATATAATGTAAGCGTTACAATATTTTTGAAATGTTCAAATAAGTAAACAAATGTAATAAATTGGTCATGTTTAAATATTATGTATAATATTAGTTATCTTATGCTTTAAATTACTATCCGTGCTTTATTATTTTTACCCGTGCAGGGGCGGAGAAAGAATACTGACCTCTGCGGCCGGGGTCGTCCTGTTGTAAAAGGCAACAAAACAACCCACCTTAGCTACGTGGTAGGGTCGCAAGCCCGTCTGAGTGGCGACCACCTTTGATCTTAAATATGCCGCCAAAATAACTTTTTGTTGTGTTCCGGCATTAGTGACCCAAGTTCCTGTACCCTTATGGGACAGCAACGTGCTCGCGATGCCAATGGCTTTGCAAACCCCACAGGCGACAGTAACTGCCAAATTTTAAGCGGGCCGTCCTAAATCAATAAAAAAAATACTATTAATTATTTATTATTATGTTTTTTAACGTGTAAAATAAATTAATAATTAATTTAATACAACACTATAAATAGAAGTTGTTAAATGGCTCTTGGTACGATTTACACACATACATATAATCACGCCTCTTTCCCGTAGGGGTAGGCAGAGACCACTTCTTTCCACTTGCTACGATCCTTACATACTTGTTTCGCTTCGTCCACTTTCATTATTCCCTTCATACATGCCTTCGGTTTAGGGTACTCTTGACCTGGCCTTTTTTCAAGACGTCCCTGATCTGGTCTCGAAACGTCCGCCTAGGTCTACCCCTTCCAACACTTCCAATTACACTCGCCTTATACACTTTTTTCGTCAATCGTTCTTCATTCATTCTCTCAACATGGCCAAACCATCTCAGCATACCTTTCTCAATTTTTGTCACTACATCTTCGTTCAGACCACAACGTTTCCTTATCTCACTATTTCTTATCCTGTCATTCAGTTTAACTCCTATCATACTTCTTAACGCTCTCATCTCAACTGCATTTATTCTGCTTTCATGTTTCTTCTGTCATACCCAACTTTCACTTCCGTACATGAGAGTCGGAACCAACCTCATGCACAGCCAGACGAGCCTTGTTAGACACCTTCCGACTGTTCATAAAGGAGTGCAAAGCTCCATTCACCATGTTTCCTGCATTCACTCTTCTTTCAATATCACTCTCACACTTTCCATTAATAATAATAATAATAACAACGAATATTTATTTCTAAATTCTTATAACATCAGGTGCGCGACCGCGTTGGGGAAATTTGTACTTTCGAAGTCGAAACTTTACTTTTCGAGAAACAAGTCAGTATGATTAAAAGAAGATATTGGTCGAAAAGTCATTGACTGACAAAATCTTGCCGGCCAGTAAACGACCGACGTGAACCAAATCTAACATATCACGATATAATCAGTAGCTTCGTCTTTGAGCTATACGTAAAGCTGTATGCATATACATTAAAACACATCTTCACAAAATGTACACATCATTAAAAAGACATCTTCCGGACAATATGCAACAAAATACATTTAAACATATAATATTGGAATCCAAATTAAACATGAGTAATAACTATACAAAATGCCGATGTACTTCAAATTTAAGAGCCAAAGTTCTAATTTCTAAATGTGCGTTATTAATTATTAAATATTTTATTTGAAATATTGCATTTATTACATATATATTTTATTTAAAATTAATAATATACATATATATATATAAAATGATTTCATTTCAACAGAAATAATAGAATCACCCGTATTTTAATATTACGATCTCACTATTTTATATTTTATAAATATCTCTATTTTTTTATGTAGTAACTTATAAATAAAAGGGTAACTAAAATAAAATAAAACAAAAATAATAGACAATAACAAATTGTTTATTTAACAAAAAATATATAATATATAAAGGGATTTATATAAAAGAAAAAAAAACAACATTTTACACATGACCTATCAAGAATAAATCTCGGAGTCTCTAGTGGAAAAATTGTTTTTTTAATTTCATAAAGTTCTCAAGACTGTAGAACTGACTTGGAAACAGCCTTACAGCGTTAGCTTCCTGTTTTTTAACACAAGGATCTTTGTTTACACCGCTGAGCTGTTTCAAAACTCAGTGCAAAGGCCAACACAGAACTGTTTAATAGAATGTAAAATTAAAAATAACCCATCGAACCTTATATAGATCATTATAAAATACATAAAATATTAGCTATATACAAAATACGAGTTATGGTTTTTATTATTTTTTTAACATTAATATATACCAGTCTATAGTAAAGGCTATCCGACAAACTTAGCATAAATATTATAAAAAAAAAATGTTATCTACCTTAATAGCAGGCAATTACGTATAAAGAAAACGCAAAAAAGCCTTATTTAGCTGAAGTGTTACGTATTTATGCGGTAATATTTCGTTAATGCAAATGAAAAGTTTCCAAAAATGGCACCCAAGCGACGACGTGCTGTAATGAGATCTAAATAAAAAAATTGCCTGCTTGATTAAAAAAAAAATCATAAAACTGTTCTAATTTTGTTCAATGCACCGATGTACATAATACATTTTATATGTTATGTTGTTTTGCATTATTTGTATATGTGTACAAAAAAGACAAATACAAAAAAGGGCAGTATCGTATCATTAAATCTATATTACAACTTAATACAAAAAATCTACAATATAAAGACAAAAAAAACATCAATAATAATAATCATTTGAAATAAATAACAAGTTTCAATTTTTCTCTTTAAAAAAACTGTTTAATATAATAAAGTTCTACTAAATCCGTTCCATAAGAAAAGAACATGGGATCTAATCTACACCTTTATAACCTTTATTTATTTCCTTAATAAAAACTCTATTTCTATTATTATATTTTAATATAATAATTATTTCTCATTCAAAGTTAGATACAATTTATGATAATTATATTAAGATAATCCGTTTATACACAATATATAATAAATGTTATATTATATATTAAATATAAATGGTTTATGAAAAAAATTCTCACATATTCCCATTACTCTACAATATAATCATTATAATATATTATTTTTACGAAATAACGATTCAAATTAATATAACACAATATGCGTATATATTTTAAACTAGAATCGAATTAAATATTTTTATTATTCATATAATATATATTAAATATTGTACGTACGTACCTACAAGTAAATATAACAGTCTCAAAGTACATACATACAATTATAAATAGTATAACAATTTATATATACGCATATAATGCTATTAGCTGTCAAGTCTTAATGTGTGCCCGCCTCCTCTTTCTTAAGGTGATCCGAAAAGTCTCTTACACCGTAACAAATCCCAGACACTGCCAAATGGCAATATATATTCTCAACATTGATATATATATTAATATATATATATATAACATTTAATCAATATATTTCTCCCAAATATACGGAATATTTGTATAAACATTTTAAAATAAATTTTATTTGATGTGAATAGTTCTTTGAATGGAGAACTTTTTTTTACAATATTTTTATTAATTTATGTATACATATATAGGTACTTTGTCAAAATATAAGTGAAATCAACTTACATTCACAGTCTTGAGGCTTGATATATAAGATTAAAATATATTTCATTTACATATTTTGTATTTTCTGTGTATAAATAAATATTTATATTTAGGTAATAATGCAAAAAGTGTAAATTATATATAAATTATTTGATCAATAAGAACATCATTATTGTCTGGCAATGTGACTAATAGAAGTTACATGGTATAAAGTACATATGAGATACCTTGCCAAAATCAAAAGAACTTTAACACGATCCCAATATATTAATAGATATATAATTGAATATGTGTTATATGATAATAACATGAAAATATGATTAAAACAATATTGCCAACTTAAAACATAGTTTGACAAATTTAATATTGTATATTTTTATATTGATTAGTGTAAAAGTCCTTTCAGATCACCTTAACTGAGATCGAACCTGATATACTTAAACTCAAAATAACGATATATGTAAATATAACGCCTTTTTAACCGTGCGTGTAATCTAAGACACTGTCCAAGGAGAATAACTCTTTGTATAATGCTGGGAATACGTGGTGTGGGTGTGTCGATTTAAAGCGGCTGAGGGCGCCTAAGTGCATCACGGATAACTCTCTGAAAAAAAAATCGTATATTATAATCAAAGTTCAAGTAAACTTTCTTCATTAATTTTAATTTTTATCATTTATTAATTTTAATTCATAAATTTAAAACTGACGATCTCCGTGGCGTGTCGGTTAACGCACGTCGGTACGCTCGCGGAGGTCGTGGCTTCGATTCCCGTCTCGCGTTTGGGTGTTTATGTATAATATGTATTTATTTACCAAAAAAGTATATAAGTAGTATATCAGTTGTCTAGTACCCGTAACACAAGTGCTATGCAACTTATTTTGGGACTAGATGGCGCTGTGTGAATTGTCACAAAATATTATATTATTATTATTATAAGTTCAAAGCCGGTAACTTTTTTCATTAAAATCTAATAATGATTAAATACATTTTAATATCGATGTTAAAAAGTAAAAGATCGTATCACACAATGTCTACCAGACTAAAAGGCAGTTGAATGATGCACGATCTGGTGCAATTTACTGAAACTCATTACACTTGCGCTAAATCCGGTTGCAAACTAAAAGTGCTGTGGTCTCCTTTCCGACTTGTTCTTCTCAACTTCGTACAATTTCTTCCTGGCCATCAGCCGGCACCTCTTAGATCTGTCTCTCCTGTCGGAGTCCAGAGGAAGCGACAGAGCTAGATATTTATTTATGAAGTGAAACTTCTTTGCACGCGTAAGGGTAATTTTTTTACGAATGAAACGCAATATTAGCGTCACGAAGATGTGAAACGTTTTTTTTTGCTAGAATAATACTAACCTTATTAATAATGGCTTAAGGATTATTGAAGTGTTCTATAATGTAATTTTAGAATGATTGCATTGCATTACTTATACATATCTATTCGAATTGTGACTTTATTTCAATAAAATACAGTTGAATTTTGTTTAATAAGATATAAAATAACAATATTTCATAAATTCTCTTTTCTAAATTTATTAAAAGATTTAAAAATTAGTTTGCCAAAGAAGTTTCTCGTCTGACATGTGTACTTTGTATGCACGCACTTTTTTTACTAAAGTAGTTGGCGGCCAAATGTTACCGCTACCAAAAAAATGTCTGCTTGCCTAAGGAAACTTATAGAGTCTTAAAAGTTAGCTGGTGGGGAGGAGTGGACATTAAGTGAACTTAAACTTCATACCTGAATGCCGGTATCTTGGCGATGAGCGTATCTAACACGGTGACGTCACCCTTGAGCGGTGCGTGATTGGCCTCGATCTCCAGCCGCATGGCCGCCATAGACATGTTGAACAGGCAGCGGATCTCCGTGTTTCCCATCACGCCGTGCCGCTCTGCGCAATACAACCGACAAATATAAGCGGCAACTCACATGGGGCCATCTTGTCCAAAGATAAGCATAAAAACTAGCTAATATAACGGCCTATCGTAAAAGGCGACAAAACAACCCACCCTGGCTGCGTGGCCCCGGGCCAGTCTGGATAGCTACCACCTTTGGTCTTAAGTATGCCGCCATAATAAATTTTGTTGTGTTCCGGCATTAGTGATCCAAGTTCCTGTACTCTTATGGGACAGCAGCGTGTTCGCGATGCCACTAGCGTTGCAAACACCCATAGGCGGTAACAACGACGGTAACCGCTAAATTCTAAGCGGGCCGTCAGCCTGTCTGCTGCTACAGAGGTCAGTATTCTTTCTCCGCCCTTGCACAGATAAACGTAGGGCCGAAGTCTGGATGGCAACCTCCCCTAATCTTTAATAAATATACCACAATAACCTTGTGGTGTGTTCATAAAGTGACCCAAGTTCACAAACATCCAACGGACAGTAACTATTTATTAAATGGGCTGTCAGCCAGTGCTGGAACAGTATTCCACAATTTTGTAAGAATAGGGAAACTACGTGTTTTGCGATCATTCTTCTTGCATTTTTTTTTAAATTAAAGAATCCAGCGTTGAAAAGATTAAAAGTGTTCCAACTACCTGGCCACAGGAGTACAAGGCTCTGGTACAAAGCCAGCTCAGTCTCAGTCAATTTCAACCGCGCAATGCTCTTCGCCGCCTCGAAGATGCCCGTCACTAACGTTACGTCGCGGGGATCGCTGAAAATTACACAAAAATATAAAAATTCTGTAATATTGCAAACATCCATAGGCGATGGTAACTGCTAAATTCTAAGCGGGCCATTAGCCTGTCTGCTGTTCTACGCAATAAAAAAAACTGTAAAAAAAACTTAATATAATTATTTAACTGGCTTTTTGATAAATTTTTGTGATATAAAATAATTCATTATATATAAATAACTAGCTGACCCGGCAAACGTTGTTCTGCCATAAAAATAATAAAATGTCAATAAATAAAATAAAAATTTAGGTGTGGACTACCCCTAACATTTAGGGGGATGAAAAATAGATGTTGGCCGATTCTCAGACCTACTCAATATGCTCACAAAATTTCATGAGAATCGGTCAAGCCGTTTCGGAGGAGTATGGCAACGAAAACTGTGACACGATAATTTTATATATTAGATTTATTGTATAAGATATTAATGACTTCTCAAAAATGAGTAAATTAAATTGTATATCTATGAAATAGAGACAGACAGGGTTGATTAATTTTTGTTATATTTTTATTAATTAATTTTAATTTTGTGTGCCAGCTGTTTGCGAAACATGATTACTGTATACATTTAGTAACATGTTTGTGACAAACAAAGATTATGATTCGATTTTTAAAATAATAATACGGTTTATAGACATTTATTTTTCAAAATAACATTTTGTTATTAAACTGATTTTACACACCATTTTGTTATAAAAACCAAAACTTAAAAATTCAGACTACCCTCAACGTAAAATATGTATTGCTTGTTTTTGTATTAAAGTAGACTACTATTATTAGACTTATTAAAACACGCCGAGTTATTAAAGAGAAAAAAAGTATAAAATTCACATAGCAATATCTAGTCCCAAAGTAACAAGTAGAGCTTTTGCGTGATGGATACTAGACAACTGATATACGTGTACTTCTTACACTTTTTAAATTAAATACATATATAAATATACCAAAGACTAAAAAGAGAATGTTTTAGATGTATATAAAAAGGCTGTACGTTGGAAATCAAAATCAGAAAGTAGATATTAATGAAGTAATTTTAATTCTATCGGCTTTTTTATTTTTTTTTTTTAAAGTGCGTTTGGATCAGTGGCTATGTGAAAATTTTATAATTTATATCAAGGATAATTTTTTTTAATTAAGAGGGTAAATTGATAACTTACCGCGCATGCACACATTCTCTAATTGGTAGGATAACGTCTCCATACAAAACTTGGTCGCGGTTTACATCAATCAGCCGAGAGAGACGCACGATTGCCAGCTCAAACGATCCTGAAAGAGACAAAAAATATAATATTATCAACCCGAGTTCACTCGAGTAGAAAATAACATATAAATATACTCGCGAAAAGAAGAGCCTTCTATGAGTAAAAAAAAATATTTTCTGTTCTCAATATTATTTTTATTATTACTCGTATATTTAATTTGGTTTATCTATATAAATAAAATTTAGTTCTGCAGTTGTGCACGCATCACATTTCATCCGTGCAGGAGCGGAGAAAGAATACAAACCTCTGTGGCCGGAGTCAGCCTGTCGTAAAAGGCGACAAAACAGCCCATCCTAGCTACGTGGTAGAGCCTCAAGCCCGTCTGGATGGCGACCACCTTTGGTCTTAAGTATGCCGCTATAATAACTTTGTGTTGTGTTCCGGCATTAGTGACCCGAGTTCCTGTACCTATGGGACAGCAGCGTATTTGCGATACCACTGGTGTTGCAAACACCTATAGACGACGATAACTGCTAAATTCTAAGTGGACCGTCAGCCTGTTTGCTGTCCTATAGCAATAAATAAAAAATACACGGCAAAACTACTGGATAGATTTTAGTTAAATTTTCTAAGTTTTTAGACACTTGGCCCTTATCTAAAAAAATTGGGGCGAGCGGTACACCGCTTCCACCGCATCGCGCTACAGCGTGCTTGCCTACGAAAATTTGTCATATTAAATTTTTTCGATTTACTTTCTTCTGTTATTCGACCGAAGCGGGCGGAAACGACCAGTTAAATAATATAATCATAGAAATGTTGAGTAGTATTTTTATGTTCTTCATTCGCAATTAATAGCATAATTGCCAGTTACTGACAGCGAAGAAAAATATACAGAGACCTGAAACACTGGCGTGTGTGATTGCTGTAATTGTTAACCTGTTAACCGCTATGACGAAATATTTCGTCATACATGAAGTGCTACTGCAATGGGTATGACAACTTTTGTCGTCATAGAAATTTGATATGATACTATTGATACTACGAAATAATTATTTAAATTCGTTCAATTAGGTTTTTTTGCATTGAAGCGTTTTAATTTATATATAATATGTCATAAAATATTTTGTCGAAATATATAAAATCAATAAATTAAGGACCATTTCCTCTTATTATTTATGTGTAATGATATATTACTTATAAATATGAAAACAGGACTGCCTATTTTGAAACAAGTTGAACAAAAGTGTTTTCTCCAGTTAACAGGTTAATAAGTTTCAGGTGGAGCCAATCACCACTGTATGTTTTTCAAATAAAAATGTATATAAATAAATTATATATATAATGGTACACAATGTGTGATTGCACATCCAGAGCTATACGATACACAAGGATACCATACTCACCAGCTTTCAGTAGCAATATCTGATCATCCTGCGACAGCTTCATGAAACCCGGAATGAGTTTGGCGAACTCGATGATATTTTGAATCATGCATGTCAGTTTATCCGCGCAATCACCCCACATTTCTTCATAAGTCATGGAACTGTAGAAGAGCAGCCTGAAAATCGTTTTTCAATTATCATCAACGAAACCTCTGTATTTTCTATCTTTTTATCAAATTCTTGTCTTTAAACTTTTACCATATCCAAATATAATTAAACAATTGTAAGTTGATATTTTTGTATATCATAAAGTATAATTAATAGTACTATGTATGGAATAAAATAACACAAAAATACTTCATTGTTTGGCGGCTGTAGTGTTAATGTAAGGAGATGTCAATAAAAAAAATTTACTACATAACTTTTGGAGCCCTCATAAATTTGTGAGCACTTTATAGATGTACGATTTATGTGGTGAATAGTAATGTTTTATTTCTGGAACAGCCTGTATACACATTATGTAACAATCAAGTCTTAGAAAGGTACAATATATTAAATTAAATAAAGCCTAATTATGAATTGAGAATTAAAATGAAAAGGTTATATAAAATGAGAACTAGTTATTAAATTAATTAAATGAACTTAAGATTATATTATTATAAAACTTAAAAAATTACTACAAAATATAAATAAATTGAACTTAAATAAATTAATAGAAATTTTGTCAGTTTCATGCTTTCAACTGACGATGAATTTATACTCCTGATCTTTAGAAATCCTATAAATTAATAATTAAAATTTTTATAACAAATTAATACAAAATATATATTTAATAATATGTATTTAATAATAATAATTTTGATGTAATTATTACGAAGCGTTCCTCTTGCTTCACGCAGTGATGGCGATGATGATGAGATGATAGGACTCGCTGAAAAACCGGGCCAAGGCCCGACAATCTATCGGAATGATATATTTTCTCTTGTTATATACGATTAAATGAAAATTCTTGATAGCTATATTTTTCAAGATACCTTTTGAATATAAAAACTAAAAATATTTTAACTAAAAAAATTAAAATGTAAATAGATTTTTTTTAATGTAAATGATCAATTTTAAAAATGGAAATATAAAATTTTAAAAATGTAAATAGAATTTTTTTTAAATGTAAATGGTTTTTTTATTGTTGTAAAATAGCAGACAGGCTGACGGCCCACTTAGATTATAGCAGTTATCGTGGCCTGTGGGTGTTTGTAAAGCCAGTGGCAACGCGAACATGCTGCTGTCCCATAAGGCTACAGGAACTTGGATCACTAATGCAGGAAGACAACACAAGGTTATTATGGCGGCATACTTAGTATGCCGCCATAATTTGGTCTTAAGACCAAAGGTGGTCGCCATCCAGAAGAGCTTAGTCCACCACGTAGCTAGGGTGGGTTGTTTTGTCGCCTTGTACGACAGGCTGACCTCAGCCGCAGAGATCAGTATTCTTTCTTCGCCCCTGCATAGATAAAAATTTGAGATTGTCAAATCATTATCTAAAAAATAAGTGTATGGACATGTCAAACACAATATAACATATATTGTATATTTTGATGTTGACCAAAATATAATTCATTTTAATAAGATTTTTATGAGAATAAAAGTTCTTTAAACCAATCGTTTTACAGTAAATTTTAAATAGCTTGATGTATTTAACCACACAGAAATTACCTGAATTTAATTTTTTACTGTCTTTATGGTAACACGCTGACGACATGGAAGCTACGTGCATTCTAATATACAAAAAGATGAAAATGCTGCCACCACATACAACTTACTTGGACACATCCGGCGGCTTGCTGAACATCTCGTGGATGTATTCCAATTTTGGGTTTGTATTCGCGTGTGCTTCAGCCAAGCTCTTCACCAGGACCTTGCTTATATCGCCTTCTACTGAAAAAAAAAACGAAATATAGTTTCTATAAAAAAAACTGATAATGCAGCTAACGTATAAACAATACACACACAACTTAAAAAATATGTTTTTTCAATTAAGAAACAAAAGTATCGAATATAAATTATAATACATCTAGATTTAGAAGTGTAGTAAGACCCTTATCGTGCCCCAATATTGGTATATTTTTAATTTGTTAGCTTTATATTTTAATATATAGTTAGCGAATTAAACCATCGGTTTTAAAATCATACAATAATAAAATACCGTAATACCCCGTCCCTACACGATTTGACTTAGCTAAGTAGCTTAGGTCGAGGTGGTAGTACTATATATAATTTTATATAACATGCAGTAAAATACGTGGTAGTCAATAGTATCCCATTCCAAGCCCCACTTGTGAGTCACAGGTTAGAATACCGAAATAGCATACACATCATATTTGTTGCTATAATCTACATATTTTAATGTAATTGCTATGTACTACCGATGAAGGACAATTACATGAGGAATTACGTATATCATTCTGTCCTGAATTAGCATGGCATATACTGACAGGTCCTAGCAGAAAATCCGGGGTCAGGGGTGGAACATTATTGGCTATTATTATAGCTAGCATGCAATAGCAAATTAAATGGAGAAACAAAAAGAACATAATAATATTAAAAACTACATTTTTAAAATAATATATAAAACTAAGACTTATTGTTACAATAAAAAAAAAATACATAAATGCAACTTAACACACATAATATGTCATTTTACTATAAAAAAAATGGCAATTTATTTTTGGCCGTAATTCGTTGAACAGTCTTCGTCGTATTGCAGCCTTTTATTACTTAAATCATGTTAAATTTTTCAACACGTATGGGAAAGGTAATTTTTGATCCAGAATTTAAATGTAAATAAAAATTGCCTCCGACAGAAAAATTTAGGACCAATTAAGAGCCCACATAATTGGTCGATCCATTCAAAATGAGATATACACAAGCTGTATGAATTTAGTCCTTTTCGATTATGGCATATCAATCAATCAATTACAATTAATTATTTAATACAAAACTTTAATATGATATAATTTTAATTTCATTAACATGGCTGTTGACCCTATAACCGCGCTCGTTTTGGGGACTTGTTTTGTAACCTGCTGGCGTGAGTCAAATTTTAATTACAAAAAACTTTATGTAAAATTTCGTAACCTATCGAAGTTTCAAATATAAATTATTCTACAACATGTGAGGTTGGAAATATAACTATATACCCACTCCTACTAACTTTGGTACGTGGTATAGCAAGGTATCATACCACGAAGACCTAAAAGTCCCGATTCCAGACAATTTATTTTATAGACAATAGGCAATTTATATCAAGTATCTTAATTTACATTTTATCATGTTAGAATTGGGACTGATTTTTTTTTAAATTTTATACCTGGTCATAACTATCAATGGTTGTACGGGGCGTATTAACCATCGTAATTAAAAAAAAAACTTCAAGCTTCACATAAAAAATATATCATTGCCATGAATGGTAAAAATAAATTATTTTTGTTTAAATTATTAATTATTAGTCGCACTATATATGGACAAGATGTTTCAAACCTAATTTCACATTCGTGTTAAAGGTACCTAGATTAAAAGCTGTATCGTAGGCCTTTTTCACAGAACAGTACAAACTAATATCGAATATTATGTATTAGTTGGTTTTTTAGTGAGTGTATATGCTACGAAAATTTAAGTTGGCCATAAAAAGACACAAGGTGGAATGTGGCCTTGAAATCAGACTATATGCTGCTAATTATGATGAGCCGAGTGGAGGGAAAAAGACGCTAGACGGAGAAGCTCTGGTTGTAGAACATAATACCCGTCGGACAACTGTCCTATCACGCTTTCAACAAAGACGAGCAAAAGCCAACGTTCCGGATCGGAGCACTTGAAGAAGTACAAACTATATGCATCACTTATATGTTGATCGAACCAATATACACGTTCACTGACGTGTTTAAACTAACAGTAAATTATGTTCATAGCCTGTCTAATACCTTGTTGCCTGGCCCTACCAGTGCTCCCCGTTCCTCTGGTGGTAATCAAGCAACCCAAATCAATGAATGCAGATGAGGAATATGATGCCTACGAAGTAAGTCACTAAGTAAGTAGTAATTCCCTTCGTACCATAAGTCACTGTGATGCCCCACCGCTCGCATAGGTGCGCGTGCTCCAGCGGCCAACGTCACGTCACCGGGGGGTATATGAGTTAAATTTGGGGTAAAGAAGTTCGCCTCGAGGCCCCCACCTACCTCTGAATAAGAGGAAGTAGACCCCCCAACAAATAAATCATGGAATCCTAGAACCGAATTTTATTGGAACGCTATTCCTAAGAAGATCTCCGAAGAAAACTATCTGAAGACTCAACAACAAACCTATTAGAGGCCAGGACCCCCAGACCGCCAAACTATAACTCTCTTTTTCTTTTGTTTTATTGTTGTAGGACAGCAGACAAGCTGACGGCCCGCTTAGAATTTAGCAGTTACCGTCGTCTATGGGTGTTTGCAACGCCAGTGGCATCGCAAACACGTTGCTGTCTCATAAGGGTACAGGAACTTGGGTCAGTAATGCCGGAACACAACACAAGGTTATTATGGCGGCATACTTGAGACCAAAGGTGGTCGCCATCCAAACGGGCTTGAGGCCTTACCGCGTAGCTAGAGTGGGTTGTTTTGTCGCCTTTTACGACAGGCAGACCGGCCGCAGAGGTTAGTATTCTTTCTTCGCCCCTGTACGAAAAGCAAATTTACAGCACGGATTTTCTATCCATCCACTGTACAGCATATTAAGTATGACCTAAGGCTTCGTAATTCCTTAATTATATTTTTAATGCATATTTACTAATTTTTAAAATCGGCAACAATAGATAGGCTGACAATACTTAATAGTTAAATGCCAGGAGCACCGCGAACATGCTGCTGTCCTACAGAAGTAGTTCTGTCCCTCACCAACAGTTAAGGGGCCAACTGCATGATCTATTTACCACCTCCTCCAATGGGGTACTAGTGTAACCAGACCATGGTCACGTGGATTTTACTAAAGACTATTAAACAATTTAAACGATTCCAATTTCAGAATGAAAACAAATATTTTGGCGCCTTTCTAACGAAATATGGCATACTTGTAACATCGTTGAAAAGAAAAGAAGATAAGCAGGGAAACTGAATACTGTCGCGAAATTTATTTCTATGTACGTAAATTAAAATAAAATTAATTAATTTTAAATTTTGTTGTTGTTTAAATTTTATGTAAGTCGAATGTGATGATTGCCTTATGCAGTTCCCCTACACGGACGCGGTTTCGTTTGCTGTCCCACAGTAATAAAAAAAATGATTAGAGGATATTTGCATATAAAGCACACAATGGAAATCGCATTACGACCTCCAAATTACTACTCAACTGTACGAAACATAAAACGGTAGCAATGATGCAACTTAAAACAAACAAGCTAATCAATAAATAATAATAACATAAAACATTTAAAAAATTTAAGCACGTGTATAGTTCACATTTATTGACGTGTTTGTTGAAAAAGAATTGTCATTAAAAATATTCCAAATATTTAATTATATAATATAAATAAATTTATATTATATAATTTAAAAATAATTAATAAAAAAATAATAAATAAAATCAACACGCGCTTAAAAATATTCTACTTAAATTCTAGCTCAGAATGGATCAACAAAAAAATAATAATACAAAAATTAAATAACATTAGCTTTTTAGGTTAACAAAAATTTTAGATAGTAAATTTTTTTTAAATTCTATGCTAAGCACAGGGATCCCTTTATATGTCTTTATATAAGGCAATTTCAATTATATTCTTAATCTCGCATAAACAAACTTACGAGGCATATCATCATTAGAGCTGTTCCCCTGTCTCCTGCTCACAGCGTTGGGATTCACCAAGCCCATTCCACCCATGTTCATATTCATCGGATCCATCAGTCTTTGTCCACCGCTGCTTGATGTTAAATCATCCGGACTTAAGTCTTCGCTGTTCAAGGACACGGAACTCTGTCCGCTCACCAACACAGTATTCTGTATATCCATCGGACTTTGTATATTTGTCGGACTGTGCAGGAATGTTGTCGAATCGACGTAAGACGGCACTAAGTTGTCGACGCTGATCGATGTTTCCGGTTTTATTTCCTGTTTTATGTTAATAACGCCGGAGGATATCGATGCTGGCGATTGTATCCTGTCGTCATATCGATCGTATTCGATCCGTCGTGGGATCTCGCTTATTGCCGATGACCGCATCGATGTTGACGATGTTGTTGCAGTTGCCGTCGATGTTGAGCACGATTGCCGGATTGTTGATTTTTGTTGATCCTCTATTGGTAAGCGTGGGTTAGTAATGTGAATAGATCATTAGCGAAATCGATTAGTTTATTTAATTTTATTTTAAATATTCCATTATTTGTCTAATAAAGCGTAAACAAAGTTTTGTGAGCAAAACTTTTTTTAAATTATTTTGTAATTAATCTATTTCGCATTTAAGACACTACATTGTTTGAAATGTACAGGCAAGTACTATATAAATATTTTAATTAAAAAGTGTTTTAGGATCGATGTAGTGTTTACACGTTATAGAAGCAAGGTTTTGAGAACATTTCCTGACAAAATTTTCATTACATATTGAAATGCTTCTTTTCATTTTTACAATACTTTTTTTCAATAATAGTTATAATATTTCTATAGTAGAAATATACAATGTTACACGTAGAGATTGTAAAATATTCTTTCTTATATATTTATAAAACTCTCAGCACGTCTTAGCTCAAACTAAACACTATAAAAAGAGTAGACATTTAAAAAGTTTTAAAATCAATATACAGGTTAGAATCGTTACCGGTGTCACTCAAACTGTCGATTGTTTTTCGCTTAGTTAATGAATAGTATCAATAATGATCAAAAATTCCATTAAATTTGATGAAGAAATGTCAATGTTGGAAAGAAATCTATAACTTGTGAACATCATCAAAAGAGGCGGTTACTTACCATGGCTGATGAAATCAGTGTCCAAGAAGCTGCTGGGCGGTTTTGGCTCGTAGGGCGTAGTAGAGTCGGCGTAGTCGGGCACGTCGTAGGGCTGTGGCTGAGGCGCCGGTTGCATACTTGCCATGTTGGAAGCCAGCGCCGACGCCGACTGGTTATAGCCGTACGACGACAGTGGCGAGCCGTAGTTTGGATATCTGGAATATCACAAAAAATAAAGTAATGTTGTTAGCGAAACGTAGCTAGTTACTTATTTGTTTTTTTTTTATTGCGTAGGACAGCAGACAGGCTGACAGCCCGCTTAGAATTTAGCAGTTACCGTCGCCTATAGGTGTTTGCAACGCCAGTTGCATCGCGAACACGCTGCTGTCTCATAAGGGGACAGGAACTTGGGTCAGTAATGCCGGAACACAACACAAGGTTATTATGGCGGCATACTTAAGACCAAAGGTGGTCGCCATCCAGACGGGCTTGAGGCCCTACCACGTAGCTAGGGTGGGTTGTTTTGTCGCCTTTTACGACAGGCCGACCCCGGCCACAGAGGTTAGTATTCTTTCTCCGCCCCTGCACGGATAAAAATTTGTTTATCCCAAAGAAACAAACAAATATTTTATCTATACATATAAAAGGAAAATCTTTTGACGCATCATTACAACAAAACTACTGAATATATCGGAATGGGACTACTACCATTCGAATTAGAACGGGGAACTTTCCGTAGATGGCTATAGGCTATTTATTTTTTGAATCCCATTCACCCTTACTTATTTTTTTTCGATTTACTTTTGCCTGTTATTCGCCCAGCGCAGCGGGTGTAGTCCGCTAGTATTTATATAAATAATACTAGCAGATAAATAAAAAAACAGAACTTAATTATGTTCACCCCTTTCAATTTTGTTGACAAAAAACAGCCTATATCCTTCTTCAAGGTTCAATCTATCTTTATACCGAAATTCATCAAAATTGGTTCAGCGACTTAGGCGTGAAAACGTAACAGACAAACTTTCTTCACATTGACATTCACTTTTATAATATTAGTATGGATTATTTGCCTAAATATTTTTTTTAATTATATGAGAGTTTTTTTAGTTTGATTTCTGTAGACAGGTAAGCGCCCCACCTAATACTAGGTAGTCACCGTCGCCCATAGACGTTTTCAACAACAGGGGCATTGCGAACGCCCTGTCGGCCTCAAAGAAATTTTATAACGCCTGTTTTGAAATAGCCCATTATTACCTATAATTTTAACCATGATTTTAGACTATTAAATTGGAGCACACGTTCTCTCTTTTATATTACAAATTTTATTCACTGAAATCGAGACCAATATTGACTAATAATTAAAAATAAAATTAATTACACTTTAATGTCTTAATTACTCAAGCCATCTGATGGCAGCAGAAAAACTTCTGATCCATAGTTATACAAAAATTACATGAATGTAAGCAAAGCCACGGGAAAGACCTCGATTTTTAAACAGTTAACAACACACATGAACAGTTGCATCAATTAAAACGGTCGCTTTCGTTTTTACGAATAGCGACATCTATTAACATCGCAACAAAAACAAGTTACTGCTAGTAAACGCAAGCTGGCGCTACATTCATTGAACCGTTATCGGAGGCGGCGTGTCAAGCTGATTTACCGTTCAGCAACCGACAATAATGACACGCACACGAATAAATGTAATGAATTGCCGTGAACAGTTATGCTCGTGATGGTTGCCGGGAGGTCCGGTTTTTCACATATTTCTAACAGGTGTATAAACCGAAGTTATTTTATAGGCTATAGAGTTGTGTAAACATATACTATTACACTTTTAAGCTGTATTTACTTTATTTCTTTTACATTTATTACTTTAACTCTCCGTGCGAGGGAGTAAAAATGCATGGTAAATGCATGGTAGAGGCCAAAGCCTGTCTGGATAGCAACCACCCTTGGTATAAAAGTATGCTGCCATAATAATCTTGTGTTCTCGCATTAGTAACCGAGGTTCGCGGTGCCCCTAGCGTCGCAAACATCTATAGGCGACGGTAACTTATAGTATATGGGCCGTCACCCTATCTGTTGTTCCTCAACAACAAAAAAAAATATTATCTTGTGTTTATTATATTTTATTTGTCAGTTCATGAACGAATTATGAGTTTAATCGTAACTTTTATGTAATGAATTTACTTTTTTGCCAACTTTTATCGAAATCGATTCAAAAATTTAGTTAACTATAGTATCTGCTAGTTTGTAATTTTCCGAGGTTTCAGAGATAATTGCACATTTATATAAAACATTTAAAATGGTTTTATTTATTTAATTATAAGTTTATTCTCATACAAGATAAGATTTAATAAGTGATTTAGGGAGATTATTGTTATACGATGCGGTGCAGTGCGGCCCACCATAATGTGCGCGAGCCTTTAGAATATTTACGTACTTTGAGTTATTTCTTGTTATCATCAGTGAATTTTTTGTCAAGATTGGCCGCCCCTAATATCTGGCGTCCTAGGCCCGGGCCTCCTGGGCCTTAAGGCAAATCTGCCACTGAGTGTACACCAGTATGTGTATATAAAGCGACATTACTTGACGACCATGCTCATTGTACGAGGACGTATTTAGATAAATGTGGTACTATTAACGATTTTTTTTAAATTTAGTATTTTTTTATATTGTATTTACATTAAAACATAAAAATATCAATGCACACCATATTGATGTTTTATTAAACATGACAAAATTTATTTGTAAATTTTTTTCATAACAATTCGCAAGTGCGGCTTTAAAAAATAGGAATACCTTTATTGATTTTATTACATAATGATCATGATTCAGAATATTTAAAAAAACTTAAACGCATATTATATCCAATTACCGCTACGTGATTACGAAGTATTGAACTGTATATAGACAGTAACTATGACCCAAAGGAATTCATTGTTTTATGAGCCATTCATTGGAATTTCCTCACAGGTGTGATAATTATCATTCTTTCAATGATATAATGCAAATAGTTCGTCCTATATTTACATCCGTGCAGGGGAGGAGAAAGAATACTGACCTTTGAGGCCGGGATCGGCCTGTCGTAAAAAGCGACAAAACAACCCACCCTAGCTACGTGATAGGGCCCCAAGTCCGTCTGGATGGCGATCACCTTTGGTCTTAGATATGCCGCTATAATACCTTTGTGTTGTGTTCCGGCATTAGGAACTCGGGTTCCTGTACCCTTATTTTTTTATTGCTGTAGGACAGTAGACAGGCTAACGGCCTGCTTAGGATTTAGCAGTTACCGTTGCCTATAGGTGATTGCAACGCCAGTGGCATCGCGAACACGCTGCTGTCCCATAAGGGTACAGGAACTTGGGTCACTAATGCTGGAACACAACACAAGGTTATTATGGCGGTATACTTAAGACGAAAGGTGATCGCCATCCAGACGGGCTTGGGGCCCTATCACGTAGCTTGGGTGGGTTGTTTTGTCACCTTTTACGACAGGCCGATCCCGGCCTCAAAGGTCAGTATTCTTTCTCCTCCCCTGCATGGATAGCAGCGTCCTTGTAGGAAAGCAGCGTGTTCGCAATGCCACTGGCCAAAAAACCCTTTTTAAAAACGCCTTGCACTAATTGAAAACCTATGTAGGGTTTTTTCCAAACATACAATAACGGATGCTAGGAAAAACTATTCAGACTTGAGACGACCTTGGATACTGAGGGCAAATTAGATACTCCTTGAGCTAAACGATCGTTGATAGATTCAAAGAGCATTGTTCATTCATTATTGTATCAAACTGTGCTAAAATGTAAAGAAGACGAAAGTGATGGTGTCTGAGAGAGATGAAGCAGTGACAGATTGCAATATCGTGATTGGAGATGAACAAATTGAACAGGTGAATGATTTTGTGTATCTGGGTTCAAAGTTTACAAGAGATGGAAAGTGTGAGAGTGATATTGAAAGAAGAGTGAATGCAGGAAACATGGTGAATGGAGCTTTGCACTCTTTTATGAACAGTCGGAAGGTGTCTAACAAGGCTCGTCTGGCTGTGCATGAGGGGGTGTTGGTTCCGACACTCATGTATGGAAGTGAAAGTTGGTTATCTCAGAAGAAACATGAACGCAGAATAAATGCAGTTGAGATGAGAGTGTTAAGAAATATGATAGGAGTTAAACTGAGTAACAGGATAAGAAATAGCGAGATAAGGAAACGTTGTGGTCTGAAATAAGATGTAGTAACAAAAATTGAGAAAGGTATGCTGAGATGGTTTGGCCATGTCGGGAGAATGAATGAAGAACGATTCACGAAAAAAGTGTATAAGGCACGAAAAATGGAAGTGTTGGAAGGGTTAGACCTAGGCGGACGTTTCGAGACCATATCAGGGACGTCTTGAAAAAAGGCCAGGTCAAGAGTATCCTAAACCGAAAAGCACGTATGAAGGGAATACTGAAAGTGGACGAAGAGAAACAAATATGTAAAGGTCGTAGCAAGTGGAAAGAAGTGCTCTCTGCCTACCCCTACGGTAAGGAGGCGTGATTATATGTATGTATATGTATCAAACTATAAAAAAAACAACAGAACATAATAATGTTCACACTTATTCCATCCCCTTCAAGCGTTCGCAAATAAAAGTGGCCTATTTACTTCTCTAATATCCAATTTATTTCTATAACGAAATTAGTCAACATTAGTTCAGAGGTTGGGCATGAAAACGTAACAGATAGAGTTGCTTCCACATTCATGATATTAGTATGAAATATTAGTATCCATGTTTCAAATGTTTTTAGTAACTTATTCGTAACACCAACCAGGCCAGCTATCTGGTATAATGGTGTGGTATACAATTATAAACTCACCCATTATTATAATGTCCATGTCCCTGGAATTGGTCGGTTGAGCTTGGGGTCTGGTGCTGAGTGTCGTACACCGAGTCGGGCGCTGTATCATTTTGCGCCCGCATTTGGGCTTGATGGTATCGGACCTCGTCTTCTACCTTCTCACGCTGCTTCTTCGACATCCGACCGAATTTGACAGCTGGAAAAATAAATTTATTAATCAGTATATATCCAGGATCATCATATGTGAACCAGCTTCGTATTGAAGTCAGGCTCTCAAGAATCTGTTATCGGAAGATTTTTGGGTACTTTGGTCACATTGCCCGACGACCGCCGGATAACTAGGATAAGATCATGACGGGCAAGACGGAAGGAAAGTGACACCGTGGCTGATCACCTAGCCGCTGGTGTGACTAAGTAACCGCCCAAACTGGACTCCCAATAACCACCACTATTCGAGAAGCTGAGGACCGGACGAAGTGGAAACAGCTTATTAGACAGGCTACGGTTAAGGACACGACCTTCAGCAATGAAAAATTCGACATAAGGAAGAACTATACATATATTTCCAACACAACAAAATTCTAGAGTTGCATTTAAATATGGCGCCACGTCATCCTGTTTTGTTTTTTTTAGATGTGAAACAGCAGACCGGCTGACGGCCCACTCAATAGCAAGCAGTTACCGTCGCCTATAAATGTTTGTGATGCCAGGGGCAACGCTAAAGCCCTGCCGTCCGCGTCGGTAAACTGGAATCTGGGTTACTTGTGGCGGAACACAATAGGGCTTGGATTCCTACCACCTAGGATTGTATTGTTGCCTTTTGTAATATCTCGCCCAATATATAGTCTTACTCGGAGAAAATTCGGAAGATCTCTAAAAATTTTCAACAAACATTTAGAAAAAAATAGAATTAACAAGATAATTAGTATGGTATTTGTGACAATATAAAAAAAACACTTAAAAATTTCAATCAACGGTCTCAAATGAATCAGTTCCTATATTAACTTACTAGGCAACTTAGTTTTTGTAATAACATAAAAAATATCGATGAATTGAAAATGATCCCTTAAAACAATGTAAATCGAGTAATTAATTTTTTTTTGTATTACATATTAACAAATTACTGAGGAGTATAGATTAAGATTAATAAATAAGTTCGTATTTAAAGCAGTAGTTCCGCTACTCTCCGCAACGAGCGCTGCATTCGCAAAAATACAAATAACTGTGACATAATGAAATAACTTACGTTCTCAAGCAATTAATTCGCACGGTGATAGATGTTGAAGGTAAAAAATTTAAAAATAACACAATACGGCAATTAGTAAGTTAAATCTAAGAAGTGTTTAATGGCACTGTTAAGTCGCGATTACTCAATATTTAACTGTGTGTTGCCAGCTATTGATATCTAAAATTCTTTTAATTATTTTTTTTCTGTTAAATGTGTCAAAACTAACCTTTAATTTTTTCGTAATTTTAAAATTATATCATTTACTATCACTTCTCATTACATTCTAAGAGAGAATAATTAAACAAAATTAAATAATTATTGTAAATTAAGGAATATTTTATTTTTCAATGTATTTCAAAATTAATTTTTTTAATATTTTCAGTTAACGAAAAAGCAAAGTTTAATCAAGCTAAAAATTCAATTAAGAGCCTAATAAGCATATCTATCTTTAAATAAAATAAAATAAAAAGTAGTTCAAAAACGATTTTTAGAAATTCAAAAATAAAACTTGACTTACACTCTTAAAATAAATCAATTGTATAAGTAAAGAGCACATTAAAAACGGATATATTCGATTTTTTTTTATCAAATGGCAAGCAAGCTACAGCACACAATAAACTACAATCCAAGCTACGCTAGTGAGCGAAACTTGTTTGTGTGCGTAACATCGATTGCGGTGTGCGTTCGTGTCGATCCGTGTGTGCTCGGTATACTTCGGGCCGTTGGCACACTGCCTAGTAGAACAACGAACTCTCGAACTCTGACGTATATATATATGTGAATGACGTATACCATACGTAACCAGTACCGTTGGATTATGCGACAAAATTAAAACCTAACACATTAATTTTTATTTATAAGCCTGTAAAAGCACATCAAATTGTGTCGGATAATTTTTACGCACACATTTTTTCCGCTATGAAGTTCAATGAACTGCCATTTCGAATGATCTCTGGATGCTTAGGATTTTTATAAAAACTCGGTTCTTGTTAAATGGTCGGTACTTAAATTTTGTATAATAACGTTGTTCTAAATTTGAAGTCTAGGCCAAATAATGGCGGCTCTGTTAAAAATTATTTGATTGGTCAGTGTAAAACAGTGTTAGTTTAGAACACAAAAGACTCTTTGACATGACTTCTATTTTTAAATTAGAATCATGTTTCGTTATTGTAGTTGTTCAAAAGCAGATTAGGTTCCGCGTTCTAGTGCTTGAACGATAAATTCAAATTAAGAAGACACTAGTGATCTTCGCATCGCGTGACATCACCAGACCGTGCGATGGTGAGTGTTGCGCAACACGCAATGATTACTGATAAGTTATCGATACTATGAAATGACGCGTTATGAAGAATTGTTCACAGTTGCAATGAATTATACAAAAAATATTAAATTATTTTATTAATACTAATTAAAGTATTTAAAATCATCCCGCTAGACCAAGACAATGCTTGTAATGCCCAATTTTATATTCTACTAGGTGACTCGGCAAACATTGTTCTGCCATAAATAAAAAAATATTATAATGCACTAAATTCTCATCCATTGTTGGAGATTTAATTTTATTGATACCGTTTGAACGCATTGCTTGTAATATACCAGTGCTTTGTTAACTTATATTTTAAAAATCCCTATTTCACCACCTTCATGTTTCGTTTCCGACAAAAAGTAGCCTATATTCTTCTCTAAGGTCCAATCAGAGGAGAGAGAGATCCAGACAGAGCTACTTTCACATTTATGCTATTAGTATGGATAGTATATAAGTATATATAATATAGATGAGCCGGTAATAAGGTGCAGTATTAAAAAACGCTTTATGGAGAACTAACCGTTAATTTGGATACAGGAATGAATATTTTCGTTCCTTACAACGGATTTTAGCATAACAGTTTATTTCTAGAATGTTCGCAGTTAATGTTTGTAGATTTACCGTCACGTTCGGCCTATTTCAATACATTGTATGTATTTCGAAATAATGTAACTATTAACAGTGTCATTCCTGTTTATTTTACTGAAAGTTTTACATACAAATGGAATTTTTACTTTCTGAATAATGTGTATTCATTTAAATATAAATAAATACACTGCGACAATTCACACAGCACCATCTAGTACCTCTGCGGCCGGGGTGGGCCTGTTGTAAAAGGCGACTAAACAACCAAAGCCAGGTAGGGCTTCGATCCTGTCTATATATATATATATATATATATATATATATATATATATATATATATATATATATATATATATATATATATATATATATATATATATATATATATATATATATATATATATATATATATATATATATATATATATATATATATATATATATATATATATATATATATAAACAGTAACACACACAATGCTATTATATCTTATATAATGTTACTTTAAAATAAAGTAACCTATGTAACAAAAAATTGTTAGTTACTGTAGTGGAAATTTTAATGAGGAATTTTTTTCGGATTTTGAATTTTACAGGATAAAACTTAAATGCGCGATTTATGTCGGTATCGAATCAAGTTTTTCTTGGCCAGAATAAGTACAAGTAAAGATCTTTACATGAGTGACTGTATAATCTAATCTAGAAAGAAAAAATCAATACTAAAAATTTACTTGCCTACAAGAGATCGCTCTAAGCGGTAAAGCTAGCCGTTGTAATACAGCATTATATTTCTGTATATTTTAAGTTAGTTTTAAGTATTTGTACGCAATAAAAAGTTTTCCATTCATGTAATCAACTTCAAAACTCCTAGGAGATGATAAACTTGACTCCCTGCGAAATGAAAAGAATATTCTTCTTTCTGGGATTACAACACCCAGTTTTATGGTATTCGTCAACTTTAATGTCATTAAAGCGTATTTGTTTTATTTATAAAAAAAAAAGGAATAGACATATCAAATTTATGTAATTTCAAAGGAAAAGTTTGACTTTTTAATATCTTTAAGGGTATTATGACGTCATCGTATATAACATGCAAACTGTGAATCAAACTCAAAGAAACCCTTACTTGTAAACCGTTACTTTAATATGTTTACTTCTTTGCTACTGCCTTTACAAACATGTGCTTGTGAGCACATAGCGAAACGTCGCCCGAGCGTGTTGCGACAACCGACTTGCGCAACACGCGATGTGACTGAATCAACTGTATTGATTTTTATCGATAATTTTATTACGTGACCTTAACTAATTTCGATGCTGTTGTTTATAATTTAGTGAAGAAATTCTTCATTTTTAAGACACTAATTCATTATTATGTAGAAGTATTCTCCGTGCAAGGGCGGAGTATGAATACTAACCCTTGCGGGTCGTAAAAGGCAACAAAACAACCCTAGCGACGTGGTAGGGCCCAAGCCCGTCTGGATGGAAACCACCCTTGGTCTAAGCATTGTGTTGTGTTTTAATGACCCAGGTTCCTGTACCCCTATGGGTCAGCAGCGTGATCGCGATTTCCCTAGCATCGCAAACATCGACAAGCGACGGCAACTGCTTACTATTAAGTGAGCCGACAGCTTGTACGCTGTTCCTCAGCAATTAAAAAAAGTGACACCTATAACATTTACACTTATACTTAGATGTGTATATATTTTAACCCTATATAGACATTTTTTCAAATAATTTTAATATCCATAAAACATCACATGTCATCAACAAGCAAACATCAACTTGACACGGACGGTCATAATATTTTTTTTCAGTAAAAAATGATTAATTATTTCATAAGCCGAACACGGGCGTATACACTCCGTGTCGACCCAAAATTGTTTTAAGGCTTAATATGATTAATGCTGCACTGAATTCATTGACAGGTCGTATTTTTATTATTATTTTAAATATTACGATATTTTAATATAACATAATAATTAAACTCGCCAGCAAATAAACCAGAGATATAATATCACGGTAAGGGAGAACATCGTGAGTTATACTCTGAGATCACAGTTGCAAGCCTGCCAGCTTTAAAGTGACAGCGGGACAAGCGACAGCAGCTGGACAGTGTTGTGTTCCGGTATTAGTGACTCAGGGTCCAGTATCCCTATACGGACAGCAGTGTGTTCACAGTGCCCCTAGAGTCGAAAACATCAATTAGCAATGATAACTACTTATTATCAAGTAGACCAATATTAAAAATCAAAATTTTGGGGGCATTTAGTGTATTGTTATTTATCTTTTTACACAATTTTGGTGATAACAAACGTTTGACTTAATCGACATCAATAATACTTACTGTCACAAAAATATTATTTCTGACAGAAAAATAAATGTGTATGTATATTATGTACAATGTAAAATAGGTGATGGGAAATAAAAAAGGATTAATTATTAATTACTAGTTGACCCGGCAAAGGTTGTTCTACCATATGAATTTAAAAAGAAAAAGTAGCCTATCCTTCTCCAATGTCCAATCTATGACTATACTGAAATTTATCAAAATTGGTTCAGCGGTTTATGTGTGAAAGCGTAACAAACAAACTCACTTACGCATTTATAATATTAGTTAGGATTATAAATATAATTTCATCGATCATCGCCCAACACTAAGTACGATGCAACGTAACAACTTTTTGTCCGCACGCATAACATGGCACAATGCATCAGTTACGTGTTTTATGTAATCCAGTTAATTGATTGGAAAACGTGTTATGGAACAGTTACTTGTTGTTGAATACTTGTTCTCAAGGAACAAAGCAAGTTTTTGTGTAACACCGTGTTTAGTCCGTGTAGGGGCAGAGTGAGAATACTAACCTCGCGGTCGGTGTCGGCCTGTCGTAAATGGCGACAAACATCCCTAACTGTGTGGTAGGGCCTCAAGCCCTTCTGGATGGCAACCACTTTTGGTCTTAAGTATGCATAATATGATTCGGTATGTTCAGTATTACTGTATTAGTGATCCAAGTTCCTGTACCCTTATGCGACAGCAACGTGTTCGCGATGCCACTGGTGTTGCAAACACCCATAGGCGACGGTAACTGCTAAGTTCTAAGCGGGCCGTCAGCCTATCTGCTGTCTTACAGCAATAAAAAAGGCAAGAAGTGCAATCAACAGCCTTACAACGGCCACCGCTGGACATAAGCCTCTCGGCTGGACCTAAATGTCATCGGTCCACCGGGTTGGAGGGCAATCTACACTTCCAAAATGCGGTCTAAACTCTAGAACTTCCTTACTGCAACTGTCGGTCGTGCAACATACTCTACATATTTTGCGAACTACCTCCGTTTCCTAAGCAAGAGTACCTTTTCTTTTTTCTATAATCTTGTATATTGAATCACCATGTAGAAAAATACATAATATTTAATGCAATTTTTTTTTATCTGAGTTGTATGCAAAATTTTTCATGTAAAAATAATAATAAATAAATATACTTCGATAATTCACACAGCGCCACACAGTGCTAAAGTAAACATCAGTGCGCATATGTTATGGGTACTAGATAACTAATATTCTCTGCATATACTTTGTTTGGAAATAAATACATTTACTATTAAAAACATTATATTCTCGGGACGAGAATCGAACGTGTGACCCAAGGCGTGTGTCTAGTTATTTGTCAAGTATTTAGGATATTAATTGTGATTTGGTGCCTTCAGAGTGTCTTAATACGAATACTTTGGGCATTATAAGTGTCGTGGAGATCATTATTATCCAAAGCGGGCAATATCGAATCAAATTAGTTACGCTTTACAAAGAAAATATTATTATCTTATCATTTTTTCCGGTAAATTTAATATACATCAGAATCGGTACAATCGCTTATACAGCATTTCTCTCACGACCGGTTACATAGAGCACTCGAAGTACAGAGGTGGATGTTGCTTTTAGTAATTTTTATACTTATACTCAATGTTTCCTATTTGTAGCCCCTTTAACTAGGATGCGACAAAATGGCTGGCTATTTAAGTGTTCTAATATGATCATTTCTTGGGATCGATTCCCACAAAGAACTTAAAAACGATTTGGTGCTCCTAACCTCTGTGGCCGGGGTCGGCCTGTCGTAAAAGACGACAAAACAACCCACCCTAGCTATGTGGTAGGGCCTCAAGCCCGTCTGGATGGCGACCACCTTTGATCTTAAGTATGCCGCCATAATAACTTTTTGTTGTGTTCCGGCATTAGTGACCCAAGTTCCTGTACCCTTATGGGACAGCAACGTGCTCGTGATGCCACTGGCGTTGCATACACCTATAGGCGAAGGTAACTGCTAAATCCTAAGCGGGCCGTCAGCCTGTCTGCTGTCCTACAGCAATAAAAAAAATCTAGTCCCAAAGTATCATGACGACCTCCTGGCGTAACGGCTAACGCACTTTCGTTCGCTCGCGGAGGTCACGGGATCTATTCCAGTCTCGTGTCTGGATATTTATGTATAATATTTATTTACAAAAAAAAAGTATATATGTAGTATATTACATAATTATTACTCACAACACCAGTCCTATGCCACTTTGGGTCTAGATGGCGCTGTGTGAATTTCCCCAGTATGCGTATTTATTTATTTTCAATTCAAGAGCGCTATGTATATAACGTATGTTCTGTACCGGGTTTCTATGGGCAGTTACGTGTGATATAAACACATTATCAACAACTGATAAGGTGTCGTTGACCTCGCATTTACTTCCTTATGACCACGTGTTCATTGTTATTATATCTGGCGTACGAGTATGCGATTCGTTATACAAAGTTATTATTGCGTCAATGCTGAGTTTATTTAAGTCATTTGTAATCGATTTTTTTATTGCAACTACGCATAATTGAAACCTTGTTGAAAAAAGATATGGTATTTGTAATCCTCAGTGCTGGGACTGAGTAAAAATACTAACCACTACAGCTGGGGTCGACCTGTCGTAAAATACAACGTGGTAGTGCTCTTGTGCTCCGGCATTAGTGACCCAGGTTCCTTTACCCATATGGGACAGCTGCGTGTTACAAGCGACGATAACTACATACTAATAAGTGGGCCGTCAGCCTGCCTGCTGTTTCTGAGCAATAAAAAAAATGCATATCGTTTTTGTATGAACTTTATTGTTCTCTTTTTAAATTTGTCATTCTTTACCAATAAAATATTTTCTTTCGTTTCCAAGTCCGCTGTTCTCTTAAACCTAGTGCCTGGGTTGACGAATACATATCTTGGCAAATGCAGTGACACAGGCCTTTGTGAACCCTTTCTACAATAGGCTGCAGCTGGTGAGTTTCGTAACCCTCCAATGTTTTCCTCGGTCAACGTTTTTACGCATTTAATTAATTACCTACAACGTCCAACTGCTGGATTCGAGCCTCCCCTTATTGGCGGGTTAAACATACCGATAATTTCGGTACGCAGTGTTCCTCAAGTATTCCTTCACCGTCGGCACACAGAAATTAACTGCCTCTAGCCGAGACCAGTAGCTCTTCGTGTACAATATCACTGAGCTATCAGATTAATCCATTATGATGTTATTAAATACCAATTAAAGCTACTCACCATCACGACTCATGCCTAGCTTGAGACACTTCTGAAGACGGCAGTACTGGCAGCGGTTCCTGTTGACGCGGTCCACCACGCACGCCTTGTTCCTCGGACACTGGTAGTTCACCACTGAAAACGAACGCTGTATCAAGATTTTCTTTGGGCAAGTTACAGGGAGATATATTGATCATAAAAACATCTTAGTAGTGAATATTGCAGATTTTTTTTTACTTTAGATTGCTGGCTTAGATCCTGCCTGAAGGATCATATGAACGTGTTCACAATGTTAAAATGGGATGAACGAAAATTGTATAAGAGCCTATTTAAAACTTAATATTATAGTATACATGGGAAGTTTTAAAGTAGCGCCAGTGATTTAGAAGCTGAAAAGCAATAGACTAGCATGATATAGAATGTCATGTGTATACAAAAGGAGGGTTAGAACAAAGAAAAGCTGTGTGAATGTTGAGATGACTCCTAATAGAGGAGGATGAAAGGAAAGAACATGAGTCGACTCCACGTAGTTTGAAATAAGGACAGGAAGAAGAAAGAATATTCAAAAGTATATTTTGGGGGTAGTTTGTTGATTAAGATTCAGCTTGGAGGACCATATGAACATGTTCACAATTTACAATATAAAGGTACATACAGTAAAATTATGCCTCAAATAAGAAAATAATTTCGCTATTGTAATAAACAGTCAGTGAAGCAGCCACTTCCCAAGCCCGGAAGCTGACGTGGTTATGTTACGCCAGCCATTACCGACCATGATCCTGGTCCGAAGCATGTGTATATAGGATTTACTGTTATTCATAACCCTGCCACGTCATCAGGTATAGTGGAGTACGGTAGAGTTTATAACATAAAATTCCTCCGTGCAAGGGCTGGGCTCAGCCTGTCGTAAAAGGCAACAAACTACCATAGCTACGTGGTGGGCGCGAAGCTCTAGATGGCAACTACCCTTGGTCAATAAGTATGTCCGGCATTAGTGAACCAGATTCTAGTACCCTTACGCGAACAGCAGCGTGTTCCATAGGTGATGGTACCTGTTTACTATTAAATGGACTATCAGCCTCTCTGCTGTTCTTTAGCAATCAAAAAAGTAATATGCTTCTGTCTGGAAGGTGTCCATAAAGTGGTTGCCCATACAAGTTTGCAACAAATTATATATCTAGAGAATATGATGCCGACCTGTGCTTTGTGACCTTCTGAAGAAGCCTTTGCACCCCTCGCAAGTGATTACTCCATAGTGTACGCCTGATGACTTGTCTCCGCATACCTTGCAGGGTATTATCTCGATTTGAGCTGAAACAAGAAGAAATACATATGAGTAAGGGAATTTGGGTAAGAGATATTAATTTTGATACCATTTTTTATACATTGTCATTTTCATCAATATTTAAATTTTTCCTGGTTTTGTGATTATTGTTATTAATGTTTGACTTATTTGATATTGCATTTTATACATTTTTTAATGTTAAACAACTACTATGACGGTAAATGTTGTGTGCACCTATAATTGGCATACATATATAAGCATTTTATTATTGTAAATGTAGTGTAAATTAAATCTTATGTATGCTGTTGGTGTACCGTATTAAATAAATAAATAAAAAACCTTGTAAATACGACATTCAGAAGAGTGCTAATAAGCTAAAAAAGCACTTCGACCTGCAGATTAAGGTTGTGTAATCTTATATAAAAAATTCTCGTGTCACAATGTTCGTTCCCGTACTCCTCCGAAACGGCTTGACCGATTCTCATGAAATTTTGTGAGCATATTGAGTAGGTCTGAGAATCGGCCAACATCTATTTTTCATACCCCTTAGTGATAAGGTCACTATTCCACGCGGACGGAGTCGCAGGCACAGCTAGTTGTCTTTAAAAATATTATAAATACATTGGTAATTCACACAAAGCGATCTAGTCCCAAAGTAGGTATAACACTTGTGTTATGGGTACTAGACAACTAATAAACTACATTACTTTTTGTAAATAAATAAATATTACATATCAACACCCAGACGCAGGACGGGAATCGAACCCATGTCCTCCGGAATACCGACTTGCCGTTACGCCACGGAGGTCGTTATAAACACTCATCACGACATCTCTATAACTATACCCGATTGACTTGAAATTTAGCACTCTTTTATTTTAATTAATTTAATGTAGTTACTCGTTTCACTTAGTAGACGCTCGCTAAGATCGGATTTTACGGAAATAATAAATATTACTATATCATAAAAGCAATAATTAAGTAAAATTTCAAAAATCCGCCATCTTTGTTTTGGAATGAGAGTTCGTTGAACCGCAGGCAAGGTCGGAGCGCGGCCAGTGACTGCGCAGTGCTCGCACGCTGCACAGTGTATGTGTGCTAAGGGACAAGGAAATTTTCTACTACAAGCATATAAAATACCGTTTATTAATAAATGCAAATTACAAGTAGCAAAAAAAATTACAACTGTGGCAAAAAATTATAATCATAAACGAGATTCATTTTTTTATTATTCACTACAAACTTGCTGTTAATTAATTATAAAAAATTAAAACGAAAACAAAAAAAATCTCTTTGCAGGGGCGGAGTAGGAATACCCTGCGGCTTGGGGATGGTCTTAAAAGGCGACAAAACAACCTAAGATATAATGCTCCCAGCTCATCTGAATGGCAACCTGATCTAACATTGTGTAGTGTTTGGCGATTCAGGTTCCCTTACATAGACAGTAACGTCCCCTCAAGTTTTGCCCCTGGCATTGCAAACATACATAGGTGACGGTAACTGCTTACTGTTAAATAGGCAACCTATCTGCTGTCTCAACAGCATTAAAAAAGATCACAACGTAAAAGATACTTCAAAAATATTTAGAATAATTAAAAATAACCTTTGAACGAATCACAATTGAGCAATGACAATTAACAAAATGTCCATTGCGTGTAACGGAACATAACACAATAGTCATAGACAAAAACGTTCCGTTTTACGAAATAATTAACCTATAGAAAAATATTGTGTTGAAACACAAGATGTCTTTTATGGAAATTTATTATATTTATAAATGCGTTATAAATGAAGAAAATTGGATTTATGTAAATATTTTATATTGAAATTATAAAAATAATAACAGGCCATGATGGCCCACAGTTGGGCTCCGGTCTCACCCTAGAGTGAACGGCCATACCTGCCACGCTTGTCCAAGGTGGCAGACACCGGTTATTTCGGTTTCCTCACGATGTTTTCCTTCACCGTCGTTACATGGCAATGATAATGATATACATATAATACATCATACGAGAAAACTGCCCAAATGACGCGTGTTAGGATTCGAAACCTCTAGTTTGGCCTTTTTCTCTACTGGGCTACTATACATGTATTATAGACTTATAACACGGGTTCCATTTCCGTCCCGCATCGATGTTTATGTATCCATTTAGAAAAAAGTAAATACGTAGTTATCAATTGTGTAGTACTCATTACACAACAGCAGAAGATGAACAAGATGGTGTTATGTTAATTGTACATTTATTACCTATATAGATATATATAAAACTTCTCATCCCTAAACTATCCACCCGATTGATTTGAAATTCAGGTTATTAATTCCACGATGTAGACGCTCACTTAGAACAGATTTAACGGATATCCTGTCCAAAACGAATTTTTTTAAATTTATATGGCAAAACACCGTTTGCCGGGTCAGCTAGTTATTTGCAAGCAATTTCTAAGCAAAAAAAACTCAAAAGACAAATGACGTAAACTCATTATCGATATAATTGACCGACAAAAGTGAATTAACCTAATCCTTACACGTGGCAGTATTTTCCAATTAATTATCCAATTAAAAAACAATTAATTGTTACAAATAATACATAATATATGTTTTATACTATTTCTATTATATATATCGTCAAATTATTTTAATTTTCTTACAGCTGAAGTTCGGCCGCCCACCCTAAGCAGGTCACCTCCGCCTATGGAAGTTTGCAACATCAGAGGCATCACCATCGCGCCACCAGCCTAAAAGCTCAGCCGAAAGCTCATTCCAAATATGGAGAGCAACATGAACGTTCTTAAGAACCGTACAAGAAGGAAGAGGCTTCAGGACTTGAGATTTCGCTCGGATAGATCGTCTTTCACAAATGTTTTCTCCGTACAAGGTGGAATATTCATACCCTTGAGGCCGGATACAAAACAACTCTCGCTAGGTAATAAGGCTCCAGCCAACCATTCCTCGTCCAAATATGCCACCATAATAACCTTGTGTTGCGTTCTGGCATGAGTGACAAGGTTACAGTTCCCCTACGCAAATGACAGCGTGTTAGCGGTGCCCCTGACGTGGTAACTGTTTACTTCTTCAGATCAAATCTTCTCACAATTGTTTTAATTTTTATCCCTCCTTGAAGTCTAGGATTTTTAACTACGTAAATGTATACTAGATGTTTTAAAATCAAATGAAACAAACTCGTTCTCTTTCCTCTCAACATTGCTTAAGTTTTAAAGATATAATATATTTTGATATATGTATTTAAAACTTATGTCACGGAAATGTATAGAGGTAAAAATATACACCCAGAACCCTAAGTATCTAAATGCCAACAAGTGTATTATCGCATAACTATAATATGAGAGAAATACCCTTACAAACAAGTCGCTCCGTTGCATTGAGCCAGCTGATTGTGACGTCACAGGTCAACAACCCGGCATCGGAATTGTATCATGCATCGTGACGTCACGAATGCTTCCGAAGTTTAGAATTTCAAACGGTCAACCGTACATGCGAATCGGGTTTGGTGCGATTTGAAATTTGAATATAGAATTATATCGGCTTCTCCATTTGAATTTATAAATGTTGGTATGTGATTGGTTCCATGTTACATTTGAATAAGACGTTGCTATGTTCCATTTTTGAATTTTAAATTTCGCACTGCCGCGTTGTTTGAAAAGCGGGAAAATTATTATCCTTGCTATTTAAACATGTACTTAGTGTTGATTTTTTTTCCAAAGAACAAAGTCATTCGGATCGAGACGAATGTATAATACGAATGTTAGATTTTAACGAGGTTAATATCAATAACTTAGGTCAAATGCTTATATTTTCATCATAATTAGAAGCTATTTATATAAGAAATTTAATTAAAAAAAAAATATCGCATTACGTCACAATTTCAGTCGTCCGTCATATTTTGTATTATTATTATTATATAATACTATATCACAATTAGACACAACCGGGATTTGAACTGAAATACGCTCAACACACCCACTATTACGTCACGAGTTCAACGGACGAACCTTAAAACACAAGGCTTCGAAATTTGAATTTTAATCTAACGGCCCGTCACGGGTCGATGAACTCGTTTGGCCGAAACATACCATTGTTTTGCGATTTTTTTCTTCTAAGAATGTCCCTAATCTAGTTGTAATAGTGTATAATTTTGCTTAACTTTCAATTTTTAATATTGCTTGAATAGTTTGTTTTGTTACAAAATTAATTGGTCTCACTAAGATCCTTCATACTTTCTATAATCCTTAATGTCTTATAAATAAGTACTATATTAGAATACCAATCTAATTTTTGCGTGCAAAATAAGTTTCTTTCAAGAATTTAATATTTAACTGTCAAAGGTGTTAAAATCACTCTTAATCCCAAGTAACTAGAGTTATTTTTGTTTGATAAATATTTTAGTACTGTTTCAAAATTAACACGGCTGAATACTTAACGCATTAGTTGTATAGTAGACTAGCTCAGCATACAGCTTCACTCATGTATTATGTTGACGTTGGAGCAACTATTGCACGTCGGCACGCCTACGGGGGTCACGAGTTCGATTCCCGTTCCACATCGGTTTACAAACTATAGGAGTGTTACCTTCGATATATGGGGAGGGGCAGGACGGAAGACAAAACATCTAAACTTGACGTCGTAGCCGGAAAGCGGGCCTCGAGCACGTGATGCATGGTGAAAAGTAGCCTAAATGGCTATCGTCGCATCTATATCACATTATTTTAAAGATTACTCGACAAAGAATGTCACTATAACGTCTGACACGAAGCTTTATCGTTCAATTTTAAAATTCGAACTGACCGATAAAGGTACATTGGCTTACTTGCAAATCAGATTCCGAAGTTTGCCGAGTATTGGTAATATGATGACGATGCTTTTATGCTTCGTGCAGGGGTGGAGCAAGAATACTGACATCCGGGGGCGCCCTGTGATATGAATAAAAGGCTACAAAATAACCTCGACTAGGTAACATTCCAAGCCCTGGTCTCTATATATGCAGCCATAATAACCTTGTGTTGTACCTATTCATAAGTGACTCAGTTGCTCTGCGTGGGGAGGAGAAAACGGGTGCAAGAGGTCCTGGCTGGGGCATCCTTTTTCTGGATTGAAGAGACCCACGTTCACTGTGGTACAATGATGTCTACGCCTGAGGGAGGTTTTTAGTGGGTACCAACCCGTGGACTGCTGCGGCCCCGCGAGGTGTGCGGTGTCCAAGGACATACTTCTTCCCCCGGAACAAGAAAATTAGTGACCCAGGGTCCAGTTTCCGGCAGCGTGCTACCGGTGTTGCAAACAGACGACAGTAACTGCTTATTACTAAGTGGACCGTCAGCCTGTCTGCTATTCTATATCAATAAAAAATAAATACAAGTTCATTGAACCTTATAATGGACCAAATGAAACCAGCAACAGACGGACTGATATCACAATATATAATAAACGCGCTCAAGTTTATATTTAAATTTTATTTCATTGTTGACAAAGATTTTTTTTATTAAGGCTATTTTTATACTGTGGCCAGTATTTTTCGCTACACTTTTATACGCCAAAATTTTTTTGCTGTATTATTTTTTGTCGTGTAGTATATATGTATATCCTTTTAATTTTATTTTTATTATTTTCAATTTTAAAGTTCTTTTATTATTATTTTGTAATAAAATTTCTTTTTTTACTTGTATTTGACGATTGCTATGGCGTAACGACTTACTCATCGGTACACTTACGGAGGTCACCGGTTCAATTCCCATCTCGTGTCGGGATGTTAATGTGTAATATGAATTTATTTACAAAACTATGTTATTTGTTTAGTGTCTATAACGAAACTGTTCCTTTGCTTATTTAGGGACTAGATGGCACTAGTCTCAGCGTATTTTTTTATTTTATTAATTAAACGCTTTCTGCGAACCCGGGCTCCCATTAGTCGTAGTCAAACGGCTTCACAGATGCTTTGAAGCATATTTATGCCAGCTAGTATGCAACCGGGGTTTAAGGCGATGCTTATAGCTTCAGCATAAGTAATCTTATTGCAATCCCAGAAACGAACGCAATAAAATCTTGGACAAAAAACTATGGTGTCATTAATAATATAAGAAACTAAAAGTCGTTTACATATATGTATAATATACATTCAGTTATAAAATTTTATTAAGTTCTTATTATATTTTATCGATTGTATTTAATCTTTATGTTATGGAACACTGGTTGACTAAACTAGAGGTTGCGCGTTCAATTCCGCAATTCTTAGCATTTCGTCTCTCATAACGTTATAATTACACAATTGCTACGTACCAACAATGAATCCAGCGTGAGGTAACCTGGATACCAAGATCACTGGTATGTATAACCAGCTAATCCGACTACCACCGGAATACTGTATACTGTCCATCTCTCGAGGAGGAGACCCAAGCCTAACAGTGGAACGTACATTTTTTTGTATTATTTTAATAAGGCCCAATTAATAGTAAGCAGATACCGTTGCCTATGAATGTTTGTGAAGACAGAGGCACGATAATACGCTGTTGTCCCATAAGGGTACAGCAACTTAAGTCACTAATGCCAAAACACAACACAAGATTATTATGGCAACATACTTAAGACCAAAGGTGGTCGCCATCCAGTCGGGCTTAGGCCAGACGTAGCTAGGATTGTTTTGTCGCGTTTTACGACAGGCCGACCCCGGCCGCAGAGGTCAGTATTCTTTCTCCGTCCCTGCACGGATTAGATGTGGTTTAAGACTCCTTTATATTTATTTTATTAATCAATCATAGCCAAAACATCACCATATAAAATACTAAACACCATCTAAAGTTCTTTTACCGTTAAAAATTAAAACCGAAAGTGGGTATATTTCAAAGTAATTAATAATCACGATAATGTATAGATAAATCCTTAACAATGAGGAGTCTAAATTTGCTTTGAGCCCTGAATAAAAGTGACATCGCAATGACGTCACGCCTCGTCACGGGTCGTTGAACTCGCGGTGAGGCGATTCAAAAATGACACAGTACCTAAACAGTTGTTACATATTTTGATTATAGGCACGCGCTTAGGGTCATTAGGGTTTCATATAATAATGCATTGTGATACCTTGTGGTATATAAATCACGGGACATTCTGTGTTATCCGGAGACAGCGTAATGCGAATTTCATGTCCAGGGTTCACTGGCCAAATGTAATTTTTCCGTGCAGGGGGGCGGAGTAAGAATACTAACCCCTGCGGCCGGGGTCGGCCTGTCGTAAAAAGCAACAAAACAACCCTAGCTACATGGTGGTCCCAGCCCGTCTGGATGGCAATCATCCTTGGTCTTATGTACCCCGCTATAATAACCTTGTGTTGTTTTCCGGCATAGTGAACTAGGTTCCTGCACCCCTATGGGATAGCAGCGTGTTGACTGCTTACTATTAATGTCTGCTGTTCTTCAGCAATTAAAAAAAAAACAAAGATGACAAGGAAGTGGCTTCAAGTCACTGCCTGAAATCTAATTATTTTAATGTTGGTATGTGTGTATTTTATTCATTATTGATTAGGAATTTCATTTATATAATAATTTTGAATTTAAATGCATGAATATATGAAATTATAACAGACAAAGTTCTAAGAGATTAAGTATAATCTATGACCAGATTGATTGATATTAAAAAACAAATGTAACAATAAAAATTGAATAAAGAATACAGTTCAAACACGGAATTCACTTCAACCGCGAAATATGTTCCGTATTTGAATGATGTAATTTTCGAAATTGGAACGATTTTTTGTGTCAAGGTCATTTGACATTGAGTTCGAGCACAAGATGGTTGAGGTCAATGGCAAATAAATCCGTTATTATATGTATAATATCCATTAATTTATTACAGGTTAGTTATAATGGAGTCAGTATATATCACGATAAAAATCTATGGAAAGTACAGGTAAGGAAATCTATTTCTGTGTGAAAAGTGTCTGTCAAAATGCGCCAAAAGTTATATAGAAAATTTTTAACTCAGCTTACGTGAATTCGTCATGTACAGCTATATTCATATCATACACTCTATCTAGCGCCATTCTGGTGGATTTTTTTACTTTTTTACAGAGTACTGGAAACTTTTTCAACTTCTTCTGTATATGTGATAGTTCTCCTTATCTACCCTCCATACAAAAATCGCATTAACAAGAGTCTATAAAACGCTTCAGTCTTTATACATTTCTAAAAATTTTTTTTAAATAATACTACATTTCCTATAAGCCGTTTAGTCTCTACCCAGTGCATCCGGACGCAGAGTCCTAGGCGCACGCCAAGCCGAAATTTCTATATTTTATTAAACTCTTAATTTTTATGGTTGACAAGAGCGGGGGTGCTGGCTAATCCCGCACCTATGCTTAAGATGGCGCTGTTTGGCCTTACAATCAACTATATCATGCTACTAGAATAACGTGGTAGCTACTTGGTTATGACATTCAAAAACCAACCTAGAGCTTCCGGGGTTGAATCCACTATAGCATGCGCCGTTTAGGCAGTGTCTATCATCATATGCTATAATTGCCACCTACGTGAAGAAAAACATGAGGAACCCTGCATACCGATATCACCAGTATATATAACCCACCAATCTGACTTTAAGATGTGCTGTTATTTTTTTATCGCTTAAAATTTAGCAATTACCGTCACCTATGGGGGTTTGCAACGCTAGGTATCGCGATCACACTGCTGTTCCATAAGGGTACAGGAACTAGGGTCACTAAATCCGGAACACAACATAAGGTTATTATGGCGGCATACTTAAGACCAAAGGTGGTCGCCATCCCGACGGGCTTGAGGCCCGCCCTATCACGTATGTTCTGCCGCCTTTTACAACAGACCGACCCCGGCCGCAGAGGTCAGTACGGATAAAATTTAGTATTGTAAGTACTATCTTCAAATTGAGGTCCATATATACAGATTCCTCTAAATGGATTCTGAACTATTTTTCCAGAAGCTAAGGTGAATGTATCTTCAATTTAACGGAATTTAATCTTGAACCTAACTGAATACAGCTGCACTCGGGAATTGGTGGGATTTTTCATATTCTCCTATTAAAGATTAATCCCGTTTAATCCAGTTTTTATACAGAATACTGTCAAGGACCGGCAGGTGTAGGAACTCCAAGACGAATATCGGTTGTCTAAACTTAGGAGCCCGAGTCCTTTCTGTGGAACTTCCTTTCTTCTCGAACATATACTAGCCACAAGAGAATAGACTCAGTCGTTAATTACGAAAGGGAATCCAAAAATGGCTTTTCTTATATGTAAACTAGAAAAAAAGCTCATTATTTTTTAGACTTATGGAACTGTCTAGAAAATCATTAATTGCTTATAACTCTGGAAAAATTCCATCGAAAGTATACAAATTACTGTGAATATAGTAACGAGTTAACACGAAACAATTGGGTCTCTCTCTAATTATCAGCTAATTTCATTATGTGGCATCATAAAAATGTTACTCTTAAAATGTTTTCCTAACGCGCCAAAAGAAGTTTAACTTCAAAAATCCTTATTATATCTTTATTTTTCTTACTAAATATATAACTAGAAAGGAAAACGAGTATTTTTCCATTGGCATTTACCAATTTTATCCAAACACACACAAATCCAAAAAAAATTGTTAAAAAAACTAATATAAAATATGAAATTAAAACAATAATGCCATTCTTGTAGTGTGCTTACTACAGAGTTCATTGACCCCGAAAACATACACGTGCGTGATATTGTCATTTTTAAAACGACGTATGCACAAAACTAAACAATTGACTTTATCACCAATGCATAAAGTTAAATTTCATATGTGATAAATTAAGATAAGCTGAAAAATACATGTTGCAATTTTGTACTGAAGCTGAGTTGTTTTATACGATTAATTATATAATTAGACAAAATAATAAAATGATTCATTTTTTTGGAATTGATTTAAATCACAATATTATTTTAACTATTGCAACTGTATTACTTTGTCTTGTGTTTAAACTGAATGGTCCTGGTTTCTCTAACTTGAAGTCCTAGTTTTTTTTTTAATTTGGTTTTGGTAATCCTATTATATAACAACATTAAATAAATTGAAACACAACGCCATCTAACTGATGTCAACGCAACCTAGATATAAAGTTGTATCGAATATTATTAACTTACACTAACAACTATTAGGGATTAATAGAACTAAACAGTAAATACTAATGTCTAATAAAAAACATGTAATTTGCAATTATAAATATTAAGCTCAATAAATAAGAAAAAAATATATTTTTTAAGATTGTTGAAATTAGTTCAGTAGTTCTAGAGTTTATCGTTCATAAATAATATCATAGTTTATTATTTAGTTTATTTTAGAGCGGAGAAAGAATACTGACCTGTGCGGCCGGGGTCGGTCTGTCGTAAAAGACGACTAAAAATCCAAGCTAGATGGGTAAGCTAGGTGGTAGGATTCCAAGCCCGTCTCGATGGGATCTACCCTTGGTTTTCAAATATGCCGCCATAATAACCTTGTCAACACAAGCCGCCATAATAACCTTGTCAATACAAGCCGCCATAATAACCTTGTGTTGTGTTCCGGTATAAGAGACCAGATTCCAGTACCACTACGTGGATAGCAGCGTGTTAGTGATATCCCTTTCGTTACAAACAGGTGAGGCGAAAGGTGGCGGTAAATACTAAATTCTAAGTGGGCCGTCAGTATGTCTGCTGTCCTACAGCAGTATAAAAGAAAGAGTTTAGTATAAAATGTATATATATGTTTAATGAGATTTTTATATAAGATTTCTGCAGCAAATTTTGCTTTGTAATTTACGCTGAAAATTGTAGTACTTGATTTATCTAAGTGTGCCCAATTGCATTTAAATGTTTGTGCTCCAAATACTTAAACTATTAGTGTTTGTACGTTTTTTCCTTTGTTAATATTCGTGTTAATTATACAAAATTTGGGGCATAATTAAGGCTTTGGCAAATGTATAAACGGCATTTAAAAAATTCATATTCTTTACTAACGATTGATCAGTCTTTTATTTTTTATCTGTATACATCAAAAACACGTGATTATAATTCGAAAACTAGATGGCACTATATCTGCTGAAACTGATCTTATTAACACAGGTTTTCATTTTACTTTACATTTTCTTATGGTCGTATCGTTATTAAGTTTTTACACTATCTACGATATAAATATTCAATATTTTTTCAATCTCTAAGATGTTATTCTCTAAATACCAATCAATACCAATCTCTAATTTGTCAATCTCTGAAATGTCGAGCTCTACGATGTCGATCTCTAAGGTGTCGATCTCTGAAATGTCGAACTCTAATATATCAATATCTGAGATGTCAATCTCTTACATGTCATTCTCTAAGATGTAATTCCCTAAGATGTCATTGTTTTAGCTTGAAGATGTATTTATTTTTAAGCAGGTCATTGATAAATTTAAATGTATGAAAAAATACATAAAATGGACTAATTAGATAAGTGTTGACGTACAACCTACATTTTAAAGATGAAGTACATATTAAAGGTGTTAAAATATATAATACTGCAAATACAAATATATATTACTTTCAACAAAAATGTCCTCCATACATAGACCTTTGAACCAAAACATACTTTTTAAATTATCTAACTACTACTATAATAAAAATACAACACAATAAATAAGCTGTGTAACTTGTAATCATATTTGTACAAGAAATCTGTTAAGGCAATACCACACTTTTACGCTCGTAGAACATATTTCAGACTAATTTTTATATATTTTAAAAATAGTGATGATATAATTTTGGATTGCAGGTGGATAATCATTCTCCGGCACATATGCAATATAACTAACTGCCTATTATCTATGAAATGTCTTTACCTTTTCATTGTGTACCAGCTCGATCTTTATTCAGTCAAATCTAGATAAGTTACAGTGATACAAAGGTCTTTATCTGGTAAGATAAATTTAAAAAGTCCATCATATGGACAATTTGCCAAAGAAACTACAGATTTTTTTCAAAATAGTCTTAATAATTGGATAAATGAAAACTTACAAGTTTTTAAGCTTATTTAAAGAGTTTTTTATTGCTGTAGGACAGCAGACAGGCTGACGGCCTGCTTAGAATATATCAGTCACTTCCATAAGGGTACTACAGGAACTTGGGTCACTAATGCCGGAACACAACGTTATTATGGCGGCATACTTAAGACCAAAGGTAGTCGCCATCCAGTCGGTCTTGGGGGTGTTAGGGTTATTACGTAGCTAGGGTGGGTTGTTTTGTCGCTTTTTACGACAGGTTGACCCCGGCCGTAGAGGTCAGTATTATTTCTCCGCCCCTGCGGAATCCTACAGAATCTTAGAAAAGGCCCACTGTGATATAGGGCGGGGGTTGACCTGAACTATAGTATCATTAGGCCAGTTGCCCGTCGGCCTAGGCCCTAGGCCACTCAGCTAGAGCCATATATAAATATTACACAATTGAAATTTATTCAAAGAGCCATTTTCTTAACATTTTGCTTTAATAGGAGATATTAATAGGAAAATGATTAAAGATACTGAGTAATATTCCGTACTTAAACTAAACGTTTTGCCGACCACTGCCCTAGACGATAAGATAGATAAGAGAAACGGCGCTGTTGTGTTTTAGTAGGTAGTGTCATGGAGTCCCATATCCCTCGTGACTCTCCCGGTGGCAGGGTAACTCACAAAAGAGATTCTACTCAAAATACCTATAACGGAGGTTCTATCTATTATTATAGAAGTTCAAATTTATATTCAATTTGACATTATGTAAATATTTAAAAGCACCATTTAAAGTAAATCGTTCTTTTGACACGTGATTTCTAACGTGACGGTTTTTCGTATTTTTCATATACACGTCATTGACATGTGAAATATTGAATCATGTTTATGAATAAAATGATTTTGAATACTAAAGTTATACTTCTGTTAGCGCGTTTGGAAAATATGACAGTAAATTTTTAACATGCAACATGGTGAAGTTGGCTGATAACTGCCTGTCAAGTTCCTGTGAAAATTCGTAACTATATTCATTGTAGTTTCTCAAATATTCATAATCTACAACACGTATTTTATATCAGTGGAGATACAAATATATTTATTCATAAATACACATGTGTGTGTATTAAAAAAAATCATAAAAAATAGTGATAAAAGTGACTTTTATCTTAAATAATATTTTCATTCATAGATCTGAAGTTAATTGAAAAACAAAGAGGTGTGGCGTGGCATGCGGGATGAAATATTTAGCTATTTTTATTCTGTTGCACCAGAGAAGTATCACTTCTTACGTACATAAGTTTTTTTTATTGTTCATCTCACATAATTCTTAATACTCCGAATCAATAAGAGATGTCAAGTCCTTAATAATTAGGTATTTTTCCGTACACTGATTAATTAAATAAACAAATTTATTTGTAATTATTAAATAAGAATATCGATTCAATTATTTGTAATTATTTAAATATCTGTAAATTATAAGAAATTGTTTTATTTAAAACCAGTAAATCTTATAACTGTATTGAGAATAGAAGCACGATGACCTTTTGTAATTTAGATTGTTGGCTGAAATTACTGGCTGGCAAACAAATTTAATGTTTAAGACATTTGTACCCAAAGAGGTACCCAAAATTGGCTTTACACCGTAAAGATATATGGGCCTATCAAAAACAATTATAAGTCCCGAAAATAAGACACCACAACATAAGGTTAGCGAGGTTAACAGCTAATGATGATATTGCTACAATTTTTTCTACGTGCTGAGGTATTAGATCTATCGTAAAAGGCGACAAAACAACCCTATCTACGTGGTAGGGCCCCAAGTCCGTCTGGATATTAACCCTGGTCTATAAGTATACCGCCGTAGTAATCTCGTGTTATGTTCCAGCATTAACGACCCATCTCTAGCGTCTCAGACATCCATACACGATGGCCTGTCTGTTATTCCTCAGCAATAAAAAAACCAATATAGTCGTTTGAATGCTGACCTCGAAAATGGACCTGCACTCTTCTTAACTCCATCCCTCCATCTTTTAAACCGTCTTAATTTTCTGAACCTCGGGTACCAATTGTTACAACTGTACTCTACTTTTCTCTTATTACATTACGTTGTTCTACCAAAAGAAAATTCATGGTAAAAACTAGCCTACATCCTTTTCCAAGGCCCAATCTATCTCTATACCGAAATTCATCAAAATTAGTTCAGCGGCGTGAAAGCGTAACAGACAGAGTTACTTTCATATTTATAACATTCGTGTGGATTATCGTATATTTATTTAATATACCCTCTTTTTTATTCTTTGACAACTTTAATTAGTCATTCGGTATCCATCAATTTTTAATAATATGTATATATTTTTCTAGTCGCAGTGTAATTACATTATACCAGCACATCGTTACTTCAGTCTTCAAATAACTTGCAGTACTTTATCAAACTTAGCAAATAGTTATTAGTAGTCTCCTAGCCGTTAAATATACAAAGTCACTACACATAACTTCAGAAAACTTATTCAACATTAAGTTTTATGAGTATTAAGTGTTCCTCTTTAAGAAACACCGATTATTAAGCGCTTGCATTTTGAAGTTCAGAACCGGTAAAATAGTAATTTGAAAATAAAATTATTCTAAACCCAGCCCTGATTATAATTCAATAGATATAGGGATGTCTAATATATCACTTCATATCGCTATATCGTACGCTTATATAATAAAACAAGCCGTTCCCGCCCACTTCGCTGGTAGAATAACAGAAAAAAGTAAATAAAAAAAATATGAGAAGTGTTTGTACGCATGCACGCTACACCGTTTGCCCCCTTCTCCGCGACAAAAAAAAATTGTTTCTTAAAACTTTATATTAAATGAAGATATCGCAATATTTTTTTAGATAAGGCCCAAATAAAACTTAGCAAATTTTATTGAAAAAATTTCAAGAAAAGAAAATATACAAATTTTAAATTGATAAAAAATCTATTGTATCCACATTTTAATATACTATACTATATTTTAACGACATAATAAATAAATATTCTCGGCCAATTAACACAAGGCCATCTTGGCTCAAAGTACCATATACTCGTATTTCAGTGACGTAGTATTTCAAATACTACGTAAAAAATTTGACGTAGTATTAACTGCTTCCTCTAATAAACATCAGCTTTTAACAGCTCTATCTTTAATAAGTGCCATGCAGTTTTTTATCGATGCGATATTCCGTTATATCGATACATCAAAATATCGATATGTATCCAACATCACTAATAAAATAACACGTATAAGTGCGGACATGCCTTAATAGTAAAAATAAAAAATACCTCGAATAGAATTTGCTGCTTTCTTGTCCATGTACAATCCAGAGTTAAACGATGATCCAAAAACACCGTCACTGCTTCCAGGGGGCGGAGAGGTGCTGTCTGCAACGGAGCCAGCCACATCCATCATCTGGTTGTGCATGGCCTGCACGTCAGGATGGGGTTCACGCTTCAGCTGCATCCCCTGCAAACCCTGAGGGTGCAGCATCGTGGAGGCCGAGGAGTGGCCTCCGTGCTGATCGGGAGGCCACTGAGACCCGAACAACTCGTGGAACTGATTGTTATTATTCATTCTTAAGTTATTTTTTTTAATCCTTATTTATTTATTTAGGTTATTTTCGGCCAGAAATTTTGTTTATTTGCAAATCGAATTCGCATTTTTTATACACTATTTTTTATACTTATATGTTTTGGTGTTTTATTATTTTTGAAATTTATTCGACTATGTCGTTTAAGGCAACTGTTTTAACTATGTTAAACCATAAGATTTCTTCGGAAATTTTTATGGCACTCTCCCCAATGTTATTCTCAACTTTGTTGATGGTAATAAGCACCGTTTTTTAACTGATAAAAATATTCCGGCCAAGGGGCGATCTAAGATTTCTTTTAGCGAAGTTAATATCAGTAATTATCTTTTTGAAAAGTAACAAGTTTTTGGGCATTTTGTCTCCGTGGTTTGTTTTTATCACTTTTTCTTCCTTATTAAATAAACATCATAAGGCACTGTTTTGTTTTTAACACTTGTTCCCTTATACTAATATTCTTTTAAAGCAAAATAAAAATCTGTAAAAAGACAAACGAACCAGAAAAAAGAATTTATATGAATAATTTAACGGATAGACTTTTTAAAAAAGGAACGATCACGTTTGATTTTGCAAAACCGAACTGTCGCTCAGTTTTTCAAAATCCGAATCGAATTACGTCGAAGATAAATTTAAATTGACGACACCACAGATTATAAATTTATTTTCAATTCACTTCACAACACTGTCACTGTATAAAATGCGTTCACCTCACGAGACGCTGTAAAGAAAATTTGTACGTTATATTTTGTACTATATGTTTTGTGTTTAAACTGGACAGTCAGATGTGAACGCCAGTACGGCCGGATCGTGACTGACGCGTTGACGAATCTTCGGGCTCGTTCACGAAAAAATTATATATATTTTTTTTCATTCGAATAATCAACTCATAGTTATAGTTCAGTCGCCCCGACGCCTGGTTACCGAAAAAAGTATCAAGAAAATTGATTATTAACGAATTTTTTCGATGATAATGCCTAGATAGGGATGTAAACGTCTCATATATGTCAATAAGATTGGTCTAAAATTAATAATTGGTGTGTAATTAAGGAAGAGAATTGGCCGGTTGGAAGTGTGTGGGTGTGTGCGTGCGTCGGCAGTGTGCGGATACAGCGCCGCGCGCACACATCCGCACCGGCGTCACGCTGGTTCATTGACCCGAGAACCCAAACAGTAGATTTCGGTGATATGTTGTTGAACTCTGTACGCGGGTGTTTTTCGTCACTGATTTTTGGCAATACCGTTTCACTATTTGCAATCGAACGTTCTAGTACATTTAAAATCTTTAATGCTCAATAATATATCAATTTGACTACTTCTTACGTAATGGCTAACGCGCGTACGCTTATCACTGGTTCGATTCCTGTCTCGCGTCTGGGTTATATATGTATTTATTTACAAAAGAAAAGTATGTAAGTATTGTCATATCCATAACACAAGTGCTATGTTACTTACTTTAAGGCTAGATGGCGATGTGTAAAAAAAAAACATTTTTTGGTAAATAAACGCCGCACTATTTTTTCACATTCATATACAATATTTTTGTGTCTTTTTTAATGAACAGCATAAAAACATAGAAGATTTTGTTTACATTAAGCTCTACATTGGAATTCAGCCCCAGTGGCCCAGTAATTACAGAGACCGGCAATTTAATAACGATTTTCGTACTTGCTACAACAATTTAGATACAAGTGAAACAAAGTGGGTTTAACTTCATCCATTTTATCCGTGCAGAGGCAGAGAAAGAATACTAACCTCTTCGGCCGGGGTCGGCCTGTCGTAAAAGGCGACAAAACAACCCACCCTAGCTACGTGGTAGGGTCCCAAGCCCTTTGGTCTTAAGTATGCCGCCATAATAACCTTGTGTTGTGTTCCGGCATTAGTGACTGTAGCCTATGAGCTTGTGCAACGCCAGTGACATCGCGAACATACTACTGTCCTATAAGGGTACAGGAACTTGGGTCACTAATGCCGGAACACAACAAAAAGGTACTATGTCGGGATACTTAAGACCAAAGGTGCTCGCCATCTAGCCGGGTTGGGGTTGGGGTTATTTTGTCACCTTTTACAACAGGCCGACCCCGGCCGCAAAGGTCAGTGTTCTTTTTTCGCCCCAGCACGGATGCCTCCAGCTTCATCAAACTATTGTAATAGAATAAAACTTATCAGCGTCTTTGTTTTGCGTAACTTACATTTTTTCAATCATTATTAGGACTTTTTAAAATATAACGAAATGAGAATTCGAATAAATTAAAGTAGTAGGAAAATTCTAATTCGAACGTTCTAGTACATTTAAAATCTTTAATGCTCAATAATATATCCATTTGACTACTTCTTACGTAATGGCTAACGCGCGTACGCTTATCACTGGTTCGATTCCTGTCTCGCGTCTGGGTTATATATATGTATTTATTTACAAAAGAAAAGTATGTAAGTAAAAAAAAAACTTAAAAAACGCCATCTAGTCCCAAAGTAGACCTAGTAGCCTAGCATTTTTGTTATGGCTACTAGATAACTAATATACTACGTATATACTATCCTTTTAGGTAGCTGGTATCTAGTCGGGTTTGGAGCCCTACCACCTAGCTAGGGTTGTTTTGTCACTTTTTACTACAAGCCACCCCCTGCCGCAGAGTTCAGTAATCTTACGCCGCTCCTGTACGGAAATTCTTAATGTTTCTGTTTAAGACACGGCTTATTTGTTCACGAGTTATTTATAATATTGTTCATTTTTAAATCTGAATAATATAAATAAACTAGCTGATATCCACGACTTTAGCCACGTTGCTTTCGTAATGAGGCAGAGGTTGAAGATACTTCCTCTCTCCTACACATGCGCACTACACCGCTTGCTCCTCTTCTTCAGAACACGTGCTTATAAAAATCGCTGTTTAATGAAACTTTAATAACTTTATATTAAATGAAGATATTGCAATATTTTTTTATATAAGGGTCAAGTGTCTAAGAAATAAAACTTTAATTTAATTGAATTCTATTCCGTAGTTTTACCACGATGCGCGCACAACTTCAGATCTATATGAATTGTTCTATGAAATTTGGGTGGTACAAAATGTTCTTAAAAAATCAGTGAATTTCTTTCTTTCTTTAAAAACAAATTTTTACAAGTACTAAATGGAAAAAACTGAATTTTTAACAACCATATTTAAGTGGTAATTAATTAAATTTTATTGTTTAGCTCGGCTCTAGTCGCTTGTTTGCGGTAATATGTCATTGACCCAGGAAAAATGTCAACTTTTAACAATGTACTGTAGAGTTCATAGTTTTTAATTTTCAATGAAATCATTTTATCGGACGATCTGGGTTCGATTCCCGTATGGAGTAGTACCTCTCGGTTGTCTGTTATTCATAACACAAGCGCGTTGCTGTTTTGGGATTTAATAGGTAAATAAATATATTGGCCATGTCAAATAAAATGCCTACTACTAAATTTTTTTTAAATAAAATCATATTATAAATAAACGTGGAACGGGAATAGAACCTGTGACCTCCAAAAGCGTACCGCCGTGCATTACTCGGGTGCTATGCTACTTTGGGACTAGATGGCGTTGTGTTGAAATACATACTAATATTATGTGAAAATAACTGTCTGTATATTACGTTTTCAAGTCGAAACCGCTGAACCAGTTTTAATGAATTTCTATACAGAGATAGATTGAACCTTGGAAATGGACATAGGCTTTTGTCATGAAAATGAAACTTGAAGGAAGTGAACTAGGGGTGAAGTACTGTTTTTTTTTTTAATTTATATGGCAGAATGACGTTTGTCGAGACAGCTAGTGTTCGAATATATTGATTAATTTAACTTTAAACTCAAAGGGCCCAAAATCAATCGATATTTCTTTTTCTTAAAAATTCTATTAGCTCAATCTTAACGCGTAATCCCCCTTCTCCCCCCACCACTGCTCAAGTGTTACGAACTATTTCAAACAGGGCAGGAGATTCCCCAAACCCCGGGAGTGCCGGTGACCTTGCGGGGGAACGGGATAGTGCATGTCTAGATAAATGTGTCCCGCTCATTCAAGAACGGAGAACGACCTATCGATTTTAGACCACGTGTTGAGGTACTCGTATATAGAGTGTCATTTATGAGGGACATTAAATTTGACCTGCAAAAGGTCAAAATTATTCATAAAGATTATTTATACATTCCTAACATATAAAGCTTTTTCAATATGCGTTTATAATCTCCGTAATCATCGTTATCATAGCGTATGGCAATCCCTGCTTGGATCAAATGTCTATATCCAGATTTTTCAGCCAGCCTTCTGCGTCAGCGGTGAAGTTGTGCAGCTAGGCGATGCCTCCGGGAAAACACCGAAGAGGGCATTTATTCACGACGTGGGAAAGAGTTTGGTCAAGTGCTCCACAGTCGCAATTCGGTGACTCCTTTAGACCCCATTTGTGACGGTGGACATATTTGTTCTCCCATGGTTGGTTCTGAACCGGTTTAACCAGGTCTACGCTTTTCTGTTCGCATTAAAACCGGGTTGCTTTTTTGTATACCTCCGTGAAGCGGCTTCCGCACATTGGAAAGCGGGTGATGGGTGTATATGTTTCTCCTTGCAAGGGCGGAGTATACAAGCCCATACGGCCAGGGCGACTTGTCGAAAAAGGCGACAAAACCTTAGCTATGTAGTTGGGTTCTAAGACCGTCTGGATTTCAACCACACCTAGTCCCTAGATATGTGGCTATAATAATATTGTGTTGTGTTCCGGAATAAGTTACAGGTTCCCTTACGCCGCTGGCAGCATGTTAGCGGTGCCTCTGGCGTCCCAAACATTAATAAGCGACGATAACTGTTTACTTTTAAGTGGGCCAAAAAATTCCAAAAGAAAAGTATACCAGTTTTCTAGTACCCATAACATAAGCGCTTTACTACTTTAGGACTAAATACCGCTGTGTGAACAAACATAAATTTTCATTCATTACATTAGCTAGAAATTATCAAATTTGATCAACACACCTGCGTCATGAAAAATACTGATAATACTTCGGTCAATGACCCTTACAATTGTGTTTATTATGCAGAAATAGTTCTATCATCTGCATACTATAATATACGTGCTATTAAAGCTATTAAGTGAGTCAAGTCTCTAAATCCAGTAAAGGGTTTTTTTATGTGGGACAGCAGACAGGCTGACGTCCCTTAATAATAAGCAGTTACATTGCCAATCAATATTAGCGGTGCCCGAGACCTCTGTTCGCGTGGAACTGGAACCTTGTCAAATACACCAGGGATGGTTGCTAACCAGTCAGACTTGGAAGCTTACTAACTAGTCGGGATTGTTTTGTCGCCTTTTATGGCAGATCTTTGCCAGGTTAATATTCTCCACCCTTACACGGAGAAGAATAATTTGTGTTTTCTAAAATACTATAGTATTATAATGGTAGAACGCTTGTGTTATGGGTACTAGGAAAGTAATATACTTTTGTTTTCAAAATAAGACAGGAATCGCACCTGTGGACTTTCGAAGAAAGCCGTCGTTGTCTCAATTATCTGTAAGCCTATATATATATATATATATATATATATATATATATATATATATATATATATATATATATATATATATATATATATATATATATATATATATATATATATATATATATATATATATATATATATATATATATATATATAAAATTATGTAGAGAACTGCTGATGCTGCTGCCCATCGGAGGATGGGCAGCAGCATCTTTCCGTGAGAGCATCACCAACTGCGAATACTGCGATCGCCAACCCGCCTGCCAAGCGTGGCGATTATGGCAAAACCCCCCCCTAAAATGACAGATACACACAGGCCACGGCCCCTAGTCCCCGGCGGCCCCGTTCGTGGTGGTCACGGTAGCAGCCACATAAGCGACGGGGCAGGGGGTGCGAAGAATCCCCGGGTTCGGATTCGCTACCAAGAACGACGACCTTTGGCCCTGGCAACATACAATGTCAAGACACTGCGGACCAACGAGAAGTTGGAGGAACTGGAGGAAGTTTTGAGCAGACTGCGATGGGATGTTGTGGGGTTATCTGAAGTCCGAAGACAGGGAGAGGACTCAATAATCCTAAATTCCGGAAATCTGCTCTACTTCCGGGAGGGCGACCAACTGTCCCAAGGTGGTGTCGGGTTTCTCGTTCACAAATCTCTTGTGAACAACGTTACTGAGGTGGGGAGTGTTTCGACTAGGGTAGCGTACCTAATACTCAAAATTACCAAACGGTATTCGTTGAAAGTCATTCAGGTTTACGCTCCGACTTCGACACATCCTGACGAGGAGGTGGAAGCCATGTATGAGGACATCTCAACAGCCATCCACACTTCTAAAACCCACTTTAACGTTGTCATGGGAGACTTCAACGCAAAATTGGGGAAACGTAGCGGCGATGAGTTGAGAGTGGGGCAATTTGGGTTCGGAAATCGGAACACCCGAGGCCAGATGCTGGCCGACTTCATGGAGAAGGAGGACCTGTATATGATGAACTCCTTCTTCATGAAGCCAGAACAACGCAAATGGACTTGGATTAGTCCCGATGGTGCCACCAAAAATGAGATTGACTTCATTATGTCGACCAAAAGACAGATATTCAATGATGTCTCTGTGATCAATTCGGTGAAAACTGGGAGTGATCACCGCTTAGTAAGAGGCACATTGAATATCAATCCAAAATTGGAGAGGTCTCGACTGGTGAAGTCTACGCTCCGACCTGCACCCATACAGATCCAAAACCCGGTAAACTTTCAACTCGAATTGCAAAACCGCTTCGAATGCCTCGGTGACTGCGTTGACGTGGACGAGTATAATAACAGGTTCGTGGAAGCTGTTCAAACGGCCGGGTCTAAATTCTTCAAGGCCAGCCGTTCAAAAAGAACCGGAAAAATCTCAGATTCTACTCTCAAATTGATGGATGTGAGACGTCAAATGACCCTTCAGTCCCCGGACGATGCTTCCCAGTATAGGCAGCTAAATAGACAGATCTCCAAGTCCTTGACTCGCGATATCCGCCGCCATAACACAGAATGTGTAAAGGCGGCTATAGAGCGTAACAAGGGCTCTAAAGTATTCGCACGAGACTTGTCTATTGGGCAGAGCCAACTGACGAAGCTGAAGACCGACGACGGCAGGGTCGTTTCGTCTAAACCCGAACTTTTGAGGGAAGTCGAGAAGTTCTACGGACAGCTATACACGACCACACGGGCACCTGTTAACAACAATGCTAAAGACCCAAGAGCTAAATTAACCCGACACTACACCGTAGATATCCCAGACGTCAGTCTGTACGAGATTAGTGTAGCCCTTAAACAGCTTAAAAACAACAAGGCGCCGGGTGATGATGGAATTACAGCCGAGCTTCTGAGAGCTGGTGGTACTCCTGTGCTTAAAATCCTCCAGAAGCTATTTAATTCCGTCATCCTCGATGGCAAAACGCCGCAGGCCTGGCACGGAAGTATAGTGGTGCTGTTCTTCAAAAAGGGCGACAAAACCCTTTTGAAGAACTTTAGACCGATATCACTTCTGAGCCATGTTTACAAGCTGTTTTCAAGGGTCATCACGAATCGTCTCGCGCGCAGATTTGACGACTTCCAACCTCCCGAACAAGCCGGATTCCGAAAAGGTTTTAGCACCATAGACCACATACATACGCTGCGGCAGGTTATACAGAAGACGGAGGAGTATAACCAGCCACTATGCTTGGCGTTCGTGGACTATGAGAAAGCCTTTGATTCGATCGAGACCTGGGCGGTGCTTCAGTCTCTCCAGAGGTGCCACATTGATTATCGATACATCAAAGCGTTGAAGTGTTTGTATGAAAACGCCACCATGTCAGTCCGTCTCCAGGATCAGAACTCGAAGCCTATCCGACTGCAGCGGGGAGTCAGACAAGGCGATGTCATATCGCCGATGCTGTTCACTGCTGCGTTGGAAGATGTCTTCAAGCTTCTGGACTGGAACGGACTGGGCATCAACATTAACGGTGAGTACATCACTCACCTTAGATTCGCAGATGATATCGTAATCATGGCTGAAACCATGGAAGACTTAAGCCATATGCTTGATGGCCTCAATACAGCTTCCCAAGGAGTAGGTCTCAAAATGAACATGGACAAGACGAAGATCATGTCTAATGTCCATGTCGCACCTACCTCCGTAACAGTTGGGAACTGTACTTTCGAAATTGTTGACGAATACGTCTACTTGGGTCAAACGATCCAGTTAGGCAGGTCCAATTTCGCGAAAGAGGTCACTCGTCGAATCCAACTCGGATGGGCAGCGTTCGGGAAGCTCCGTAAAATCTTTTCGTCCCAAATACCGCAGTGTCTCAAGACGAAGGTTTTTAACCAATGTGTGTTGCCAGTGATGACATACGGAACGCAGACGTGGTCGCTAACTATGGGCCTTATGAGAAAGCTCATGGTCGCTCAGAGAGCAATGGAGAGGGCTATGCTCGGAGTTTCCCTGCGAGATCGAATTAGAAATGAGGAGATTCGCAGGAGAACCAAAGTAACCGACATAGCCCGGATGATTGCAAAACTGAAGTGGCAGTGGGCTGGGCACATAGCTCGAAGGACTGATGGCCGTTGGGGCAGAAAAGTCCTCGAATGGCGACCGCGTACCGGAAGACGCAGTGTTGGTAGGCCCCCCACAAGATGGACCGATGATCTGGTCAAGATCGCCGGGATAGGTTGGATGAGGGCAGCGCAGGACCGATCATCGTGGAGATCTTTGGGGGAGGCCTTTGTCCAGCAGTGGGCGTCTTCCGGCTGAAATGATGATGATGATGATGTAGAGAACAAACGTCTAGTTATGCGGCCTCCACTGGGCCTTGACAAGAGGTACATCCAAAAACTGCCGGCTGGATGTCATAAAGGGAACTGTCAGAGATGCAGAAGACCGAGCGAAGCGGAAATGAAAAAGTCTGAAAGCGAAATCCGGGCTCTGAAGCAGAATTTTATGTTCATTGGATTTAACACTAAGTAAGATATATAAACAATAATCTAATCTAAGCAAACAAAGACTTTTTTGTATATCTATTAATGTAAACGAGGACATTCTAGTTATTAGTTGGATGATATTAGACGTTTTCCAAAGCTTAGTGGTCTGAATCCAATATTAAAATTTTAGTGTTTTGTTACTAGAATTATTACTGTAATTATAATACTTCCTCACGCACGCGTGAAATAAGAATAGCGACCCCTGCGGCCTTGGTCGGCCTGTAGTAAAGGGCGACAAAACAACCCCATCTAGCTACGGCATCGAGCCCGACTGGATTAAATCTGGTTAAACCTCACCTAGTATATAAATGTTCCGCCTTATAACCTTATGTTGTTCTTGCATGAGTGACCCAGGTTGCAGTTACCCTGTGACAGCGAGTTAGCGGTGCACTTCGCAAACATCTATAGGCGATGGTAATTGTCTATTAAGTGAGCCGTCAGCCTCTCTGCTGTTCTACAGCAATAAAAAAACTGTTTAAGTCAATTATATGATCACGACCAACGACAAGAGCTCTATTATGACTACGTAAAGGGCTAAAAGTAGATTATTTACTTTATTATATTGAAAAAAAGGAAAAATAGCCATTCGGATTTTAATAACTCTTCGGAAGCTACTTAATCAAATGTATTTTCTCTTAAATATAATTTGCACCAGCTCAAAATTAGTAATTTATCAAATATATAGTACCGTGTAGTTTTATCCGTACTATCACGGGTAGTAGTTTTATCCGTGCAGGGGCGGAGAAAGAATACTAACCTCTGCGGCCGGGGTCGGCCTGTCGTAAAAGGCGACTGAACAACCCACCCTAGCTACGTGGTAGGGCTTCAAGCCCGTCTGGATGGCGACCACTTTTAGTCTTAAGTATGCTGCCATAATAACCTTGTGTTGTGTTCCGGCATTGGTGACCTAAGTTCCAGTACCTTTATGGGACAGCAGCGTGTTCGCAATGCCACTGGTGTTGCAAACATCCATAGGCGATGGTAACTGCTAAATTCTAAGCGGGCCGTCAGCCTGTCTGCTGTCCTACAGCAATAAAAAAAAACCCCTAATACATAGCACTTATGCTAGTTAATATATTAACTATTTATATATTTCAAGATGTCAAAATATCTAATTTGACAATCGGATTGGCAGGTTCCAAGTTCACCTGTTTCCGCCATAACTGCGTATACGCAGGTGATCTGTTAAACATATAATTTTACCTAATTGCTATCACTCTTTACAGCGTTTTAGTAACTTTGTTACTCAAGAGTCAACTTTGAAACATCAAGTATCTATTTTCTTGTGACTTTTTAAAAGATGTTTGGTTGCTTAGCTATTGTTATATGGATGTGGACGTAGTTGGACGCGGAATCTCGAGCCAGAAGGTCGAATTGCGTCTTTTAGTTTAATTCTTATATTTGAAATTATTTTCAAAATCTCGTCGGCCATGACTATATGGAGTAAAAAATATAAATAAAAAGTACATTTATGAAAAATGTGTGGTACCTGTGAGGCTGCCTACACTGATCCATAAATGGATGGATGGCCAAGCCTTCCAATTGATAGATTTCAGTTCCTATACACGTACGGCAGCGTGTTAGCGGTTAGCGTTGCTAACAGGCGACGGTAAAAACTTACTATACAATGAGCTGTCACCCCGTTCAGCAATAAAATAACACAAAAATAAAAAAAGATTAATTGATTTGTTTTTCTAGAAGATATTAGAGGTGTAAATACTTTTTCTTCTTCCTTTTGCCCACATTATATAGGGTCGGCACAACATGTTCTCTCCTTCAACTCTCTTCTATTAGCTATCATCTCAACATTCACACGCTTTTCGCCATGTCTTTTACGCAATCCATCTATCAATCCAACAGAGGTAGAAACACTGTCTCTTGATAAATAAAACTGAAATTTTAATAAATAAAGTGTACACCAATTTTCCATCCTGACACGTTCAATATAATAATGCTACACTGCAAGATTAATGCATAAGGTCGTCGACACCGAATCTGTGTTAGCAAAAAATTCTGAACAAACTCGTCCAAACGATGTTTCGCAATTGAATGATGTGCAAATATTTGTATTGAAATAAATTATGCATGTTATTAAATAGAAAGTTAAGAACCTATTCTATCCGTGCAGGGTCGCAGAAGGCGTCGTCGTAAAAGGCGACTAAATAACCCAAGGCATTCGCGATTCTCCTGGCATTACAAACATCCCAAAATGCGACGGTAACAAAAAAAAACCTTGTACGTAGGCAGGAGAAAACCATTAGAAAAAATAATTTTCCATCCATTCTCGTTAATTTCTAGTTACGCAATAAAATATACAAGTATAATACAATTAAAAATCGAACGGAAGTGTTCGCGTTGGATTATTAACAATTTAAATCTCGAACTGGCGCCAAATGTGAGATTCGAATTTTAAATTTGCGCCAGGTCGAGTTTATACGTACAACGAACTCTGACACTTATATTATAAATAATACATTGATTTTCTTTATACATTCTATTCATCGTACAAACTAATACCCATACCATAAGCTCTATAGCTTTGGAACTACAACTGTCGCAGTATTATTTTTATTATTTATAACCTAACATTATGATATCATTTCTAGTCTTTTTTTATTATATTTCATCACAGTTGTACATGAAACCTTTATTTAGTATGTAGTTTGAAATACGCTTAATACATAAAAAATGTTATAGTTTTTTTTTAACAGGATCCCATTAATCTATGCAATTTTGACCTCTATGGCCGGGGTCGGCCTATGATAAAAGGCGACAAAATAACCGAGTCTAGCTACGTGGTAGGGCCCCAAGCCCGTCTAGATGGCGACCATCTTTAGTCTTGAGTATGCCACCATAATAATAACTTTGTGTTATATTCCGGCATTAGTGAGCCAAGTTCCTGCGACAGCAACTTGTTCGCGATGCCACTGGCGTTACAAACACTGGGAAAACTTTGGTCAGCTTGATCCGTTATTTAGAGGGACTTCCCTAGGTTAAAAAGATCATCGTCCTTTGAAATCCAACGCTGTGCTGATAGTGCAGACAACTGCCACTTTCCGTCATACCGAATACCAACAGCATCGAGGAGCTCGGTTGTTTTATAGAAATCTAACAAACGTCGCCGTATACCGAATACATGCAATAACTGCCTACACAAGCCTTCCACGACTCTGTAGGTATCTGTACGGGTAATTTTCCACCTCAGAACTAAAGGTCTTTACACCCCATTCATATATATCACCGGGTAACCGAAATAAGTCCGCTTGCATAATTGAAATTTGGCTAGATTCGTTGACCTGATCCGGGGTTGGTGGCCGTGCGTCGAACTTTAGCTAGCAAACTGGCGATGTTTCAGTTTTAATCATTAGTTTATAATAAAAGATAGTCTTAATAAGCGAGAGGCTTACGTTTTTTTCATCCCTAAAGGTTAGGATACCTTAAGAGAGGTAGAGATACTATAAGACAATTTTTGCCTAATTTGCGTATAACATAATTGCCAGCGATGGTAAAGAAGTATACTGACCTCTGCGGCCGAGGTCGGCCTGTCGTAAAGGGTGACAAAACAACCCACCCTAGCTACGTGGGAGGGCCCCAAGCCCGGCTAGATGGCGACCACCTTTGGTCTTAAGCATGGCGCCATAATAACCGTATTGCGTTCCGGCATTAGTGACCCAAGTTCCTGTAATCTTATGGGACAGCAGCGTGTTCACGATGCCACTGGTGTTGCAAACACCCATAGGCGACGGTAACTGCTATATTCTAAGTGAGCCGTCGGTCTGTCCGCTGACCTACATTGGACATAGGCTACTTTTTTAAATTCATATGGAAGAGCAACGGGTCGGTTAGTATGCTATAAAACACAAAATGTGTTTGCTAACATAGCAACTACCTATATTTTTGTACATATTTTATTTTTAAGTCGTTCTGTTTTCAAAATTCAATTCATTCACATTTTTAACTTATTTTATTTGTACAAACTAAAAATATATTAAATATAAATCTAACTGAGTCATTTCTTTTAACCTGTTACAAGCGTATAAACAAAATGTACAAAATGTAAACATAGTAAACCGGGTTACGTTAGTTTATTCAAAGTATTTTGGCATTATTCAAACCGATATACACATATTGCATTTTAGATGCTATTTATACTGAAAATTAATTACAAAATTTCATCGTATATGTAGTAGCTAAGTAAATTCTAAAATTAGGTCATTGGTGATCTGACTAATATGTCATTATTGTTTCGTATCGATGGTGAAGGAATAGCAAACCTGCATAATGAGATTATGGGTATGTGTAAGCTTGGACAAGTGTAGCGGCCTGAGTTTAAAAGTGGGCTAGTCATGGGCTGTTTCTAAGTGGGAATGGAGTTCAGTCCAGTATGGTTAAAGGCAACATTTCAATTTACGTCAATCCATCCGGCAGATGAAGAAGCTTTTTTAGAAAAAAGTGGCATTAAGCCTCGTTTAAATAAACGAAATAAGCCTTTATTGCTGGTTTTCTTTTAATATTTTTTAACATAAATAAAACTAGTTTTTCTCGACAATCGGTTATATATCCTCTACATCAGCTTGTCTTTCGACAAAGGCCTCCTCTAAGGCATTCCAATTTTTCCGATTTTTCCAATACCTAGTCATTCTGAGCCAGCAAAAGTCTTAAAGTCATGTCCCCAACGTTTAAATAACGTAATAACCTCGTTTAGTCGCAAATAAATACTTTCCATCTATAAACATAATTCTGCTGCCTCATTCTTGCTAAGGAATTCCCTTTTCCGGCAGGTTCCGGCAGGAGGGGTAGACCCAAAAAGTGCTGGCTTGACGTCGTAGGGGTTGATATGCATGCCAATGGACTGACCACCAGAGAGAGATAAAGAGAAGTGGAGTAGAAAAAGTCGGGTAGCGGACCCCGGGCGCTGAAGCGAGAGTTTGTGCTGCAACCGGGATTTAACGCTAAGACGATGATATTCTACATTTGTCTTATTCTCTCGTAAACTACTTTTCTGAAGATCCACTTCTGCCGTGTGAAGTGCAAACACACATTATTTTCTCGCTTTTAGACGAGAGTAGATGATAAATCCATCTTAAATGATGCTACACAAAATTCCTCACAAAACAATTAGTCACCTGCAACTATTAACCATGTGTGCGCAACTGCGCACGACGTTGCGTATATGTGAGCAGTGCGCAGTGTCAGCGAACTTGCGCAGTGGGGCAAGCGTTGACCTGCCACGTGGGAGCTCAGGTTGCGCCTGCATTTCCCGGCCAAACAGGCTGTGCTATGCAGCTTCTTAACATCGCATCGATATTTGTAATCGACATTTTATGCTACGTACGGTCTGTGAATTCGAATCCTACTGAAGACAAAATATTTATAAAATCAGAAAATAATCTATTATAGTCAAATATATGTATATATACATTTTTTTTTCTCCGTGCTGGGTCGGAGTAAGAATACTAACCCCTGTGGACGGGGTCGGCCTGTCGTAAAAGGCGACAAAACAACTGGCTGGATGGCTATCACCCTTGGTCTTAAGTATGCTGCCATAATAATCTTCTGTTGCGTTCCGGCACTAGTGACCCAGGTTCCTGTACTACTAAGTGGACAGAAGCGTGAAGAATATATATATATATATATATATATATATATATATATATATATATATATATATATATATATATATATATATATATATATATATATATATATATATATATAATGCCTGTAGTAAAAAAATTACTTACTGCAGGATTTTAAATAAGGAAAATTATCATTTATTTTGTTTCTATATTTTTTTTCACCTATTTTATATATAAAAGCTGACCCAGCAAATTGTTCTGCCATAAATAAAATCATTTTGGATAGGGTTTCCGTAAATTCTGTTCTTGTGAGTAATCTACATCGCAAAATGAATGATTATGCTAAATTTCAAGTCATTCTGGTGTATATTTTAGAGATCTCATGATGACTGGTAATTCGCTTATATGTACATAGATTTGACGGCCTCTGTATCGCACTAACAGCTTTCGCATGTCGGAATGCTTGCTGGCACGGATTCGATTTCTGACTCGAGTCTGGGTGTTATATGTGTTTAAAAAATAAAATTTAAGTAATATTAATTGTTAAAGTCGGGGTGTGTTAATAAAAAACTTTTCAAACATCCCACGTAACAAAGTTATCTGATAATTAAACGGTAACGCATGTAAAACGTGAATTTCCTAGTTAAACAGATTTGTGAACAACTCGAGGTCAGTTCACCCAAAGTTCGCGGGTTCATGACCCGGTCACGCACCCCTCTACCGTCGTAGGTGACAGACCTTCAACAATAATATCCGTTAAGGTTAGTATTTTTGTGTAATTGATGTAGGACACCTACAGGAATCAGAAAATTCAGCAAAATAGCTAAGAGAAGAGAGAGTTATGAAGTTGAAATATTGTTGACACGCCTTTTATTTACGTTTACATTGATGTTCTTATTGCTGTGAGACAGAAGACAGGCGGACTGTCGCCTATAGTTATGGGCGCCAGAGCCACTGCTAACACGCTGCCGCGCAGAAGAACTATTAAGTACTCTTTGGATTTGGAATGAGCTTTCAGCTGAGGTTTTCACGATACGTTTAATAAAAATGGCATTATAATTTTTTTTCAATTGTGGCATTGCGTTGGCAACCTTGTGTTGCAAACGGTGAACACTTGATATCAGGTGAGCATTAGCAATAAAAAAAATATTGACGACCTCATGGCGTAACGGGTACTATACGTCTGTACGCTGGCACGGGTTCGATTCCCGTTCCGCGTCTGGGTGTTTATGTATAATATGTATTTGTTTTAAAGAAATGTATATATGTAGTATATCAGTTGTCTAGTACCCATAACACAAGTGCTATGCAACTTAGGTTGGGACTACATGGCGTTGTGTGAAATGTCCCTATATATTTATTTATTAATGATGACTAAATTATTTTTATCAAATAAAAATTTAATTTTGCTCAAACATTTTTTAAATACTATGTTTTACTATTACAAGTAATTATATGTTTTTTATATAATCTAATTTTTGGCCAAACTTTTTGAGATATATCAAAAAAATCAACAAGACAAGATTTGTCGTGCACTAATTGAGTAAGAATACTAATCCTTACGGCCGGGTCGACTTGTCGAAAAAGGCGACATAACAACCCTGCGTGCTTCCAGCCTGTCTGGATGGCAACCACCCTTGGGCTATAAGTATGCCACCATAATAACCTTGTGTTGTGTTCCGGCATTAGTGACCTTCCTGTACTCCTTTGGGACAGCAGCGTTGTCGCGGAGCCTTCAGCGTCGCAAACAGCCATAGGCGATGGTAACTGCTACTATTAACAAGCCCGTTAAGCCTATCTGATGTTCTTAGGCAAAAAAAAAACAAATATAAACAATACTGAGTAATCAAATACTATTAGTCATGCACAGTGTAATATATGTTTGGCACAATTGATGTATATTACAACCGTTTTATATTTAAACGATGTTTGTTAAGTTAATGACATTATGTACGGATTAATGAACTCTGTTATTTATGTATTTTGTATACAAAGTTGTTTTACTTGACAAATGCCTCGTTTACACCTTGTGCAAGTTTGAAAAATGTGTCTCTAATCCAAAGTAGTATTGTAAATGTGAATGTAACTATTTGTTACATTTTCACGCCTAAACCGCTGGATCGATTTTAATGTATTTCAATATAGAGATAGATTGGATCTTGGAGAAGGACTACTTTTCTTGAAATAGGGGTAAACATAATTAAGTTCTGTTTTTTTTTATTTATATGCCAGAACAACGTTTACTAGGCCAGTTATTTTATTATAATTAGACGACCTCTTTGGTTAGAGATTCAACGACGAGATTTCATCTACCATTTCTAATTTTTGTTTTTTTTTTATTGCTGCAGTACATTAAATAGGCTGACGGCTTACTTATTAGTAACTTACCGTCGCTTATAGATATGTGTGAGGCGAAGTGCGTACGTTTGAAGAGAATTGGAAACTTATAGCGGGATATTAGATCTAGGTATCAATACAGACGGGCTTGGACCCGTATCACTTAGTTAGAGTTATTTTGTCGTGTTTTACGACAGGCCCAGTCGCAGGGATCAATATGGTAACTCCGCCCCTGCACGGAAAAACTGATATAAGATAAGGTAAATTTCGATAATATATATTGTTTGGACATTCTAGGGAATTCCAGAACGTCTAAAGAATAATAGCGGAGATTTTCCGGTTGTATTTATGTATGCAAAATAATATAAATAAATATAACAATAACAGCCAATGCCGCTGCTTGGGCGGAGGAAAAAAATATACCCGCCACACTTATCCAAGGCGGATTGGCGGGTTACACACACGCACAATCTCCGTGTTCAAGTTACCCCAGGATGTCTTCATTCACTAACACGTGGCAATTATAAAATGCATGTTAAGTGAGAGCCTTAGGTTTCACAGTATAAATTTTTAAATAAATAAATAAAATAGAGAAGAAAGATTGATATGGAGGAATGGAACAGAAAGCAAACCTCGAAATACAGTCAGAATACAAGCTTTAAATAAAATTCTTAAAATATTAGGGTATGCTAGCAGTGTGCTTCCAAAGTTCCGCACTCGATTCCGATACAGATAAAGTTGGCAACAAATTTCTGGTTATTCTGGTATTGAATACCATTTTTTTTAAATCATAATGAATAAAATATGGATGGATTGCATAAAAGCTTATTAGGGCGAAAAGGGGTGTATATTCTGAGCTGACGGTTAATAGAGGAGAGTTGAAGAAGAGAGCGTGACGACCCCATGTTAAGTGGTATTTTTACTAGATCACTGTAACTATACGAAGACTTATTTTTAAGATTATAATTTTTTTTAATTGCTGTAGGACAGCAGACAGGCTGACGGCCCGCTTAGAATTAAGCCATTACCGTCGCCTATGGGTGTTTGCAACCCTAGTGGCATCGCGAACATGCTGCTGACCCATAAAGGTACAGGAACTTTGATCACTAATGCCGGAACACAAGGTTATTATGGTGGCATACTTAAGACCAAAGGTGGTCGCCATCCCGACGGGCTTGAGGCCCTACCACATAGCTAGGGTGGGTTGTTTGTCGCCTTTTACGACAGGCCGACCCCGGCTGCAGAGGTCATTAATCTTTCTCCACCCCTGCACGGATAACGATATGTACGGATACGATACCTTATGAATAAGTAAATAACTAAGAGCAGGAAGAAAGAAAGAAAACTTTAAAGATATAGGATATGGTATGATTGGCCAACTATTATTATTACTTCTATTTATCTGAGATCTATATATAGAAAAGAAAAATGGGGTTCGTTTGACGTACCATCACAACAAAACTACTGAACATATCAGCATAGGACTGCGACTATTCGACCTGGAATTTTTCTTAAATAGTTCTTGCTTTTTTGAATTCCAATGACCCTATTTAATTTTTTTTTATTTTCTTTTTTTTATAATTTTCTCAGTGAAGCGGATGGGTAGAGCTAGTAAGTCCATAAATTCATACTAGACATAAACTGAAGTTACATGACACAATTTCGGGAGGCCCCGGTCGTTACCCCCGACAAGTCATCGAACCCCGCGTCTAGTCCAAACTGATCTATAGTCCATACTACACACATTTACATTGCATACTAATTCTGTACAATTAGGACTATCTTGCTGAACGTTTCGGTTGTTTCTGAAACTTTCTCCGTCCAGGACGGGGTATTCGGACCACTGCGATAGGTGAGGCCTGTCGTAAGAGGCGACAAAACAACCCTCCAAGTTCACTCCAAGCCTCCTGATGTCTAAATATACCACCATAATAACCTTGTATTATTCCGAAATAATAATCCAGTTACCGTGGGTGGCAGAGTGTTAGCGGTGCCCCTGGCATCGCAAACATCCATAGGCGACGGTAACTGCTTACTATTACTTAATAAGCAAGTATTTAAAAAACAAACTTTCCTATAAAAGTACAAGGGCTACACGTGAAGCCCTGATGAAAAAGAGAAAGTTATCCCTTCGGTTGAACTAACAGTCACTATGCTACGGATCTGCGTTGCTACGCGATTTGCTACGCGTAAAACTTTTATTATTCAGAGCATTTTAAATATAAAAAACATGAATACTTCATTATTGACTAATAATATTAATTTAATGGACTATATAGTTCATTAAATACATTATTAATAATAAAAAATTATACATGGATTATTCATAGAACAAAAGTTGTTTTATATGATCGGACCCGCTTAGAACAGGTCCCTGGTAGTCATTTTGGATTTATAATTAACTAGCTGACCCGACAAACGAAAAAAAACATTATTGTGACTAAAAGTAGTCAATGTCCTTCTCCAAGATTCAATCTATCTTTATACGAGTACCAAAATTCTTCAATATTGGTTCATGGATTTAGGCGTGATAACGTAATAGACAAATTTTTTATTGCTGTACGACAACAAACAGGCTGATAGCCCGCTTAAAATTTAACAGTTACCGTCGCCTGTAGGTGTTTGCAACGCCAGTGGCATCGCGAACATGCTGCTGTCCCATAAGGGTACAGAAACTTGGGTCACTAATGCCGGAACACAACAAAGGTTATTATGGCGGCATACTTAAGACCAAAGGTGCTCGCCATCCAGACGGGCTTGGGGCCCTACCACGTAGCTAGGGTGGATTTTTTTGTGTCGCCTTTTACGACAGGCCGACCCCGGCCACAGAGGTTAGTATTCTTTCTCCGCCCCTGCACGAATCAAATTTAACAGATGTATTACCGCTTTTAATCAGTCATTCATACATATATCTTATCAAGAATCAGTATACGTAAAAATTAGGATATGATATGCACATAAAAAACTGCCTAAGCCGTACATCACACGGAATTCGAACCCTTACCCTTTAGAAGAGTATCCATACCTATTTAATGTTTATTAAAAAAAAGTCCGATTAAAACTGTTATTAAATTTCAATACTTATCCATATTAATATCATAAATGAGAAAGCAACTCTGTTTGTCTGTTATGTTTTCACGCCTAAACCATTGAACCAATTTTGATGAATGGTATATAGATATATAGATAGATTGAACCTTGGAGAACGACATAGGCTACTTGTTTTTATTAATATGGCAGAACAACGTTTGTCAGGTCAGCTAATTTACAATAAACTAAAAAAAGTAACTAAAAAATGTAAACTACGCCAAGAAATGTTGAATACCTAAAACACGAGTTGTTAATTGGTACATCTATCAGGAAGACGTATCCCACGCCCAGCTGTGGCTATAGCGTAATCTGCGAGATAAGATTGAGCGGGGTGAATGCACGGACAGAGGTGAATGTGCCGAAAATTTGCACAAATGTATACAGCGAACTTCCTCATGCCTCGTGGTATTATAGGCCTTATAACCGACTAGTGATTGCAGCACGCATATTTCTTTCATTAATATCTTATTTTAAGACTAACTTTTTATATTTAATATAAAGAAAACTATATTATCCTTGCAGGGGCGGAGAAAGAATACTGACCTCTGCGGCCGGGGTCGGCCTCTCGTAAAAGGCGACAAAACACCCCACCCTAGCCTACATGGTAGGGTAGGGTGCCTCAAGCCCGTCTGGATGGCGAGCACCTTTGGTCATAAATATGCCGCCATAATAACTTTGTGTCGTATTCCGGCATTAGTGACCCAAGTTCCTGTACAGCAGCGTGTTCGCGATACTCCTGGCGTTCCAAACACCTATAAGCGACGGTAACTGCTAAATTCTAAGTAGACCGTCAGCTTGTTTGCTGTCCTACAGCAATAAAAAAAACTAATATTTAAATGAATTAACTTGAAAATTTTCTATTTAACACTAATAAAATAAATTATGTTTGAAATATTAAATAAACCCAAATACTTTGTTATATTTTTTATTTAATTTTTCTAATAGAAAAAATGTACAATATAAATTTTATATTTCATAATTATATGAAATGTCCTTTTTCTTAAAAATATATCAATGGACGTATTGAAAATTCTAAAATGTTTTTTTATTTTAAATTCAATTGATTATTATTCATTTTTAAATAAACAGAGGAATATATATATTTTTGACAGTCTGTATTTTTGTATTACTTTATTCATTAATTTATTATTTAGTTAATCTAATAAATATGTTTAATTATTTAATATTTTTCCAAATATTTATTGATTGGAATTTTTTATTGAGGTTTTGTAATACTTCTACATAAACAATATTTATTTATTTTCAGTTTAATTTCTGTATCATTAAATTTTTAATACAAAGAAATTTTATAAATTTACTTTGTTATTAAGTTTTTAAAAATAATAATGTTATGTCCAAAAATTATATATTAAACGATCCCACTCCTTTTATAAAGTCGGTTAAAAACACGGTCAGAGAATCAAACCTGAGGCGAGACACTGTGACCATTACGTCATCCGGGAATCGAACTCTGCAAGGCCGTTACTATTGTGAACTTTATACCATAATGAATGAAGGTCGGATGGCTAATGACCTCTGGGCTTACGTAGCGCACTCTTTAAGAAGGGATTTCCTTATTAAATATATTTATAGCCTTGGTACGTGATAGCCAAGTGGTATTATAACTCTGGACCAATTTGAGAGTATCTGGTTCGAACTCACGGTGGTATCCTTAGACAGTCTTTCTTTTTCAGTTATTTGAAAACGTTGAGGAATACGTACCACGATCGTTAGTGTATGTAACCCGCTTTGAACAAGTATGGAGAATATATTGCCTGTCATTTTTTTATAATTTATGTTTACGACTTGCAAAGAAGGAAATGAACCCTTAATCAATGTCAAAAAGAACGAATTACTTTCTAATTTCGATGTCGGTTAAAAAGGGATAAATGCTTAATTTTTAGAAGGATTACACTTTTCTGACCCAAGAGTCCACAGGTGACTATTATCACCATTCATATGTAAGCAGAAGGATATGTGTGACCCGCCAGTCCACCTTATATACTATATAATAATTATATACTATATGGTATACTGTCCATTTTGTCTAGGAGATCCATGCCCAATAGTGGGACGCTATGTACTGTTATTATAAGAAAGTAGATGTAACTCACTCCCCTCCCAAATCATCAGTCAAATTATTAGAACTCTTGACCTCTCACTGAGTAATGCTTTACCGACTTCCTTGACATCTCATAACAACTCGTCACGATGACGTAGGACTCGAACCCAGTCTCTCGTACAAATTCTTATAAAGTATATACGTAACTGAAAAGCCACTGACCGAGTGAGGGTGAATGACCTATATACATTTTGTGTTGGTGATGATTTTTTACTCACTGCTCCTCCAATTAAGGATTTAGCTCAATAATATAAATACAGTAAGAAAGAACATAAAATTGTCTTTTTATTTATATAAAATTTACTAAGATATCTTAAGTAATTTTAAAGTTATTTAATTTTAGATTTATTTAGTTGAATTGATATATCATATATACTAGGATATTTCTTACACGCCATCTGGTGTTATAAGTACTAGACAATTAATAAACTACATAATTATATACTTTTGTAAATAAATACGTATTACACATAAACGACCATACGCATGATGGAAATCAAACCCGTGACCTCCGCAAGCGTACCGCCGAGAAATTAGACCACGGAGTATAACTGAATTTAAAGTCCTCCGTCAGTGTAGTTTAATTTTTAAATAAAACTTAGGTATTTGCTAGGTGGTAGGGCTCCAAGCCCATCTGAATGGCAAACACACCTGGTTTCGATTTTGATTCCTCTGGCATTGCAACCCACAGGTGACGGTAACTGCTAATTTCTCCGTGGAGTGGTGGAATACATACTCCTGCTACCGGTGCCTATCGTTAAAGGTGACAAAGCCCTAGCTAGATAGTAAGGCATCCAGCCCCTAGACAAGGGATGGCTGTCATATCATCTTTAAATATCGTCATAATAATCTTATGTTCGTCGTATTAACCTAAATTAATTACTCTACGAAGGTCGTCAAGTCTCCAGTTCGTCATGGTCTGGATGCTACTTACATTCAGACCATGACAAATTGTTGTAATGTTTATAAAATTTAAAAAATAATAATTAAATGACAACGTCTGCAGCGTAGCACGTGGGTACACTTGCGAAAATCACGGGCTCGATTCCCGTCCTATGTTAGCATAGGTAAGTGACCCAGGTCCCAGTTTTCGTACGTGACAGCGTGTTAGCGGAGCCCCTGGCATCGCAATTTATAGGCGACGGTAACGTCTAGTTTAGCTAGCTTAAGTTAGCCAGTCTTCTGTTCCTTAGCAATAAAAAGTAGGAAACTTATATTATTATCTCTTAGATGAGTATTTAAATACTTTTTTACTAATACTTCGTACATCTATGACAACGTTTCATCGATTCATATAGTATATACTATACCTAACCTAAAAATACGAAACAAAAACATGTGACAGGATATGGAAAATTGCTTATCAATGAAACGCAATTACGGCGCAAATATATAATAAAAGGAAAATAAAATCTAATTCAATAGTGAATTAACATTTCACCTATATATTTTGATGGTAATTATTTGACATCCTTTTTCCCCAATAAATAAGTATCAAGACATTTCAGTACATTCAACTTTCCGCGGTCGTTCGTTCAACCCAGCTAAAATTCGGCAGGTCAACGCCCGAGGTCGCCGCCCGTGTATTTACCTAGAAAGGGATAGATATATGATAGAGTGAGATGGAACACCACGTGACGTTACTGATAAAAAATCGCAAGTTGAGTCACTTTTATGATCATTTGTAATTTAAGAGTGGAATTTATATTGTTGAGCAATTTAAATTAACGCTGGTTTGGCTACGTGAGTGGGTTTGATTCTTCGCTGGTTTCGTCCGCTGTGGGTATTAGGACCTCGAGGTTTCCCTCTTTACCCTGGCTTCAACTCTGCGGACCACTACCCGCCGGTGATTGGGTTTGTGGAGCCGCGAGTGGCTCGTAGGCCTCTCAGCGGCTTAGGTGGCCCGTCAGTGGCGTGGTTGGCCTATCAGTGGCTTTGTTGGCCGCTCATGGCTTGCGCCGATTGCGAACCGGCGTTCGCTGAAACTAGACGGGCCAATCTCGTTGGGTGGTCGGGCGTGGAGTGCGGCGATCCCGTGGAAATGGACGGGCGCTGATTCTGAGGCGCCTGTAGCTTCCTACGCTGGTTAGCGGAGCACCGCATACCATGCTGGGGCTGCGTATGTGAGCCTCGGGCGTAGGTAGGTTTTGTATATCCGGACCTTGGCGGTGGCGTAGCGAGGGAGGGTCAAGGGGGGCAACATGCCCCGGGCGCTTCTCACAAAGGGGCACCAAATAATCCGGAAAACAAAATATTGCTGGATAATTTTTATTTTTATTATAATTGATTTCTGGAAAATATATTTTAAATTTAGTGCCAGTGTAATATTATTATAATTATAATATTATAATTAAAATAAATGTTAATTCGTAAATAAAAAAGAACACTAATAGTGGAAATCAAACTGTAATAATATATTCATAATAGAAATGGCACGTCTTTTCTAATTTCTTTCTTACATACATACATACATATAATCACGCCTCTTTCCCGTAGGGGTAGGCAGAGACCACTTCTTTCCACTTACTACGATCCTTACATACTTGTTTCGCTTCGTCCACTTTCATTATTCCCTTCATACATGCCCTTCGGTTTAGGGTACTCTTGACCTGGCCTTTTTTCAAGACGTCCCTGATCTGGTCTCGAAACGTCCGCCTAGGTCTACCCCTTCCAACACTTCCAATTACACTCGCCTTATACACTTTTTTCGTCAATTAAATTTTCAATCAATTCTTTCTTCTTCGAATTAATTCATACATTTCAAAATCTAGTCTTGTTTTCTCTACGTTTTTGTCTCAAATTTAAAGCCTAGCTTGAGCCTATAACTTTATTTATTTTAATTTATTTATTTATTAATTTGCGAGTATATTTTACATATCAAAGTCAAAGTCAAAATTTTTTATTTCAAATAGGCCTGAGTAACAAGCACTTTTAAAACGTCAAAAGCTAGGTATCAGTTCCAAAAGTGAATCCTATGGAGAAAAACAGACAAGAAACTCCATGGATGTATTTTGTTTTCATCTTTTTTTTTATATATACATAATTATATCAATGGATTTTACAATAGAGTGGGATATAAATATGGATTTCGAATTCTAAAAAGGTATTGTGCCTCAGGCGCGAGTAAGCTCGCTACGCTACTGGACCTTGGTACTCAGAGGCAGATTCGACTGGAAGTTCGATTCTTACGAATAACCAAATATGTATAGTAAAATAAATATTCTAGGACATATAGGCATAGCACTTGTGTTATGAGTACTAGACAATTAATGTACCCACATACTTTTATTTTGTAAATAAATACATAAACAGCCAGACGTAGGACGGAAGTCGAATCCGTGAGCTGAATAAGCGAACCGACTGCGTAAACCGTTACGCTGCGGAGGTCAAGTCTCCAGTTTGTCGTAATCTGGGTGCCTGAAAATTATGTTTACAAAAAATCTAGATCAAAGGATATAACGTAGTGTGTCTTGTTTTAGGATTCAGTGTAGTTAATTATAGGTCTACCGGAAAGTTCTGTCCGTTTCTATTACAAGTTTCGACACGTAAGCACAAGTTTATTTGGTGCATGTTCGGTTTTATATTTTTATCGTTTAATGTATACACACTGACGTAGTAAATTGACTATAATATAGTTAATTCACATTAGTCTTAAGTGTAAAACGATAGTGTAACCAGAGCTACCTACTGATAAAATTCATCTACGCCACTGTACGAATGTTAACAAAGGAGAAATGATACAGAAGCATGTAGAAATTTATTGAAATTGTTTGCTGAAGTTACAGTTTCTGATAGAACATGCAGAAGATGGTACAAAAAATTTTAAACAGGTGATTTCAAACTTTCTGATAAGCCACGTTCTGGGCGACAATCTTTGATCGAAGACGATGTTTTTAAGGCGACATTGGAGCAAGATACTTTTCTGACAACATCGGTGATAGCAGAAAGGCTTAGTTCAGCTCAGCAAACCATTTCGGACCATATTCGGAAGATAGGATTGATGTGAAAATATTCAAGATGGTGCGACATGAATTTTCTTTTATTCCAAAAACGGACAGAACTTTCTGGTAGACCTATATTAGTTGCATCCCAGTCCCAGGTTCGATTTCTCTTAAGACAAAAACTACTTAGTCACTAACTACCTAACTACTTTTTTATTTAAAATCTCACAGGTTTTCTCACGATGTATTCCTGCACCCTCGGTACCTCTCTCATACTCGGAGAGCAATCTAGAAATCCCAGGTTCGAATCCCATAATGGCACGTAGATAGTCTCGCCTAATATACATATTTTTATCCGTAGATGAGCGGAGAAACTAACCTCTGCGGCCAGGGTTGGCCTGTGGTAAAAGGGGACAAAACAACTCTACATAACTCCAAGCCCTTCTGGATGGCGACCATCTTTAGTATTAAGTATGCCGCCATAATAACTTTATGTTGGGTTGTGCATTAATGACTCAAGTTCCTGTATCCTTATAGGACAGCAGCGTGTTCGCGGTGCCACTGGCGTTGCAAACACCTATAGGCGACGGTAACTGTTAAATTCTTAGTAGGCCGTCAGCCTGTGCTGTGCTGTCCTACATCAATAAAAAAATTATAACATAATTGCCATGCGCTGAAGAAAAACATCGTTAAGAAACCTGCATACCAAGATTATCAGTTTGTGTAACCCGCCAATCCGCCTTAGATATGCGTGAATATGTACTGTCCGTTGCCCATAGAAACACTGAGGTCAAAAGTGGGAAATTAGGGAACATACTACCCATTCAGGAGGGGAGGATGGTCTTCATAATACTACGCATGCTCAATAGGAGAAGGGGGTGGCACAAGTTGTCGTCACGTATTCAATGTCTTCTAAAGGAAATCCCGCGCTTTTTCGTTCTATATTCAAACATGACGCACAGCGTTTCGTTTTTACTTGTAACTATAAACACACATGCACTTCTGGCGTCACTCGGCTAATTATTATTTTCTCTTTATTAATAAAAACGATAAACGGCATTAATATAAACAAATGTGATCCAAATTATTATATTTAAACTTGCTGTTTGCAAAAGAAGTGATTGAAAACTGCAGTATTTAAGTAACAATGTAAAAATTTGATGGTAAGTACTGCTCATAAACTTGGATGATCACCAAAGTGAGGGGGGGGGGGGGTATAAAATTGATAAAAAATATCATCTTTGTAAGCTATTATTATGTAATATTATATACATGCTTTGTTACAACAATATAATAATTATATCAAATAAATAAAATGCCTCACTAACGAAAACATTTGCTTAATGATATATATGTATTTATCAATTACCTATAACCAACAGTTATCGGGTATCCCCAAACATAGGTCATTGTACTTAGTACCTAATTTCACAATAGGTGAGCACAAAATACTAATAAGAACAGACGTACTTGATTGAATAAATTTAAATTCTAATTGCATCCATTTATTTAAGCTATGATAAATATACATGATAAAAAATATGGAGGGTGCAGGAAAGGAGGTCTCTATGAGTTTAAATGCGTTAACTTATGGTGGCACCAAATCAGTGTAATTTTTTTTTTATTATATTTAACAAATAATTTTTAACAACGCTAAAAGTCGATTATATCAATACTGTACTGTCTCTATATACTAATCTAGTTGCAAACGGAATGAAATTTTTAACTCAGCATTCTTCAATTCGTCTGCAACACCTAAATTTATATTATACGCTACACTAGCGCCATTTACAGCGTACAGCTTGACACCTTTAACTTTTACTCTTCATGATAAAAACAACTTAATCCGTGCAGGGGTGGATAAATAATACTGACCTCTGCGGCCGGGGTCGGCCTGTCGTAAAAGGCGACAAAACAACCCACCCTAGCTACGTGGTAGGGCCCCAAGCGCCTCTCGATGGCAACCACCTTTGGGTTATAAGTATACCGCCATAATACCTTGTGTTGTGTTCCAACATTAGTGACCTATTTCTGACGTATTCTGTGGTTGTAGTAAATTGTAAAAGATTGCAAGTCATTGGTTGAAAATAGCATAGGACAATGACTTACACACAATGTATAGGGATTATCATTTGATGAATAATTTCAGGATGTACGACCCACCAACAACTTAATAGTAGTTTTTATCCGTGCAGGAGCGGAGAAAGAATACTAACCTCTGCAACCGGGGTCGGCCTGTCGTAAAAGGCGTCAAAACAACCCACTCTAGCTACGTGGTAGGGTCCCAAGCCCGTCTGGATGGCGACCACCTTTGGTCTTAAGTATGTCGCCATAATTTTGGTCTTAAGTTATATATAGATATAAAAACCGCGACCTTTATACAATCAATACAAGTATTGATAAATGAAACACTGATAGAGAAGCGTATCATGGTTTCTACCTATAATAGATAAGGCATAAATTTAAAGAAATTAAATAAAAATAATATACTTTCCAAAAGTATGAATCCTATTGTAGTTAGCTAGTTTTGATTTTAACAGCAAGCAGTTAACGTCGCCTAGGGGTGTTTGCGACGCTATGGACACCGCGAACACGCCGCTGGCCCATAAGTGTACAGGAATTTGGGTCACTAATGCCGGAACACAACACAAGGTTATTATGGCGGCATATTTAAGACTAAAGGTGGTCGCTATCCCGACGGGCTTGGGGCCCTACCAGGATAAAGGGATTGGATAGAAGGATGCGCAAGCCCAGTAGTAGGACGCTATGGGATTTAATCGTATATTATATTACAAGTATTTTCCTTCATGACGTGAAATTTTTTGCATTATCACAATTCCAAGGAATCTAACACGTTTGTTAGTGCGAATAGGGTTGTTTATTTGGGACATTGACACAGATTCCATATGACTAATCTAAGTACAGATGTTTATTTGTTAATTTACCTTGTATATACGTTAATTTGATACAACGAACTGGCATTAAGATGATCATTGTTTCAAATGTATTTGTAATTCCTGAAAGTCCGTAGTCCGGTAACATTCCAGTTGAAACCACAGCCCTACGTTTCCTGATAAAAATATCTTTCTCCGTGTAGAGGCGGAGTAATAATATCTTTACTTACGTGGTAGGGCCCCAAACTCATCTGGATTTTAACCACTCTTATTCTATAAGTATGTTACCATAACCTTGTGATCAATTCCCGCATTAGTTCCTGTACTTCTACGTGTGTGCGGTATTTTAGCGTCGCAAACATCCATAGGCAACGGTAACTGGATACTATTAAGTGAGGCGTTAGCTTGTCTGCTGTTCAAAAGCTATAAAAAAATTGCGCTATGTCGCCCCATACCAATTAGCATAGCGCTTGTGTTTTGTATAGGTACTAAATCCCTATTTTTTTTACCTTTTCTTTTGAAAATTCTATGCATATGATATATAAACACCCACATTCATGAGAAACCGTGACCCTTAAGTATAACAACATCCTAAAACACCATAGTAGCCTCCTACCAAGCCAAAAAAACTAATAGTAAGCGGCCTTATAGCCGCTAATATAATAATATAGGGGGTATAAGGTTATCCTTATACCCCCTACAGTAGTAATATTAGCTTTTAATCATTATTTAGTTATTCTTTTAGCTCTTGTACTGATTTCATCTATCCCATTATTAAATATCCCATTATATACCCACTCTTCATCTGTCAGTTTCTCCAAACCAAAATATACCATATGAAGTAATTAACTATAAAAAAGATTGCAAAAATAACTGCGGAATCAATGTTTGTATAAAAAAACATTTCCGAGACGTATTGATTGTGGGACCAACAACCTGGCGTGAAGGATCAATGTACTCTTGTACGATTAAAACATATAACAACGCCATCTGTTATCGGGTAGATTGATTAGAGGTCAAATAAAGGTTAATGACCCTTTATATTTGAAGCTAGTCTAAAATACTATTTTTGTTTCGCTAATGTGTTATAATGAGTTTCATGTTATGTAATTATGCAAATAATTTCGGGGGTATTTAATTAACTTTCTCAAATATATTATACTATAATATATGAGTCCTTGGTCAATATAACTACGTCCCTAAAGGCAGACGACAACGCCAAAACTTCGTCCGGTGACTAACATAGCACACCAACTGGTATCTGATATTACTTTCTAAAAGTCTTGGTAAGGCCCCTTAATTTTTTTTATTGCTGCGGAACAGCAGACAGGCTGACGGCCCACTTAGTAGTTAGTTATCGTCGCCTATGGATGTTCGCATCGAGGTACTGGAACCTGGGTCACTAATGCCGCAACAAAACGCAAAGGTATTCTGCCTGCATACTTACACACCAACGGTGGTTGCCATCCAGACGGGCCAAGCCCTACCATTTATGGTTGTTTTGTCACCTTTACGATAGGTCGACCCTGGACGCAGGGGTTAGTATTCTCACTCCGCCCATGCACGAAGAAGATTCATCTTCTCCGTACAGGAATGGAGTAACCTTGTTACTGGGGTCGGCCTGTCGTAAAAGGTGACAAAGTAACCTTAGCTACGTGGTAGGGCCCCAAGCCCGTCTGGATGGCAACCACCCCTAGTTTTTAAATATGCCGCAATAATGACCCTGTGTTGTTCCGGCATTAGTGACCCAGACTCCTATACCAATATGGAATAGCAGCGTGTATATGTACAACGGAGGATGTTCTAAGGAGCTATTTAGAATGATGCCCTCGTCGTCTTTCTACCACCGCACTGCCCGCCATCGGCTGGGTGTTCATCCATTTCTTGGAGCCTCTTCTTTCTTGTACGAAACGGTCTAACGTTCATATTGCATGCTCTCAGGGTTTGGAATGAGCTACCGGCTGAGGTTTTCTTCAAAAATGGCGTTATAAAATTTATTCGAGGCCGGCAGTGCGTTGGTAATGCCTCTGGTGTTGTAAACGTCCATAGGCGATGCTGACCACCTGCCAGTGTGGGCCGTCTGCCTGTCTGCTGAACTCTAGCTATAAAAAAGCTTACTTAAAATCAAATGTATTGTTCAACGCAGCTTCTTGCCTAATATACCATACATATAATTGATGATCGACTATAAAAATATACATCATGAGATTTTCCTGAACACCACACTTTGACATGTTCAAAGTGGTGTGACAGGTATATTACTTGGTGACAGGTGTACTTTAAGGATTCCCCTAGTACAGCAGTCTATCATTATGGACCATATTTCAGCATTCGCATATTTCTACTTATTTAAACAAATAAATTAATTTGATTGTATATTATATTTCCTCAATAATAAATAAGGATGGTTACAAATTAATAAATTCCGTGATACAAGGATAATACACAGTAATTTCACAGTGGTTGTTTAATTTTATTTTGTTTTTTATGTAAATAAATATATTAAATAATAAATAAATAAATGTTTTGTGACAATTCACACAGCGCCATCTAGTCACAAACTAAGTAGCATAGCACTTGTGTTATGGGTACTAGACAACTGATATACTATTTATAAACTTTTTTTTTTTTGCAAATAAATACATATTATACAAAAACACCCAGACTCGAGATGGGAATCGAATCCCTGTACGTATTTAATGAGCGAATTTAAAAATCCTTGTAATATATTCTATCAAAATACAAAGTGTTATAATGATTATAAATTTACATTAATTATACGTGCTGGTTTTTAACTTGTTTTTTTAATGATTTTTCACATTTTCGAAGAACTCTTATTTCATATTAAGAATGTATAAACTTTATTAACGCTATCTATTGTCGAATAGGGAAACTAAAGTTCGTTCGACTTCCAAATGAGTTGAACGACCCCACGCCGGCAGCTTATCTCCAAGCATTTATGATGACGCATCCACTCTATTCAATATTGATTGAAGTGATAAAAATAATATTCAAAGGTATTTGTTTTTTAATATCACGGCTCATTGCGTAGGAGTAAGACAGAGTATTTAAGATTAGCAAAACAATTATTCAATTTAAAAAATGATGTCAGATATCATTTCAAAAGTGAGATCAGGTGGTGCCGGTGACGTAGGCACGGCGTCCATTTTTAGGGTCTCTTACCCAAGGCCGTCTAGTCCAAAAGCAAGCAGGAGAATGCTGATTTTATATAAACTCAAAAATTGAAACCATAACCCTCGAAGGTGAAGGTGAATTTCGACGTGTGAAAACTGTTGCGTCACATAAATGAAATTGTATTAAATATATAAAAAAAATCATTTATTGAGATTATTATTAAACAACAGCGAAAATGTGACGGAAGAGAATAAAATCACTTAAATTTGACTTTCCTTTAATTATGTAGTACTGAGGCGTTAGATGCAATTTTTTTTGCTCAGGAACTAAATACCTAGTAAGCAGTTACCGTCGCCTATGGATGTTTGTGACGCCAGAGGCACCGCGAACACGCTGCTGTCCCATAGGGATACAGGAACATGGGTCACAAATGCTGGAACACAACACAAGGTTATCAGGGCAGCATACTTATAGACCAAGAGTGATTGCCATACAGACGGGCTGGGGGCCCTACCACGTAGCTAGGGTTGTTTTAACGCTTTTTCCGACAGGGCGACCTCGGCTGCAAAGGTTAGTATTCTTTCTCTGCCCCTACACGGATAATTAATAAATTATTTATGTTCTTTTAATGAAATGATAAAAGTAATTTCATTATTAGAAATTTACGATAATCAGGTTGGTCATGATGTCTACTTTTATTACTTAACTCTTTCATAAGTTATTAATTTACAATGTAAACGTGTAAATATATTGCAAAAAGTCAATAAAAGGTAATTGAACGATAATGGATGCAATGCTATTAAAAAACGATAAAAATGTGACATAAGTACTAAAGGTTAATGACAGGTTACCTGAAACAGCGCCATCTAGTAGTGAGGTTCTTGAACTAAAATAATTTTGTTGTAGTGTTGTAGTATAATTTAGTTATATTTGAAAACTAGAAAAGCACCTATTTGTTAAAGGATGGTATATAGATACCATTCTTTAACAAATAGGTGCTTTTCTAGTTTTCAAATTGAAAAACAAAGGCAAGACAACAATTATTTATTTTCTTGTGTTTCTTTGCTCAGTAAAATGTAATGGATACCTAAGTGGGGAACAAATGTGTACCCAGAAAGTGCTGGCTTGACTTCAGGGTAATCTGCGTGCTAATGGACTCATTACAGGATTGCCGAAGATCGTGCGAAGTAATAAGAAAAGTCTGAAATCGGACCCAGGCGCCGAAGCGAAGGTTTGGGTTGCCACCGGGATTTAATGCTAAAATGATAATGTAATGACTATGATAATATCAGTGCACAGCTATGTAAGCTTGTAATTTGAATGGTTTCTGTAGATTCGATTCTCAAATACATAATAATGTGATCTAATAAATAACTTGTTGTTGAAATACCTTGTTATCATAAAGTAATTTATTGATAACGTATTGTTACATAGGTAGTATCATCTGAGTGTAATGAAGTTGGTCTTTTTACAGTCTATAACGGTTGCGTCCTAGTATCACCTAACATATAATTTTTAAACCTAACATATTCATAGATAGGATTTAGCCTACAAGTGAATAAGATCGTCTCCTCTTTGTTCGGGCTTTTGTAGCCTATAAACACTAATTGGCTATACATTAATTCCTAAATCCAGATTAGCACCATCTAAATGCATATATACCTTGCGTGAGGAACTAACCAAACACACGTGTCGTATTTACATATAAACAAAAAAAATTATTATACTATTCGCTACTAGATGGCGCTACTAGTTGTACAATTGTTTAAAACCATACAATTATAAGAGTAATTAACTAAAAAAGAGAATTAATTATCAAATAATCGGGTTGAATACAAACGAGTGTTGCGCAAAAGTATTTCATAACGTATTATTGTATAGTAACAAGTGGATTTTTAATTTGTATATGAGATACTACAGTTAGAGGCTATACTAAAACTTAAATGTTTGATGGGACAGTTACCATTTTAATATTTTCTCTGTGCACATCCTGTTTTCTGTTTTTTCTTGTCGATGAGATGGAAATCCTTTACGCACGCCCCAGTGCTTAGTGGTTTGGTGGGGCAGTTTGAGAGTGCCAACTTTGACAAGGGGAGTCACGTAGCTGGTATATCCACTAAAACCACCACATTGTTCCTCTACTGGGCGGAGGGTATATGCTTTCACGTGCGCTTCTTCCCTTTCTACTTTTTTATTTTATCCTTTCAATTTAACGAATGGAATCCATCCACTCACTCGGGTGTCTTTCCTATATCAGTAAATTTAATATAACAACATAATATATAAAATGTTATTGTTAAAAAGTAAATAAATAAATATATTGGGATCCATACTTCGCCATCTAGTCCCTTGTGTTATGGGTACTAGATAACTATACATATCTTATATCTTTAAACGAGCAATTCTTATATATATATATATATATATATATATATATATATATATATATATATATATATATATATATATATATATATATATATATATATATATATATATATATATATATATACGGGGGATTTCGTGGGCGATAAATCGATCTAGCTAGGAATCATTTTTTTATCAACTTAAACAAAAAGGTGGCGTTTGAGTAGTCCCAATTTAAACTGAAAAATGACTCTTCCTGACATCTATCGGCGAATAATAATACTATTTTTTTTAAATTGCTTTAACGACACAACAACACTAAAGCTATTCCAGCAGATGGCGTTGTTGAGTAACACAAAGTCAATGAGTGTTTGCTTTGATGTTAGACTAAGAAAATCAATTGTTAATTTCCAAAAAAACACAATTTATAAAAAAATATACCGAGCAAAGCTCGGTCATCCAGCTGGTTAAACATAAACACGCGGGAAGGGAATTGAACTCGTAACCTCCGCAAGCGTACCGTTAGGAGTTACGCCACGTAGATCGTCTGATCAGATAATGAAATAGTTATTTAACTATAGATGTCGCTGAAAACAATACTTTTAGCCAGGACAAATTAATACTAGGTCAACGAACTGCAAAATTGAAATTAGGACAACCATAATTGTGACTTTGACCCTCCGAACCTAAGACCCAAGCTCGCTGAGGTCAGTTCGAGACCAAAATATGTCAGGGTCTGACCCGATTGACCTATATTCTCAGTCAAGTTTAGGGTCATGTATTTCACGTATTTTGGATAAAATGATATTCGTAAGGTAGAAAAATGTAAATGGGTTACAATTTATTAATAAAATTTACTATTAATTAATATCTGAAATCGCCAGTGATCGAGAAACTGAAAAGTGAGCTAACCTGGAATGGCCATATAATTAATGCGAAGATATGAATGTCATGTAACAAGGAAAATACTAAAAATGTGAGTAGATGGATAAAAAGTTGGGGTAGACCAAAGAAAGAAAATAAGAAAATTATTAAATAAACTATAGCAAAAAGTATTCACCAACTATGGAGGTCATGGGTTTGATTCGGCAATAATAACATAGTCTCGGATTACACCATAATGCCTCATAATTGTGGAGGTAAAATACACACAGTGAGGTAAACATGACAATATATGGGGGCAGGGGGGACTGGTGTCCAGCAGTGGAACACAGGTTGTTAAAATTTATACGACAACGTGAAAGCGACTTGCAATGCAACCAAGTTACCCAATATTCTCGACGTGTCTACTCGTTTTGTATGCACACCACATAAAGTACTGTTAAATAATAGAACGACATTGTTTTGTACTGTTTTGAAAACATAAGTTACTCGTAAATAAAAGATATATAAGAAAATATATCATTTTTGAAGTATTTAATGATAATAATTATGATGAGGAATATGTGTACTGATTATTCACGGAATTATGTAATGATTATCTGTGTATGGTATATGTTTAATTTTAAGACGCGCCTATGTTGTTTGGATCATAAATGATTTCTCGCTGTTGGGGTTGACACTGAAAATCAGTGCTATGTCGAATTATTTTGATGCAGGAATTCATTGAGCTGTTAACTTCGTTTGACGCTAATTATTGCGGTTTAATATAACAACGTTTTAATGTTTGAAGCTGTAAATCACCAAATAAATACTTTTTATTTCTTTCTTTATTTATTTATTTATTTACTTTATTATTTGTACACAACATTGATTATAGACATAAAATTTAAGATATGAGACATGTACATAGGCGTGCTTAACCTTAAAAGAGTTTTCTTCCAGCAAACCTAATGTTGGAGATTGGAAAGAATAAAGACGCAGGGTTGTGCACTTAAACTGTGACGAAACTATAAAATTAAATTTAAATATAATATATAATAATAATGTAAATATAATAATGTTTTATACACACACAGGCACTAAAATATATATAATTACATATATAACAAGAAATTAAAGTTATGTATATAAGATATTAATTATTAAAATCATCATATGTTTCAGACAGTAAGTATTCTTTTAGTTTTATTTTGAAAATATTCTCCGAGCTACTTTCACGGACTTCGTGAGGAAGGGCGTTCCACAGCCTAACTGCATGAGCGGTGAAGGAGCCACTATACCGTTCACTCTGGCATCGAGGTACTTTAAGGATTAGTGATTTCAAGGTCCTACAACTAGTGTCGCTAGGGACAAGAAACTTGAATCTTTCACGTAGATACATAGGGTAAATAGGATTATGAAGAGTTTTGTAAAGAAATGTTAGAATATGTAAATCACGTTAATCACTTTCTTTCTTTGTATGTATAAAATAATTACACTAATCCCTCGATTTACACTGTTCATAATGAATTCAAGTAAAATCAAATCTCCTATTTTGTCACATAGAACTATGTAAAACGGAATAAATTTCCAACATGTTCTCAATTCTGTCGCTTATTTGAGTAAAACATCATAAAACCTACCTATAGATTACGAACAAAAATAAAACAAGAAATTTTCAAGAAACTATTTCGCTCCGTGCAGGGGCGGAGAAATAATACTAACCCCTGCGGCCGGAGTCGGCCTGTCGTAAAAGGCGACAAAACAACCCACCCTTGCTGTACCCCTGGTGTATAAATATTCTGCCACAATAACCTTGGGTTGTGTTATTAGTGACACAGGTTCCTGTACTTATATGTGGTTAGCAGCGTGTTCGGGGGGTAACTAGCGTCGCAAACGTCCATAGGCGATGGTAATGGCTTAATATTAAGTGGGTCGTCAGCCAGTCTGTCGTGCCTCAGCAATTAAAAAAAACAGCAGATATTAGTTTGACAACAACGATATGTATTACTTTCTTTATATATCTATTTATCCTAACTAATATTATAAATGCGAAAGTGACTTTATTTGTTTGTTACGCTTTCACTTTTTTCAGTGTCTACTCCAACAGCGAGAAATCATTTATGATCCAAACAACATAGGCACGTCCTAAACCGCTAAACTAATTTTGTTGAATTTCGGTAGTCATAGATTGAACTTTGGAAAAGGATAAAAGGTACTTTTTTTTTAATTCATATAACAGAACAACGTTTGCCGGGTCAACTAGTTAACTATAAATGTCCAATATAGCTTTCTATTAGTTTTGTACAACAGCTTGTAGTTGTGAACGCTGATTGACGCATTATAGTAATAATCCCCTTCGCGAATCGCAAGCTCAAGGTCACGGTTGCAGACGACCTTAAGACGGTGGGGGAAACGAACCGGGATTATTATTTGAAAATCACACACACATTAATAACGAACTACTGCGCAAATGTTATGGGATTAGAGAAAATTACCTCACCCGAAATTTTATCCGTGCAGGGGCGGAGAAAGAATACTGACCTTTACGGCCGGGGTCGGCTTATCGTAAAAAGCGACAAAATAACCCTAGCTACGTGGTAGGACCCCAAGCCTGTTTGCATGGCAACCACCTTTGGTCTTAAGATGTCACTATAATAACCTTGTGTTGTGTTCCGGCATTAGTGACGCAAGTTCCTGTACCCTAATGTGATAGTAGCGTGTTCGCGATGCCACTGGATCCCATAGAGATACACGAACCTGTGTCACTAATGCCGGAATAGCCTGTGTCACTAATAGATAGATACATCAACTCTTAGTCTCGAGACGGGATTCGAATTCGTGACCTTCGCAAGCGTTCCGACATGCGTTATGTATTTCAGCATGAGTAATTCATAAACATAGCAACAGTACAATTGACTAATCAACTTAATTAATCGTATAATTCAATTAAATATACTGTCTAGCTGTCTTGCAAAATGTAATGAAGGTAAATTCAAAATTTATTATTATTAAAAAAGTAAAAAGCTAATATTCAAGGCAGCCATTTTGAAAAATAAATTGTTTTAGTAAAGGTAAGCAAGAATAGCCTAAGCTCCTCAATTGATCTCGGAATGTAATACCACTCAGCTACTAGATGTCTGTCTCATTGAGAGTGAATCTATTTAAATTTTGTGTATTTTTTTGTGTATGTGGCTACTCTGAAATTTGATAACACCTACGATTGTTCAAATTAATAAAAATAGAGCGTTACACAAAATAAGAACGTGTTATCATTGTGGAAACTAATTACAAATATGGAGAAAGCTACGCTGAGACCGCTCGCAAACTTCGCGTAATTTTTGGTTGAGAAAGTGCGCCTAATGTGTGCACAATTCGAAAATTAATCAAAAATTTTTAAGATACTCGGTTGGCTATAGATAATTAATAAGTCCCCTCTACATTGATGTAGAGCCGGTATGTCGGTAGAGCCCTTGAAAACTTTACTGCTATAAACGAGAGAGTAACCGAAAACGCGAAATGAGGATATATTTATATTTTTGTATATTTGTAACGAATAAACTCAAAAACTACTTGACCGACATCAAAAATTATTTCACCATTAGAAAGCTACACTATTTTTGAGCTACAGAAGCTATATTATTACTATAAAAAGTTAGGAATTCCTACTAAAACTTCAATTATATATAACTAAAAGTGTAAAAATTTGCCTTATAATGTATTTTATCGCATGCGGAAACTATTGATGATAGATGCTTGTAAACAATTTTTTGAATTATTGAAATCGGATATTCCAAAGTCCAAAATTAAAGAAAAGTAAAAGATAACGTGCCAATTTAAATTTTTTTTATTAAAATAGTAAACGTCCACTCGTGCGAAGCTGGGACGGGCCGCTAGTTAATAAATAAACATACTGTAATAACTCACACAGCGGCATCTAGTGCCAAAATAGCATAGACCTTGTGTTATGGGTACTAGACAACTGATATACTACTTATATACTTCAGACGAGAGACGGATATTGATCCCGTGAGCTCCGTAAGCGAACCAATTAGCCGTTAACCACTGAGGTCGTCTTAATTGTTTTATACTAAAAAGTCATTTAATACTAAAAAGTTGGTAAAATTATACTAAAACGAGGGTACTGAGAAATATGTCATAAAAACGCTGATGAAGATATTGTTACCGATGAGTGAGATTAATGAGGTATCTGATAAATCACAATCTACTAAAAGATACGTTTCAGGAAAAGCCGGCCTTGGTTGACTTTTCCTTTTCATTAATATTGTCATTTAATTCAGCTATATTTTTCATGTCTATTTCAGTTTGCTATATAGGAAGTGAGCGTCGATGTTGTGTCAAACTATCCAGTTTGCCATTTCTAGCCTTCCTTTTCGTACACAATAGGAGAGAGGGAGATAGATGATGTCATTGTGCTTTCAAAGGATGACCCAGTTCATGCCACGTGGCGTATACATACCGATTTCCAACTATTAGGCTGTGGTTATATTTTGTGAAAATCAGTAATATGCATTTATTTAAAGGTGACATAATGACCCCAAAAGGACTCCAAGCCCGTCTAAAGAAACCACCGCTCTTCTCTGGGTATAATCTTGTTCTGGAATAAATGACCCAGGCAATGACATCGATTCTACACGGGCGGCAGCTTAAAATATTTACGGCAGCCATTTTGAAAAATAAATTATTATAGCAAAGCTCTCCTTAAGCTTTTCTATCCGTGCAGAGGCGGTGTAAGAATAATAAAAGGGGGCAAAATAACCCTAGCTCGCGGTAGAGCCCGCCTGGATGGCAACCACACTTGGTCTATAAGTATGCCGCCATAATAACATTGTGATGTGTTGCGGCATTAGTGACTCAGGTTCCTGTACCGCTATAGGACAACAACGTGTTTGCGGTGCCCCTGGAGTTGCAAAGGCGAAAGCAACTGTTTACTATTAAATGAGACGTCCGCCTATCTCCTGTTTCAAAACAATACCTCATGTGTTACCATCTTTTATCAGTGTAGGGGCGGAGAAAGAATACTAACCTCTGCGGCCGGGGTCGGCCTGTCGTAAAAGGCGACAAAACAACCCTAGCTACGAGGTAGGGCCCAAGCCCGTCTGGATAACAACCACCTTTGATCTTAAATATGCCGCCATAATAACTTTGTGTTGTGTTCCGGCATTAGTTACCCAAGCTCCTGTACCCTTGGGACAGCAACGTGTTACAGCAATAAAAAAAATCAGTACTAGGCAACTAATACAGACATCCCCATAGGTACCGACGCCGTTCGTCTTATAATAAATATACATGAAAAATAACGGGAAAAGCCCCTTTGATTTCGTGTGAAATATATAGATATAAAAACCGCGACCTTTATACAATCAATACAAGTATTGATAAATGAAACACTGATAGAGAAGCATATCATGGTGTCCACCTATAATAGATAAGGCATAAATTTAAAAAAATTAAATAAAAATAATATACTTTCCAAAAGTATGAATCCTATTGTAGCTATTTTTGATTTTAACAGCAAGCAGTTACCGTTGACTAGGGATGTTTGCGACGCTACGGGCACCGCGAACACAACACAAGGTTATTATGACGGCATATTTATAAACCAAGGGTGGTTGCCATCCAGACGGGCTATTATGCCATCTTCCCACCTCTTGGTTTGCCTACTTCTGTTCCTTTTGCTGTCTCTTATAATTTAACATTAAATATACTGGGATAATTAAGAAATAAGAAAGATGGGATAAGAAAGAAGATGTAGTGACAAAAATAGAGAAAGGTATGCTGAGATGGTTTGGCCATGTCGAGAGAATGAATGAAGAATGATTGACGAAAAAAGTGCATAAGGTGAGTGTGAATGGAAGTGTTGGAAGGGGTAGGCCTAGGCGGACGTTTCGAGACCAGATCAGGGACGTCTTGAAAAAGGTCAGGTCAAGAGTACCCTAAACCAAAGGGCATATATAAAGCGAATAATGAAAGTGGACGAAGCGAGACAAGTATGTAAGGATCGTAGCAAGTGGAAAGAAGTGGTCTCTGCCTCGTCGTTAATTTATAAATACAAATAATTGCATTATTTCATTCCCATAATCGATTAAAAACAAAACATTGTACTCGGTATACCGCTATAATAAACAGTTAGAAAAACAGTTGCTAACATCCGCTAGTTATTAGAAATAATTGCTGTCGTTAAAAGCAGCTAGTACGAGAACTAAAGCTTTTTTTATTGCTGTACAACAGCAGACAGGCTGTCGGCCCACTTAGAATTTAGCAGATACCGCAGATACCTATGGGTGCAGGAACTTAGTTCACTAATGCCGGAACACAACTCAAGGTTATTATGTCATATTTAAAAACCAAGGGTCATTGCTATCCAGACGGGCTAGGAGCCTTACCACCTAGCTTGGGTTGTTTAGTCACCTTTTACAACAGGCCGCAGAGGTCAGTATTATTTCTCCACCCCTGTACGTATAAAAAAAGATCTCAAAAAGCTAAGAAATACTCGTCAACTACTAAACAATGGAACAGTCTAGATTATATCATATTAACAGCATGAAGAAGAATGACCAGGAGCGTTGAACGAAATTTCTAGGACCTAAGCAGTAAAATATTTGCAAAACTAACAGGCGCTAGAAGAACAGCGAGGTTCTTAGGGGAGGTCGAATGTCAGCCATCTTTCCCAGAGTCTCATAAGAGAATTTCCATGAAAAAAGAAAGCCAGTACATCCTATCCAGTACGATCGTCGTCGTAGTCGTAACATATCAAATTTTAAACATCAATTAAAATTGCTATTCATTCATAAAATTATGGAGGAATTTTTAATGACTATTTCTAAATAATTGACAATATATGAAAGCATTTCGATTTTTTAGTGACAAAATAATTTCCTCGACAACAATAATTATGTGCTACCTAACTAGTAAAAATGTACTGTCAAAATGTGTTTTTTTTATTGCTAAGTAACAGCAGACAGGCAGACGGCCCTCTTAATAATGAGCAGTTACCTTCGCTTATAGATGTTTGCGACGCTAGGGGCACCGCGAATACGAATAATAATAGGGGTACAGGAACCTGGGTCACTAATGCCGGAACAACACAAGGTTATTATGGTGGCATACTTATAAACTAAGGGTGGTTGCCATCCAGATGGGCTTGGGGCCCTACCACGTAGTTGTTTTGTCCCCTTTTACGACAGGCCGTCCCCGGCCGCAGGGGTTAGTATTCTTTTTCCGCCCCTGCACGGAGCAAAGCGTGTATCTACATTTTAGCACATATTTTTTATTTTATTTAAATGAATATAACGCATGGCTGATAGTTAAGAGTTATAAAATGGCAAAGGCATGATGGCGGCGAACATTGATTATATAAAAATCTTTCGATATTAAATTACGGAAATAAAATCTCAAACAAAAACCCGTTATAAATTCGTCAACGTTCTTTCTCATAATTGTTTAGAAATTTCAAAAAAGAATACACACTTTAATTTCAAAATTCGTGCAAAAATTACTTTTGCACATTAAAGTTAAATAATACATTATACCGTTACATCACCCGACTTTCCAGTTAGTTAAAAAACAATTTCACCACTTTATGAATGTTATATAAATATTTTACAATAACTAGTTATCCCTAGTGTTGTTACTATAAATAAAAACGAATATTTCGTTCACAGGAACTCAGTAAAAGTCTGACTTATTTTATATGCCAATTTTTCCAACATTTGAACTTTTTGAATTTATTCGAATGGAATAAAAAGGACTATTTCAATTTAAGTAAATAAAGCCGTTTCATATACATGTTCCATTATATTAATCAAATTCACGTTATGTACGCCATTTTGGTGATGACATATGAAAAGTAAACTTTTTTACATTAATATTGCATTTATTTAAATTAAACATATTTATTTGAAATATAAATATAAATCATTAATACTATGTTGACTTCTTATGATATTTTTTATTAAACTGCAACAGTCCAAAGTGTATGGATAAAAAAATTCTTACTTCATTAAATTAAGTGTGTGCAAATATTTTTCCAGACTGACAAAAGATTGTATATTCTGGAATTTATTCTGGAATTATACCCATCTTTACAATCATAAGACACGTCTCTTACAGATTTTGTTTTACTAGGTTTGTAAACTATATAACATTCATCAAGTATTAGTGAAAGAAATGGAATAGTGTTTAGAACTATTGTGATATTTTTGAACAAGAAATATTTTCGGGGGAAAGATTCAGGAATTCCTCATGATATTATAAATAAAAAAAACTAACGTTTATATATTTTAGATTTATTTTTACATTACAGTTTAGTTCGCAGGCGATATACAGGTGTCCAGGAAATAATGAATAAGCCTGAAACACCTTATAGTATGTTAATGGGTGCTCAAAATCATATGATGAATAATGATCAGTTTTTAGAAATTATATTGTTTAATCCTATCCACCCCTTGAAATCAATAATTTTTATGTACATTACAAATAAATTAAACCATTTTAAAATCTATACTAAACACGCCTTTTTTCTTAATAGTTAGTCCTATAGGTTTTCATAATTTTTTTTGTACACCTTAAACACTTAAATTTATACAAAAAAGTAATTTCCCACATTTCATAAAAATTAATTTAGCAAAAAAATTTTCTATTAAAAGTGAAACAACTATCCATAATATTAGACACTATTAGTGTAGTCTATGATGAATATTGTGATACCAAAAAAACCAATGAATTTCACTTATTTCTAGCTGTGGTGATTATAAATTTAAAGTAAGATGAAAAAAAAACTTTATTTTTATTGTTACTTAGAATTATTTTTTCTTGATTTTGAGCACCTATTAACTCAACTGTAAGGTGTTTTAGGTTTATCCATTATATCCTTGACACCTGTATAAAAGAGTACATTTTGCAAAATGTGTTAATCGATCCTAGAATTTTTGACAATCACCTGGAAGAATTTTATTAAAATAAACCCTTTGGAAGATATTTTGGATTCTACATGAGGAAAAATATTCAATTTGCAATTGTAAATAATATTATCTTCTACCAAACGTTCATAGAAATAATATATTCACCTATCGCTTTGACATGACTCAAGTGGGTGGTTTTTTCTTTTATTGTATTCATACCTATTAAAAATTATACGTCAAAATGTTAATCTAATTAGACGTATGACAAATCTAAACAGATTTAATTTAATATAAGGATATTTATAACAGTTCCGCTGTAACTAAATGAAAGTACAAAGTTAGCCGTAATGAGACATGTTGAATAACAGCTCTAAAACTATTCCATTCGAAAAACATTTGAATATTCAAACCTCGCATTCCATATTTTGAATACATCACTATTACACTCACACTTTCACAGCACTACACTTTTTTATTTTTCGAATGTTTCCACGATTTTTCCATTTTATTTAAATTTAGATATCCACCACGCTTGCCGCTGGCCGGTTTTTCTTAAAATTTGAATTAAGAACTTTTATTACCACAGATTATATTTTACTATTTAATTGTAAAGGAGTTTTTAGTCGTAAATACGCGCCGAAATATTAAGGGCAGTATACACAGTTGTGTATAGTCTGCCATCAAGGGAACGACTAGGAAACTCTGCAACGCACACCACTCTCTGACATACATTCGTGACGAAGCCCGTCTGTGTGCAACTGACATAACATGCAGGTTTATTAATAGGCCTATGTGCTATATGTCCCAGCACATACAAGTTTATATAAAAATGTTATTTAGACTTTTTTATTCAATAAAGAAACTTCCTATTTTGTGTAACGTATATGAATATATAAGATTAATGAATTACATATATGTACATATTTTTGTGTTTAGATTAATTCAGATATTGTCATTATGTCGTAATAAATGTAAATTAAAAAAATAAATTTAAAATTTAAAAATATCGGGAAATATTCTAAACAACCGTTATTGCATAAGTCTGTTAGAAAGAGTTGGATAGTGGCAGTATATAACGCTGGACAGAGATAGATAGAGTTGTGTAACACAGAGAAAGCAACTTTCTATGTACATATACGATACAAACACTTTCAAACTTGCATGTGGATACTCTTTACAGTTTCCACTAAAGAGAACTTATGTGGTTTTAAAAAGCTTTTAAAAAACAACTTTGTATATATGAGGATGTAGTTCTATTTTGAAGATTGAAAGAACCGAGTTGAGTTTTTGATATGAAACTGGTAAGGAAGAATTAACGCAAAGTTCATCGACCTTAAAGTTTGGCACGGGCTATATTTTACATAAATAGTCAGAATTTTCCAACAATTTCTCAAAAATATTTGAAAAATAATCAATGGTAATATATAGGTCCTGTATTTTATTTATTTCGCTGGTCAATAACGTTGGGTAAATGAAAAAAACAAGGAAAATGCAAAACATTTTTATTACCAGCATTACTAAGAACAAGAAATGAGGTCGAGTCAAATTATACGAAGCGATTAATCAAACTTGTAATTCAGCTATTCGACGGTAGGTGGTGCTGTTTATTTTTGCAAATATTTGCAATTTTTTATAACTAAATTTATTATTCAATTTTCATGTTTCTTCTTATAACATTAATGACTAAATAAATATCTAAATTCAGGAATAATTACTAAGTAACTAATAACTAATGCCTTAACCTACTTTGAAAGTACATATTCAAAATCTAATTCTATCTAGATAAAAATAATAATAAAATATATAAATATCATATTAAATACGAACATGAGAACAAAATAAATTTTGAAATACTAGATTCGAAATAAATTTCAATCCCTATTATTTATAAAAATATATTATTTTTCTATATAATTCCATTTTTAATTCACATTTCTTCCAATGCTATGTTCTGAAATTTTTACCAATGAACAAAACTCGACAATAGTGTATTCCCGCCAAAATACTTTCATAATTGGAAGTCATTAGTAAGACATTGTAACTCCGTACACAATAGCAACGTGTTTTAATTAATATTTAGTTAACTTACATTTCAAATAAGTGAAATTGTTGGTAATAGGAAAATTATTTATCAAAATATGTCTAAAAATAGCCACATCTTTGTTTCAAAATAGATGTAAAATCGCCATTGCATCACTACGGAGGAAGTGAAATAACAGTCATAATATTTATATAGCCGTCTCGTTCACTCGCGATGGCGTCATCTTTGTCGCACGTAAGGAGATTCCTATTTGAAAAGCGGAAGTAAGTCACATCTACTTTTCCCGTTTGCGCATAAACAGTTGTGTATATATCTGTCCCGCTTGTGCAAGGCAACTGAGTGCATTGACCTGTCCTTGTTACGTATGTGTGCAGCCTTGCTTTACAGTTACACGTAATTTCGATGTGTGCTGTGTGCATCGTTAGGATCGGTACACACAGGGTTAGATTTCTTCATGAAACTTTAACATAATCTCTTGTTTTTTATCAAATAAATTAAATAACAAACCTGACTTGGTTGATGATGGAAAACATTTTCTTGTATCAGTTGTCGTTGTAGGATATATATTCTTACCTGAAAAAAAATAAGCAACTATTATTTTTGTTTGTATATTAATAAAAATATAAGCATGCATTGATATATTTTATAACAGTTATGACTAAGTGAAATGAGTTCTAGGGATTAATTTCAAATAAAATACAACATTTTTTAACGAATCGTTTTCATGTAACAATCTAAACATAAGGTATAATATAAAATACATGTATGATGAATTTATAAGCAAAAAAAAGTACTTTATATATTATAATAAAATATTACCAACATAAAGAAAATGGATATTCATAGTGCTAGAAATTGACATGAAATCTGAAGATTTAAACGGATCGATTGACTTCAAAAAATTAATTAAAAAAAATCTTGTTAAAACGTGACCGCACCCTAAAACGGTACAGCACGTCATATAGAACCAACCTAACCGCTACGGTTATAAAAAAGTTGCGTCAGAGACCATAAAAAATGTCTGCGAGGCGTCAACGTCGGCATTACATCACTACTCTGTTACTCGTATGTCACAGTGTTTGGAGGACAGTGGGTGAAAACCATGCCATTTTTTTATTACAGCAAACAGACTGGTCACTTAATAGTAAGTAATTACCGTCGCCTATGGATGTTTGAGACGCCAGTCCGCGTATTTTTTAAATAGCCGTCACGTTCACTGGCGATGGTATTACCTTTGTCGCACATAGGGAAATCCCCATTCGAAAAGTGGAAATAAGTCACATCTACTTTTCCCGTTTGCTGGGAACTGGAACATCATTCACGCTTAAACACAAGGTGGGCATATTTGGAGACCAGAGGTAGTGCCATCCAGAGGGATTTCGAGCCCTAGCGTAATTTAATATATTTGGCATTAATAAAAAATTACGATTATATAGACTTTAGGCCATAAAGTCCTACTGCCCAGGGGTATTATTACAGGGTACGGAGAATATATCCACCGCGCTTATTTCATTCGTATTAGTGGGTTACAAACACCGATCTTCATGTATAGGTATCTTCGCGAATTGTTTCTTAATTTTATATCTACATTAGCGAAAAACTACCTAAGAGATACCATATGTCATAATTGAGCCATCCACCTGCTTAGAGTCCGATTAGAACATTTTCTGAAAGTCAGATATGTATTTTATATTTATTTATAATATTAACTCAAATTACCACCGCTTCACAACATGTGTGGCAAGGAGAAGAAGCAGCAAAAAACTTCTAAATACGTTTAACTTTGGTATAAGCGCCAGGTTTTTCTTGCAGTTCAGCAAATAGGCAAACGGCCCATCCGATAGCAAGTGGTCACCGTCTATGGTCCGTAAATTCTATAACGCCTTTTATGAAAAAAACTACCTGAACGAAATTAGGTGGCGCAAATTATAATACTTAAACATTACATTTAATGCTTACTCAAAACTTCAATCATCTTTAAAATATATTATAAACCATACACTCATTAGTAACGTAAAATAATTAGTATGCCAACGGTATGTTTGTATGTCACAGGGCGTTTATACCGACCTGCCCCACTGGATTTTCCAGCACTTTTCCGCTACACTGTGCATACACAACATCGACACGTGGTACGTATGTATGTGTGCGGCCTAATCTTTTGTGGAATGCGGGCTTCATACGTCTAATGAGTACTTTTTAAAAGCGCTGAAAAGGAAAATACTTTGACCGACAGCGCTTTAATGCTGTTCTTGTAGTTGCCTACTTTTTATATTTTTATTAATGCGTTCGCTTTTTGAATATTTTGCAAATGAGTTCTTAATTTATTAATGTTAAGATTAAAAATATTTTAATAGTTTTAAATTAGAATTAAAGGGTTTTAAATGTGTGTCATTTGCGTTGGGTGCCTCTTATATTTTTTGGTAGCAAAACGACACATTTAAAAATAAATAGCATAGAATCCCTTTATCTATATAAAAGTAAAATGGTGTTCTTTGAGGCAGCAACACAACAAAACTACTGACTCTTCACTCTCTGTGCAAGGGCGGAGTAAAAATGCTAACCTCTGCGGCCGGGGTCCGCCTGTCGTAAAAGGCGACAAAATATCCCTAGCTACATGGTAGGGCCCTAAGCCCGCCTCGATGGCAACCTTGGTTTATAAGTATGCCTCCATAATAACCTTGTGTTGTATTCCGGCATTAGTGGCCCTAAAAATAATTATTGTATGATTTCGATTTAAAATAGTGTTGGTAGGGCTTCTTTCACCCACTACTACTTGGGCTTCGTGCCCTTGTGCAGGGGAGCTTGGGTCGTTGAGACGGACCGATTTACCGCATAAACTCGGGGGTTGATAACCCCCCGGTGGCGTGGAGTGGGCCTGTCTCGCCAGTGAGATGACTCCTAACATGATATATGACGCCAACTATTTCATTTTAGACAATAATAACACTCAAAAGGAAAAAATACAAACATAAGTTTGCCTTGTTCGAATTTTCAGGTCATTAATAAAAAACATGACATTGAAAAACTCCTTATTTAGAATACTTTCCTTAATATTACGTATAAGGTTACAAATATGATTATTATAAACAATAGGTCTATTTTGTCTCATTAACCTCGAACGCATCCCTAATGGTATAGCAACCTATAATGTGCTATTGGGGCTCCCCTAGAAGGAAGTATTCTACGCTTGTTCAGGGCATATTGGCGGGTTACCCCTCCTAGTATGCAGGTTTCGTTGACCAATGTTCACCGTTTACAGCAATTATATTATTAGGTGAGAAGTTTTTGAAGCATATTAAGTACGGAAGGAACATCAGCTATCCGTGCATTGGTGGAGAAAAAATACTATCCTCTGCGGCCGGGGTCGGCCTGTCGTAAAAGGCGACAAAACAACGAAAAGTATGCCACCATAATAACCTTGTGTTGTATTCCGGCATTAGTGACCTAAGTTCCTGTACCCTTATGGCACAGCGGCGTGTTCGCGATGCCGCTGGCGTTGTAAACACCCATAGGCAACGGCAACTTCTAAATTCTGCTGGTGGAGACAAGCCATATAGCTAGCCTAGGGTGGATTGTTTTGTCGCCTTTTACGACAGGCCGACCCCGACTCTGCTCCTGCATGATATTTTATTATAGTACGCCGAACAATGATGTGGATTCTTTGGTACTCAATAATACGATACAATCTTGAAAAGTTGATAGTAATTGGCAAGAGGCCTCGTGGCCGTAGTCCGCTGGTCCGACCAAATACGCACCGCCCTGGACACTACGGTCTACAGTGCGTTACACGCTGCCAAGAACAGAAAAAGATGGCAAAGTATCATCCAAAGAAATATAATGGGAGGAGGTCACGAACCTCAGATATGAGGAATGCAATTCAAGGAGGAGGAGCTACTCAGTCCCATCTACACTTATACTTAATTAATGGCGTTTAAGATTTAAGTGGTATTTAAGTATCTAAGTACAAAAATAATCAACCTATATTTTCACATATTGTTTACTTATACACGAATTAAGTATTTTTAAACAATTTTCAGAGCAATCCATGACCATCTGGATTCCATAAAACTTCGGACAAACGGACAGCATACCCCCAAGACTGATGTGTATGTTAATCTCGGCGTACGTATGGGTTCCCTGAAAGAAATCGCTTAAGGCGATTCTCTCTCTTCTCTTCGTGCAGGGGCGGAGCAAATAGACTCACATCTGCGGCCGAGGTCAAGGCCGAGCCCGTCTGGATGGCAATCACCCTTGTTCTATAAGTATGCCGCCATAATAACCTTGGGTTTTGGTATTAGTGACCAAGGTTCCTGTACTCCTATAGGGCTGTAGCGTATCAAACATCCATAGGCGACGATAACTGCTTATTTTAAGTAGACCGTCAGTCTCTCTGCTATTCTTCAACCTCAGCTATATTACACTCGGAGACAACTACGGTCAAAGACACCAACGGTAAAGGAAAGCATTTTGAGGTAATCAACATACCTAAATCCTCGGTGTGTGCAACCTCTTAATCTTGGATAAGCGTGGCGGGTATACTGCCCGTTCCCTTTAGGGGGACTTTATGAGTTGTTATTATTATAACTTATATGCTTTAGAGGACAGTAATAGCACTGGTGAACAATCAACTTCATCATATTGATCATCCAAGCGTAGTCCGTGCAGGGGCGGAGAAAGAATACTAACTTCTGCGGCCGGGGTCGGCCTGTAGTAAAAGGCGACAAAACAACCCACACTAGGTACGTGGTAGGGCCCCGAACCCGCCTGGATGGCGACCACTTTTGGTCTTAAGTATGCCGCCATAATAACCTTGTATTGTGTTCCGGCATTAGTGACCCAAGATCCTGTACCCATATGGGACAGCAGCGTGTTCATGATGCCACTGGCGTTGCAAACACCCATAGGCGACGGTAACTGCTTATTATTAAGTGGACCGTCAGCCTATCTGCTGTTCCTCAACAGTAAAAAAGCGACACGACCGTCCATTGTCTCCAATGTTCGAAAAATTCTCTTTGACTATTTGTATTATTTATCTTATTGTTATCTATCTTGATGACCTCCGTGGCGTAACGGTTAACGCACTTCGGTATGCTTGCGGATATCGCGGGTTCGATTCCCGTATCATATCAAAAGGTAGGGTAGAGTGGGATTCCCTGTGCAATACGCCCGTACGTTCTTTTACACGCCTTAGGTGCCTAGGCCGCGGAACGCGAAGGGTTAGTCAGACCACGGCCCCGACGGGCGCCGGCCCGCTCTTGCGGGCCTCTTCAAATCCGTAGGGGTGTCGAGCCCCAGTATCTTTCTCACGCAGGTGTGAGCTGGGCACGCGTAGCACCTGCGCCTCTCTCTCGGCCTTTTCCCAGAACGAGGAACAACTGCGGTTAAGTATATTTTTCTAAGAAACCATAATATAAGTTGCAGAATGTTAATTATTAATTAAGTTATTCGTAAAATTTTACACTTTATTTAAAATAGTAACAGCCTATAGAGAAATATAACCTAGAGGGAACACACATTAGACGAAAATCTGCCTAAGAAGTGCATGACACCGCGGGAAATTAACTTGGGACTTTTTAGTCTACGAATGTATAGCTACCATCTGTTACCACAGAGTTTGCAATAGCTTTATTTCAAATGTATGGGAAAATTACTTACTATTATGTTTATTGACATTGATTAAAATGCCGCGGTCTTGACTTTCTAGGGGTTGAGGAACATCAAAGTAATTCAAGTACACCAGCGACGGGACTCCTAGTCAAAATGACGTACGGAATGCACAGATGACCAGATGCGTTTCCCCAAGCGGAGGTGAATGCGTATATTATTGTAACAATAAACATTTAAAAAATTATTATGGTACATTTGACTCCATGTCGGTCATTGGTGACCGACATTTTGCGGTATATTTTTTCTGTCATTGGGAATTGATAAAGGGAATGTAGGTAATGAAATTAAATTCTTACAATGGCCGCGCGAAAAAGAAACATAATATCCTGAAACTATCAATATAATAAAACTTATTTATCTATATAGACCAATCTTATTGGTCTGGTAATTAGTGTCGTTTTCTTTGGCTAATAACTATTTACTTTTTTACATTTTTAACGGATCGGACCGGCACTCTCGTCGTGTAAGTACGTATACCCAAGTATCACACTCACGAGTGCATACAACTTATAAAATTTTGCAATCTATACCGAAGCACTAATCACCAGATCTCTAAAACTATACACCCGGTTGACTTGAAATTTTGCATGACGTAGTAGACGCTCACTAAGAACGAATTATACAGAAATCCTATAAAAAAATGTGTTTTCTTTTTTAATTTATATGGCAAAACAACGTTTGACGGATCAGTAATGTGTTTATTGCTGAGGAACTTCAACAGCTGGCGGCCCATTTTATAAAGTGTTGTAATATAAGCAGTTACCGTCGTCTATGGATGTTAGCGACCTAGGTACCGCGAACACGCTACTGTATCATTGGGGTACTGGAATTGGGACCCTGCCACGTAGCTAGGATTGTTTTGTCGGCCGCAGAGGTTAATGTTAGATTCAAGTGTAACTTAAATATTCTGGTATTGACATTTCTTAAATTTGTGATGTCATTTTTATATAACCTAAATGTAGGTAGGTTTCCTTAACATAAACTAACCGGAAGTTTGTAAATGTTTAAAAACGCAATAACCAAAATTAATACAAAATACTTATAGAAATAATATAATAATGCCTAAACAATTTTATGTCCACATTTTTAATCTAATATATAAAATTCTCGTGTCACAGTTTTCGTTGCCATACTCCTCCGATACGGCTTGACCGATTTTGATGAAATTTTTTGTGCTTATCCGGTATCTATAAGAATCGGCCAACATCTATTTTTCATCCCCCTAAATGTTAGGGGTGACCCACCCCCAAAAATTTTTTTTTAATTTTTTTTTTTAATATTTAATTTTTTGACATTTTATTATTTATATGGCAGAACAACGTTTGCCGGGTCAGCTAGTTTAATATTATAATATCATAATTTTGCTATAGATATTAACTAGCGGAATTGTTTCCGTTTCTGTAATAAATATTTTGGTAGATATTTAATTATGGTTATTGGCAAGTAATGGCAGGAGGGGAGACACCTGTCGACTGGATATAAAAACTAGCGACAGAATATTATAAAAGACGGTGTAATACTAAAAATGGACAGTGTAAGAAATATAATTGATAAGTGAAGTTGAAATACATTCATGGTGATTAACGTTCAAGATAGTTTTATTTAATAACTTTTATATTAGTATTCTTACTTCGCACCAGCCGGAGATATTTTACCAGTTATTTTATAACATACATTATGTTAAAGCTTGAACCGAACGTAATTACGTCGTCTCCGCAAAAGACCTTCATAAAACTATTTGATTGCCTTAAAGGGCATTGGAAGCTGACAAGCTAAGTTACCTAACTCTATAGCCTAGACACAGAAATGTCTAATATAGTAGACAAACTCGGAACATATGCATAAAAATATTTCTTGAACAATACGGCAGTCTTGTACCGTCGTCAAACCCTTACGCAGGATAGCATCCTCTCTCTCTCTCTCTGCCTAGCCTTAGTCCCATTATTTGGGGTTGGCTCTCCTGGTCCTTTTTCGCCAGGCTATTCTGTTCTGGGTCGTCGTCGGTGTTAAATTAGCATCCTTCATATCTCTGTGCACAGCAGCCAACCATGTGAGTCGAGGTCTACCTCGCTTTTTTGGGGCTGGAAACATGTCGAGTACTGTGCGCGTCATGTGTTCGGGTGGGCGGCGCATTATATGGCCATACCATAATAGCCATACCATAGCAGGATAGCATCCGGTGTCCGTTAATTTCATGATTGAAAAAGCCATGTTCAACTAGTGCATTCTAATTATTTTTTTTTTTTGCTATGGCAACTGAACGAATGATGACACCACAAAAAGTTATACATAAATTGTAGGGTATCTCTTCTTCTTCTTCCCTTATCCCACCTTTCTGTATTTCCTTCCACTTTCCTCTGTTAGCCACCATCTCAACATTCACTCCCTTGTTCACCATATCCACCTTTTATTAATTTCTATTATTATAATAATTCTTAATGAATGAAGAACGATTGACGAAAAAAGTGTATAAGGCGAGTGTGAATGGAAGTGTTGGAAGGGGTAGATCTAAGCGGACGTTTTGAGACCAGATCAGGGACGTCTTGAAAAAAGGCCAGGACAAGAGTACCCTAAACCGAAGGGCATGTATGAAGGGAATAATGACAGTGGATGAAGCGAAACAAGTATGCAAAGATCGTAGCAAGTGGAAAGAAGTGGTCTCTGCCTACCCCTACGGGAAAGAGGCGTGATTATATGTATGTATAATAATTCTTTGTAGGGTGTATGATTAACTACAAAATTGCCATTTGATTTTTAACTCTATCTTCAATAGTTTCGATAAGAAATACAAAAAACGCAAAAGTTGCAGAAAACAAAAATTTTGCTCGATAACATTTTTTTTGAAAAACTTTGACCTCAATTGGGCCCGTTTGTTTATTTTATAAAAAAATCTACATAACTCAGGACAAAATTATTTTTTCTACAGTCTATCTTATATAATCTTCTATTTCTATAGAAAATTTTTGTGTTCGATGGAGGAGTTTAAAAATTGAAATATGGACACCGCTTGCGACATGACGTTTGTTAGGATTCTGTGATATTTTGAGCGCTGTATTATAAAATATCGACCTGTTTTTGGCACACCCTGATCATTAAAATTAATTACTAATTTGCAAGTACTGTGTCCTAGACAAAGTTGTGTTTCAACGTACCCGAATAGAATCAGTAATCATTCCAACAAATACTAGTTGGCTCCACGTAACACTGTTTAACATCAAGGCTCTTTACCTACTTAACAGGTGCATTCGCAACTTGCTGCGGGTTTTTAAACTTAACATTATTACTAACATTATATGTAATAATAATAGCCTTTTATTCAGATCTCTTAACTAATTAACTAAATAAACCATTTAAGCTAATAATCTGTTGCTTCGTTATTTTTCCTAGATCTGTTTGCCAATCGGCATAGGCCTCCTCCAACCTTTTCCATTCTTTCCTTTCCTGTGTCACTCTGTTCTACATGACTCCTGCCACTTGTCTAATATCGTCGTCCCATCTTTTTTGCTTTAAATTATAGAGGTCTGTGCGTATCACAGCAAAACTACTGGATAGATTTCAATTAAAGTTTTATTTCCCAGACACTTGGTCCTTATTAAAAAAAAAATATTGCGATATCTTCATTTAATATAGATTTATTAAAGTTTTAAGAAACAATGATTTTCATAAGCACTACAAGTTCAGTGATTTGTGTTTTCTCGCCGCGGAGGAGTGGGGCAAGCGGCGTAGCAAGCATGTGTACGAAAACTTTTCATATTTTTTCGATTTACTTTTTTTCCTACCAACGAATTGGGTGGGAAAGGCACCATGTAGTACCAAAGTAAACACAGACTCCAGGAATTCTCCGTGCGGTGGCGATATAAAACTACTAACCACTGCAGCCAGAATCGACTGTCGTAAAAGGCGACGAAACAACCAACCTTGATTTATACATAGGTGTAAGCATAAGTCTTTTCCGGTTTTACTAAGAGATTTTTATCCGTACAGGGGCGGAGAAAGAATACTAAAGGCGACAAAACAACACACCCTAGCTACGTGGTAGGGCCTCAAGCCCGTCTGGATGGCGACCACCTTTGGTCTTAAGTATGCCGCCATAATAACCTTGTGTTGTGTTCCGGCATTAGTGACCCAAGTTCCTGTACCCTTATGGGACAACAGCGTGTTCGCGATGCTACTGGCGTTCCAAACACTCATAGGCGACGGTAACTGCCAAATTCTAAGCGGGCCGTCAGCCTGTCTGCTGTCCTACAGCAATAAAAAAAGACGGCTCCACCGAACAATACGCCACGTATAAATTCGACACCACGTCAATTTATTTGTATGACAATAACCTACAAAAACACACACAAGTTGAGTCTGCCAATTAATATCATCTCTGTTGTATAGTTAAGTGATAGTGTCGATGTTTGTGCCTGAAAAAGAACATTTGTGGCACGCTTTGCTTTTTTATTTTATCAAAAGAAAAAGGCAGTGGAAAGTCATCGTTTGCTGGTATATATAGGTACATATGGTAAATACGCTCCATAGATTAGGACATGTGAGACATGGTTTCGACAATTTAAAACAACTAGAGACATAGACACATAAACATAACAATTCATAATTTACCTAAAAGATGGGCTATGTGTGTAGAAAGCAAAGGCCAATATTTCGAATAAACTCAAAATTTATGTGTTTATTTTACCACAAAAACTTTAAGTATGGCGCCATTAGTGACCAAGGTTTCTGTGCCCTTATGGGACAGCAGCGTGTTCGCGGTGCACCTGGCATCGCAAACACCCATAGGCGACGGTAACCGCTTAGTAATAAGTTGTCCGCCAGCCTGACTGCTGTTCCTCAGCAATTTAAAAAAATTTTTTGATGAATTTCATTATAGAAATAGATTATACCTTGGAGAAGGATATAGGCTACTTTTTGTTGTAGGGTGAACGTAATTAAATTCAATTTTTTTTATATGTCACAACAATGTTTACCGGGCTAGCTAGTCATCTATAATCGACGTCCACACACACTTAGGGGCTTCCTGTCTTCCAGATACAGCTCTGGTAGCCGGTGCTGCTGCTGCACAATAAGAGGACCTGAAACGCCGCAAATATTTATCCATTGGCAGCGGATTCATATTTGCAGCTTTCGGTGTTGAGACTCTGGGGCCATGAGGTCTACAAGCCTATATCTAGACCTGTTAAAATACTTGATAAAGGTCTCACAGGACCTAAAAGGTAGTTTCTATTAAGGGCAAAGGATAAGTGTTGCCATTTACGCGGTAATGCAGCCAGCGTTTTAGGAACGTTTCCAGCCGAAAGCGATTTGGGTAATTTTCGTGTTTTTTTAATAATTAAGTATATTTTTAATATTAATTAAAACATGTTTAAAATTAATTATATGTATTACTGTAGTAACCAATTGCAAATAAGACGAGGTGAATAAATAAATATAACAATTCACACAGCGCCATAGTAACACAGCCATAAGTAGCAGAATATTTGTGTTATGGATAATAGAGAATATGTCCTTTTTTATACCAGGGAAAACAGTTACAATTTCCACCACCAGTGGAGTAGATAACTCCTCGAGTGGATCGGGGGAAAAACCCCGGTCGTCTTGGCTTTAGAGGGTAGCTTCTTAGGATCGCCTTTTTGGCATTGCTCGATAGAGAATAGAACCATCCTGATTCAAAGAGCCGTTCGACATTGACTCGGATAGCCTTACGGAGTTCCTATCCCCCATCTCCCCTTAGGAACTCGAAAATTAATTAAAAAGTGGATACTAGACAACTGATATACTACGTACACATTTTTTTATTACTTTAATAAATACTAGTGAACATTGATATCCAGTACCGGGTTCGAATTTCAAGGTGACAACCGCTTAGGCAGTTTTCTTCGACTATTATGCATATTATGGAATAGAAAAGGTGAAGTAAAACCTGATAAGGAAACCAGCATACCAAAATTATCGGTATGTGTAACCCGCAAATCCGTCTTAGACAAGCGTGGTGAGTAGACTGTTGGTTCTCTCTAGGTAGCCACCCCCAGTATTGAGACTCTATGAACTGTTTACAATTTACTATTTCTTCATAATTCATTCTCTAATTACTAGAGTTAATTTACTAAGAGTACTAAGGTACAATAAACAATTTACTTTTTATCCATGCAGAGGCGGAGAAAGAATACAAACCTCTGCGGCCAGGGTCGGCCTGTCGTAAAAGGCGACTAAACAACCCAAGCTAGCTGATAAGGCCTCAATCCCGTCTGGATGACAAATCGGTCTATAAGTATGCCGTCATAATAACCTTGTGTTCCGACATAAGTGACCAGGTTTCATTACCAATACGTGGATAGCAGCGTATTAGAAATACCCCTTGGCGTTTCAAACACCCGAAGCGACGGTAACTGCTAAATTCTAAGTGGGCCGTTAGCATATCTGCTGTGTTACAGCAATGAAATTTTTTTTTTTACTTTTCTCTGTTAGGAATTTCAATTCATTTATATTTTTTAAGGTATATCAACAAAGTATTATATAACATATCTACGCCGTAAACAGTTTTAAGGACATTCGAAGCATTTTCCTTATTTATCTGCATTACTTTTACCTTAATCGTTTGCGATTTAGAGATAAGGCATTCAACTAGTTACTGGAATGAATGTAAAAGCGGTGGTCACCCGTGACCCCCAGGGCTGGATTGCTGTAGCAGTTACAGATAAACCCCCTGCATTGCAAAAGTGATGGTCACCGGTGACCCCCACAGCATGATCGCCAAGGAGGCGCTCACCAATGATCGCCAAACTTGATTACATAAGTGACGGTCACTTGTTACCCCCAAGAAGTCAAGTGGCTGCAGCCAACTTAAGGAATTTTGTCGCTAGTACGTTGAATCGATCTGATTAAAATTTTTTAAAAACGATCCAAAAATTCGATTATAGATCGATATGCTAGTTCCAACCAATCTCTTTCTTGATAATCGAAGACAAGTTATTGCTTTGCGTACTTTGGGCCTAGATGGCGCTCTATCGATTGGCTCTTTATACATATATTATAAACTTCTTTGTATACGTATTACGACTTCTTACAGAAGAAGTTTGATTAGATTATTTAACTAATTTAACGTCTCTTTGATCTTGAATGACATTATTATTGACATTTGTTCCCGTTATCTAACAAACAACATTTTGCATTCAATTCATCGCCATTACAAGGGTTGTCAAAATGCGTTAAAATATTTACATACTTTTTAATTTATATACTTCCTATACTGAGTCGATTATGAGAGTAAAATTTTAACAATGTGTAAGTTTATTTTATTTTCTTGTATATTTAAGGTGAACAATAAAGAGTTTTTCATTTATTCAATGTGACATGAAGTTAGCAGATAGAAGCCCGACCAGGTGTTATGTAGTTCGATTCCACGATAAGATTTTTCCTCTCTTCCTTCATGATAATTTATCAATCGTCTCGTTATCTCTTAAAGTAAAATAATTAAAAAATATATTATCGGTGTGTGTGTGTGTGTGTGTGTGTGTGTGTGTGTTACCTAAATACAAAAATATTGAGACATGTTAAAATCACAGTACTGTACGTGTTCGCGCACCTCACTAGTGTGTTGTGTCTGTGGTGCCGCTCCGCTCATTCGATCATTCATTCATTCGGGATCATTCATTCATTTAGAAATATTAAACTAGGAATAAATGTAAATTAAGCTGGAGTAAGATTTTCATTCAACGACCCGAGGCCGTAACAGTACGTATCAGAGTAATTTGATAATATACTTAATTTTTATTATTATTGGGGAACAGTAGACTCTGACTCACTTAATTGTAAGCAGTTATGTTACTATGTTTGCAACTCCAGGGACACCGCTAACACGCTGCCATCCAGGGTTGTTCAGACGCCTTTTGCGTCAGGTCGTCCCCGGCCGCAGGTGTTAGTTCGCCCGCCCCTACATTTTTCAACACACTATATTTTCTCGGTTCAAAAACCTTAAAATATTTTTTGGTTGAAAAGTAGGCCTGATCATTTAATTCATCATTTTAGACAAACAATAATTTTAATGCCTAAAACCAATTTGCAAAGTTAAAAAAACATTATAATACTTTCCAAAATACACTGTCCTCCAAAAAAAATACTGACATTAAGGACAAAATAAATTATCATACGAAATAATAAATTGAAAGAAATGAATACAAAAAAATACAATTACAGTTTTTCATAATTCCCTGCGAAAAATTCGCACAGTGTGACAACACCGCAATTTAAAAAAAATTTGCCTACTGTAATCACGAGACGATGAGCTCGCGTGGTTCCTTACTGTACATGTTTGCGTGTGACCTACTTACGAACGGGTTCGGCACACTTCGGGAGTTTCCGTCAATACGCGTCGCCATCTTTCTTGCTCGCCACATCCATTTTACGAAGACACTTCGCGTTAAAGCCCTCCCTTGAAAAATGTATTACATTTATATGTCTATGAATATTGGTCTCATTATTACGTAAAATTCTAAAATGTTTACTTGCAATGTCTTGTTTGGTTCGTTATCATCATTTTGTCATCGATTTGTGATAATAATGATTTATTTATGTACTTCCGAGCATTAATGAGATGTCTTTACATTTTCTCATGCGTTCATTACGCTTCTCTCACAGACAACATTACAAATAAATATTATTAAACTTTAAAAACAATTTCTTTGTCTTCAAATTAGTGATTTAGCCATAGCCTAGGTGTATGATTTTGGGACCTAATGTTCTCATAATTATTATGTTCACTTATATATAATAATAAGCTACCACAAAGCTACTCGTAAGTATAACCAATTTTAACTAAGCATTGGTAACGAATCTTTTACTTTTCAGAATCACCGTTTTAACTGTGTTAAATTTATTAATTCGAGACGAGAAAATTAACGTAAATTTGATAAATCATCAATCATACCTTTGTATTCTTTTAGTATTAAATACGATTATCAATCGCAAAATTATAAAATGAAACTAACACCAACCTAATGAAATTTCATTTCGTGTAAAAACGTGTAGCGCCATCTCTTGACATCTTATTAAAGCTACTGCTGCAATTCAAACATTTTAAAGCTTTTGAATGTTTTTTATTTAAATATTCTTAAAAACATATAATAAAGTGAATAATTATTATTATTTGTTATTAATAAAACTATAATATATGACAATTAGTACGCTTTATCCGGTTTCCGCAGTTCATTTCAAGGGTATAATTATTCCGCCCGGATACTTTGCGGGACAAATATATGCAATTATTATTTCAAATATTACAAATAATATGTCCACAAAAGTATCGTGCACGCCCTTTCTGGGAGAACACTTCTCTATGGTTTAGTAGGTTATATGCGTGGGGAATTTACTTGACTTTTTTTATTGCTGTAGGACAGCAGACAGGCTGACGGCCCATCATGGTGTTTGCAACGCTAGTGGCATTAGTGACCCAAGTTCCTAGCGTCGCAAATACCCATAGGCGACGGTAACTGCTAAATTCTAATCGGGCCGTCAGCATGTCTGCTGTCCTACAGCATTAAAAAAAATACCTCTACCCCTCTCCATCTATCCATCCACTCAAATTTTTATCATTTTCCTTGTTATATGGCATTCTTTCCTGCGCATTACATGACCAAACCACGCCAGTCTATTACTTTTAAGTATTTCAATAACCGGCGCTAATTTCACACTTCCCTAATATAATAATTTCTTATTTTATTTATTTTCCTAACTCCACAAATTCATCTCAGCATTCGTACCTCCACAGCATGTAACATCCTTTAATCCCTCCCCTTTGTGGCCCAGCATTCCAATCCATACAGTACGACAGGCCTTATTACGGACTTATAAATGTTATTTTTAACAGTTATTTATCTATTAAAACAATTAAAAATGACATCATCTCATGTATGGGAAATAATTTAAACTGTACAAATGTATACGTATAAGCGTGTGGCTGACTTTCCAATAGGTGAAAGTTGCCAAATATCTTTTTTTAAATGTGTGCGTGTTTAAAAATCGAAACACGGAAGCGGAGCTTTCCGTTATGTTACATTACGTTATTTAAAACGGTTATTTAATTCTAAAATTAAAAGCTATTATGTCATGAGTGAAATTTTATTAATTTTATATTTAGAATTAGCGTTTTGTTTAGCACGCCTGTCCTTATCCGAACGATGTGGGGACGGCACAATATGTTCCCTCCTTCCAGCCTCCTGTATTAGTTGTCATGTGAACATTCACACCATCTTTTCTTTGGTCTGCCCCTCCTTTTGTATCCATCCGCTTTTATTTCGAGCATTTTCCTTGTTACATAACGTTATTCTCTTCACAGCTTTTCTAGTCTTGTACAACAAGCTGGTACATATGTATCATAATAAAAAATAACAGTCCATAATATTACACTACCCGCCATGCTGTTTTTCTTCACGTTTTCGCACGATATGTTCCTTCACCACGAAAATAACTGCCTGTACATCGTAAGGATCGTACCCGGTAAGGTTAGCTTTAGGTACCTAATAATAAAAGTGTTGCTATTACTACATTATAATCTGGATTGACTAATTACCCGTGTGTATATCTTTTTTATAGCTTTAGTTCAGCAGACAGGCAAACGGCCCACCCTAGTAGGTGGTCACCGTCGGCTATAGACGTTTGCAACACCAGAAGCATTATTACCAACGCACTGCCGGCCTTGAATAAATGTTATTACGCCTTTTTTGCGGAACCCCATATCGTACTTTCTAGATCCTGAGAGTACTAACGTGAACGTTCTTGAGAAGTTTCATACAAGAAAGAAGAGGCTCCAAGAAATTTCCAAAAATTCGAACGATTTTAAGAGCATTTTGTTTTGTGTGGGTATACAAATACAAGTGTATAAACCGGCCTGGGCAAATAGACCGGCTAGTAGTCCGTCAGCCTATGCGATAGAAGACCAGCGGGGTTTTATTGAGTAGGCTCATGAACTCCCTATAGTCCTCGACACTTCTGCGGGGGATCTAGCGTAATATGCTTAGACCCAGCACTTATATAATAACAGCCCATAGCGTCCCATTACCGGGCTTGCGCCTTCCCTTAGAGGGAACAAACATTATACCCACCACGTTTATCCAAGGCAGATTGGTGGGTTACACATATCAGTGATCGCAGTATGCACTGTCTGGGGCGGAGAAAGAATACTGACCTCTGCGGCCTGTCGTAAAAAGCGACAGAACAACCCACCTTAGCTACGTGGTGAGCCCTAGCCCGTCTTGATGGCGACCACCTATGGTGTTAAATATGCCGCCATAATAACTTTGTATTGTGTTCAGGCATTAGTTAACCAACTTCCTTGCAAACACCCATAGACGACAGTAACTGCTAAATTATAAGTGGGCCGTCAGCCTGTCTGAGGTTCTACAGCAATAAAAAAAAATGCAGATTTCCTCGTGATGTTTTTTTTCACCGTCGATAAATGACAATTATTCCACGCACATTAAGCGAAAACAACTGCCTGCACAACCACGTGTTATCAACCCCAATGAAGAAACCCAGGAAGTGCTGGCTTGACGTCTTAAATAATTATATGCATGCCAACGGACTTACTAGCAGAGAAAGACCGTGCAAAGTGGAGAAGAAAAATCCGGAAAGCGAATACTGCAAACCGAAGCGGAAGTTTGGATTGCAACTGGAATTTAACGTTAAGATAAAGATGGTGAATCCCTATTAAGTGATAGTTTATTTAAACTTAGTAAAAGTTTTTTAAAGGCTCGTTAATTATCTTATTACATACAACTTAAGAAAGGCGTAACCACAATTCATATATATCGCATACATTAATCTTCGCATAATGGAGGTGTACGAATAATTTTGTTCCTATCTTTTTAATCTGTGACGCTTTGGCACGCAGTTCTTTGGCTAGGGTTGACATAACCGTCGCTGAATAAATATAGATAAATAAATGTCAGACAGACAAGCTAAAAGATGGACAGATGATATCAAGATGATTGGAGGGACAATCTGGTCTAGAAAAAGCTACCAATAGAGAAGAATGGAAGCAGCTGGAAGAGGCCTATGTGTCACTAGACACGCTGATCACTGAACCGGGAAACCCGATGTATTAGATAGATCTAAGTTAAAACAATTTGCTACTGTGTGTAAAATTAATGTTCAGTATCAGCAATAAAGACTATTAAAAAAATGACAATTCTTTGGCTTATTGCTTGGTGGGCGTCAAGTCCTTATGTTCCGGTATAAATAACTTAGGTTCCAGTCCCCTTACACGAATGACAGCGTGTTAGCGGTGCCCCTGGTGTCACAAATATATGTCACGTTAAATGACTATTAAGTGATCAGTCAGCCTAATTATTGTTCCACAGCAATTAGAAATCAAACAGTGCCATCAAGTCCTAAAATAAGTAACATAGCGTTTGTTTTATGGGTACTAGACAATTGAAATAATTATATACTTATATTTTATAAATAAATACGCGTATATACCTAGTCAGGTCATAAGTATTGTCACACAGTAAAAACTTTTCTTTTAGAATGCTGGCCACAAAAAAGTTTATTGAATTCGAATTTCGAATTGTTCATGAAAATAAAAATGTATACTTTTAGAATTTTACTCATTTTTAAATATGGAGTGGACGCTTAAAGAAGACCGTGTTGCAGTTATTGCGTTGCATCGTTGCGGTTACGCGCCAATTCAAATTTTTAACATACTGAAAAATTTGAATATAACCAAAAGATTCGTTTATCGTACCATCAAACGATACAATGAAGACTCTAGTGTAGATGACAGGTCAAGAAGTGGTCGCCCTCGGTCTGTTAGGACTCCAGCAGTGATAAAAGCTGTGAAGGTACGAATTCAAAGAAATCCCAAACGTAAGCAGAAACTGTTGGCCCTTCAGATGGGGTTAAGCAGAACCACGGTGAAAAGGGTGTTAAATGAAGACTTAGGGCTTCGGGCATATCGAAGAAAAACAGGACATCGTTTGAATGCTCGTCTAATGGACCTGAGACTGAAGTAATGCCGCGCTTTGTTGAAGCGGTACGCGGGAAAAAAATATCGGGAAATTCTTTTTTCGGATGAAAAAATGTTTACCGTAGAAGAGAGCTACAACAAACAAAATGATAAGGTGTACGCACACAGTAGTGAAGAAGCGAGCAACCGTATTCCGCGTGTCCAACGAGGTCATTTTCCATCCTCGCTCATGGTATGGTTGGGAGTTTCTTATTGGGGCTTAACAGAGGTACATTTTTGTGAGAAAGGTGTAAAAACGAATGCTGTTGTGTATCAAAATACAGTCCTGACGAACCTTGTGGAACCTGTTTCTCATACCATGTTCAATAACAGGCACTGGGTATTCCAACAAGATTCGGCGCCAGCTCATAGAGCGAAGAGCACACAAGACTGGCTGGCGGCGCGTGAAATCGACTTCATCCGGCACGAAGACTGGCCCTCCTCCAGTCCAGATTTGAATCCGTTAGATTACAAGATATGGCAACACTTGGAGGAAAAGGCGTGCTCAAAGCCTCATCCCAATTTGGAGTCACTCAAGACATTCTTGATTAAGGCAGCCGCCGATATTGACATGGACCTCGTTCGTGCTGCGATAGACGACTGGCCGCGCAGATTGAAGGCTTGTATTCAAAATCACGGAGGTCATTTTGAATAAACTTTAATGTCATAAGAATCTATGTTTTGTTAAGTTCATTTTGGTATATGAATGGTTACATAATGTATAAACTTGTTACAATTATTTTACATTAAACATGTGACAGAATTTATGACCTGACTAGGTATTATACAAAAACACCCAGACCTGCGAAAGACATTACGGAAGTTGTCAATTGGTAACGACTAACGCACTTCGGTACGATTACGAAGATCACAAGTTCGATTCCCATCCCGCGTCTTGTTTATAAATAATATGTATTTATTTATACAAGAGAAGTATCTTCTTCTCCCTGCCCTTTTTCCACATTTTGTGGGGTCGGCACAACATGTTCTCTCATTCATACCCTATTTCGTCATACCATCTTTTACACAAATCATCCATCTTTTCTTTGGTCTACCTCTCCTCCTGTATACATCCACTCTCATTTCTCATATCTTATTACCAAAAAAAAAAAAAAAAAAAAAAAAAATATATATATATATATATATATATATATATATATATATATATATATATATATCGTCGGCTTAATTATCAGAATAACCTCCACAAAATATCGAAATAAGACTGAAATCTAACTAGATGGCCAGTGAAGTATTTGAAGCCTATCTATTGAATTACTTAGTATGTTCTACAAGAACATGGCTTATTTATTACGAGTTACAGTGTTATGAGTAAAATAATTCCCCGTGCATAGCAAAAACAAAGTTTTTACTTGCTCATATAAAGTTTATCTATATGTGATTACGCATTTTGATAATTAAGCCGACGATATGTAATATATTAGTTACCTAGTACCTACAACACAAACTCTGCTACTTACTTTGGTACTAGAAGGTGCTGTGTGTACTTTCGGAGTTATTTATTTATTTATTTTTATATTGCTGTAGGACAGCAGACAGGCTGACGGCCCGCTTAGAATTTAACAGTTACCGTCGCCTATAGGTGTTTGTAATGCCAGTGGCATCGCGAACACGTTGCTGTCCCATAAGGGTACAGGAACTTGGGTCACCAATGCCGGAACACAACACAAGGTTATTATGGCGGCATACTTAAGACCAAAGGTGGTCGCCACCCAGACGGGCTTGAGGCCCTACCACGTAGAAAAATTTTAAATTTAAAAATATATAAAAATTTGAAAGAATATTATTGCCAGCCCTAGGTCTATAACGGTGTTTACCAAATTGGAGAGTCGAAAGGCTCGGTCTAAGAGCCGAACTCACTTTCACTGCCGTTGGATAACGGACCGGTCGGGGTGATAACGTGGTGTTCACGACCTGCCATCACATGGAATAGAACCTGAGTATTTTGGTCTTTTCTTTTTTCTTCCTTGCTCATGTTATATGTAGTCGGCACAACATGTTCTCTTCTATTAGTCGTCGTCTGAACATTGATACTCTTTTTTGTCATATCATCTTTTACATAATCAAATTCACTTTCATTTTCCTTGTTACATGAAATTCTTCTCTTCACGTTATATCTCCATACTACGCTAGCCTACGTTTCAAATTCTCTATTATTGGCGCTACTTTAACACATCCTTTAACATACTCATTTGAAATTTTACTCATTTTTGTACCCACTCATCCATCTCAACATTCGCATCTGCTGCAATAACCTTTCACCCTTCCCCTTTGTGGCCCAGAATTCCGATTCATACAATATGACCAATGCCGGATTAAGCACGTAGCAAGAGTAGCAATTGCTACGGGCCCCGCATATTTAAACCCGCTCATCTCTGACTGAGTATCTACTGTATGATTAATCACTCACAACATTGAAACCTGTAGATGGCAAATAAATGTATTGAGGTATTAAGTATAGAATTTTTATTTATCACTTTATACTTAAAAAACCACAGCAGAGCAAAGGCCCTTCAAAAGAATTTGCTACGGGCCCCGCGCTAGCTTAATCCGTCCTGAATATGACAAGTCGAAATAAACATGAAACGTAAGCCTTATATAGCCAGTAAGCTTTGACGGTCAATCTTAAAGTTCCAACGCATGAAGATATGATAATAACAGCTTATAACTGTCCCACTGCTGGGCCAGGCAAGGCCAAGGTAGATTAGTGGATTACACATACCGATGATCTCGGTTTGCAGGTTTCACGATGTTTTCCTTCGCCATCCGTAGATGGCAATTATGCTATAATATGCACATTTTTTATCCGTGCAGAGGCGGAGAAAGAATACTGATCTCTGCGGCTGGGGTCGGCCTGTGGTAAAAGGCGAACAACCCTAGCTACGTGGTAGGGCCCCAAGCCCGTCTGGATGGCGACCACCTTTGCTTTTAAATATGTCGCCATAATAACCTTGTATTGTGTTCCGACATTAGTGACCCAAGTTCCTGTACCCTTATGGGTCAGCAGCATGTTCACGATGCCACTAGCGTTATAAACACCCATATACGACGGTAACTGCTAAACTCTAAGTGGGCTGTCAGCCAGTCTGCTGTCCTACAGCATTAAAAAAAATTAGGTGAGAAAAACTGCCTTAGCTGCGCATGCCATCGTGGGATTCAAACTTAGGACCTTTAAATTAGTCTGTGGATGCAATGCCACGGAGCTTCCAGGTACCTACCAAAGATATCAACGTATAAATCCTTCAATGTGAATTTTCATGAAGACAATATAATTGTGCCGAGATGCGAAATCGCGTGACGCGAGCGAAATACGGTGAAGGTCTACATAAAGTTAATCAATAATTACATACTTTTAATTATAGTTATACACACTATAAAATACATATATAGATGCCAAAAATATTCGTACATGTTTACAAAAATAAAGTTCCGGTGTGCACGTATCCGTCAGATATACATATAATATATTTCTGAAAAAGCTTCGTATTTTAATTTTTTTTGTAAAATACAGTAAACTGTCTTATATAAAAAAAAATCTTATAAATCACATAGATAAGTTATAGAGGCAAAGGTTTAACATCGCTTTAAAAAACTCCAGTCTATTTACCATATTATTTAAACTAGCGGAAACGGAAAAAGTTTTTCAACAATATAAATTTTAAAATATTTTGTAGTGGACCAACTTTTGAATCTAAACTATTCTCGAATACATTTGAACACTCACGAAAAATT